>OW026366.1:112208999-112450126 GCA_932273885.2 Leucozona laternaria
GCACCTGGCGTGCGTTTCACGACAGGTTTCAGGCGCTCGTCCACAACAACAAAAGCCTTGACGACATAGACCAGCTGCATTTTTTACAATCTTGTTTGTTAGGTGATGCACACAGGTTCTTGCAGAATTTATCGGTGGAAGCATCCAGTTATGATTCGGCGTGGAAGCTTTTAAAGGAGCGGTATAATCACAAACGTATTCTGGTCCATATCCAAATGCAGAATCTATTTGGTCAGCCCTCTTTGACACGCGAAAATGCCTCTGGCCTAAGAGACCTCTTATACACCACAAGAGAAAGTTTTCTGGCACTAGAAAACATGGATGTGCCGGTAGCTAGTTGGGACACAGTCCTTATTTGGTTCCTTTCTCAGAAGCTCCCTGTTTCTAGTCAAAAATTGTGGGAAGAAAAGTTAGGCAATAGAAAAGATTTACCAAAATTTGAAGAATTCACCGAATTTTTGGATACCCGTTTCCGGACTCTTGAGGTTGTAGGTCAGCAGGAGCAAGGAGCAACATTCCGGACAAAAGAAGAGTCATCCATTAGGCCACGTTCCCAACCGACCAGGACGAAAGCTTTACTCGCCAAGCAAGTCAATAAGCAGCCTATCAAAAAAGCCGATAAGAACATCGTTGAACAGTTAGCATGCAAATTGTGCAATCAAGGTAAGCACACACTGAGGAAGTGTCAACGTTTTCTAAACATGGACAGTAAAGGACGCAGAGAGACCTTAAATAGGCTGAAGGTATGCGAAAATTGTCTATCTTACGGGCACCTTCTTCAAGCTTGTCTCAGTTTTAGCTCCTGCTATTTCTGCCAGCAAAGACACCATTCTTTACAACAATCGAACATCACGAACACACAACAGCAACCTTCAGCAAGTTCATCAGCTCAGTTGCCAGCTCGAAAACATTTCAGGCATCCGTTAACCCTAATGCACCCGAGTTTCAGCCAATGGTGCAACAACAAGAACTTCAATCAATCCAAGGACAAACCTTTAACTACCACACGTCGCATGGTGATCGCAATTATGCACATCAGGTGCTTCTGGCGACGGCGGTTGTGATGGCGCGTGCAACAAATGGTAGATTATACCTCTTACGTGCTCTGATCGACACTGGGTCAGAAACTTCGTTCATCACTGAAGCTGCCGCACAACTGTTGAAGCTGGAAAAGCGGCGTACCTTTGCCGAGGTGTCTGGGTAAGGGTTGGTCAGCAGCGGCACTACGCAAAACTCCGTCGAAGTTCGTTTTGCTTCCCGCCACTCGACGTTTGAGACTGCCGTTCAGGCTTTGGCTTTCAAGTCGCTGACTGGGCATCTCCCGACCCAACGAGTGACACCCGGCAAATGGGACCATCTCAAGGGTCTTTCTTTAGCCAATCCTCATCATTATGAGCCTGCACCCATCGATTTGCTACTTGGAAGTGACGTTTGCGCCCAGATTCTCCTTCCTGAGTTAAGACGCCCAGAGGATGGCATTGGTCCGGTGGCACAGAAGACCGAATTGGGATGGATCGTATTTGGTCAAGGTCCTTTCAAATCTCCTCGTCAAGTTCGTAGCTTTGTCCAACTCACAGACTTAAGCTCGCAACTGGAGAGATTTTGGGAGACGGAGGAAATGCTGTTTCAACCACATAAGGCCGAAGATGATATAGCGTGTGAGGAACATTTTTCGCTACACACAAGACGGTTACCTGACGGACGATATGAGGTCAAATTGCCGTTTAAAGGTGAAGGTTATCCAGTGATGGGTTCTAGTCGACAAAACGCCTATCGAAGACTTCTCCACCTCGAGAAGAAGCTTGATGCAGATCACAAATTGTGTGAAGACTACAAAAAATGCATTCGAGAATATGAAGAACTTCGTCACATGGAAGAAATCGATGTAAATGATGCGGTTTTGCAAACCCCGTTGCATTATTTCTTACCTCATCACGCGGTTTTTAAAGAGGCTAGCTACACAACGAAATTGAGAGTAGTATTCGATGCAGCAGCGAAAGCTTCGGACGGGAAATCCCTCAACGACGGTCTACTTGTGGGTCCAAAATTGCAGTCGAGCATCATAGATCTCGTTCTAAAATGGCGGACTCACCGAGTCACATTTACGGCCGACATCGAAAAGATGTATCGTCAAATTTTGGTTAGTTTCCCGGACCTATACTATCAGTTGATTCTGTGGAGAGAGCAGAAGACGTCGCCGATAAAAATTTTCAAAATGAACTCCGTTACTTTTGGTACAGCAAGTGCACCATACCTTGCCATCAAAATTTTGAAAAAAGTTGCTGATGACGAAAACGAAAATTTTCCGGAAGGGGCGAAGGTTGTCCGTGAAGACATGTACGTTGATGATCTCATAAGCGGAGCAGATTCAATCGAAGAAGCAAGAAAGAAACGTGACGAAGCAAAACAACTATTGGCATCAGCGGGATTCAACTTGAGAAAGTGGACAAGCAACATGAAGCAACTTGTTGAAGACATTCCAGTACAGGATCGAGAGCTTGATTTCGAACTTCCGTTCAATTTGTCCAACCATGTGAAGACGCTCGGAATCAAAAGGTTCCCGATAGATGACTGCTTCTCGTATCAAAATCTTCAATCTTCAGCAGAAGCTACAACAAAAAGAACCATGCTATCAACAATAGCCAAGTTATTCGACCCCCTTGGTTGGATCTCGCCTTGCATCATCACGGCCAAACTAATAATGCAACGACTATGGGAGCTCGGTTGTGATTGGGACGAACCAATTCAACCCGCCTTGAATAAAGATTGGGATGCTTTTCTCCGAGAACTACCAATCATCGAGCGGTTGCGAATTCCACGTTGGACCCAGATGAGCAAGGCCAACAAGGAGATCGAGCTGCATGGGTTTTGTGACGCTTCTATGAAAGCTTACGGTGCAGCAGTCTATCTCCGTGTTCTGGATAGCGATGACAACATCCACCTAAATTTATTTTTATCAAAGACTAAGGTGGCACCAAATCAGCGAACGATAACATTACCTCGTCTCGAACTTTGTGGTGCAGTAATACTGGCACAATTGATGCAGTACACCAAGGAGGTGTTGAACATCCCTGATGTCAAGATATACACCTGGACGGATTCGACCATTGCATTAGCCTGGATAAGCGCTACTCCCGCAAAATGGACCACATTCGTATCCAATCGTGTGTCGGAAATCCAGCGGTTAGTAGGGATTGATTGCTGGGGACATGTCGCAACGCGTCATAACCAAGCCGATTTAGCATCCAGGGGTATTTATCCATCAGAACTGGAGTCACTCGAAGCATGGTGGAATGGGCCTGAATTTCTCCGATGTCAATGGGAGTACGATGTTCCGCATCAACCTGTTGAAGTTGACACTGAGGAAGAAAAGCGAACGGTTAAGATTTTAACTATAAATGTAAATAACAGCGATGCTATTCTTCAAATTTTATACAATTATTCAAGCTTACTCAAAGTTGTTCGAGTAATAGCTACTTGTTGTCGTTTTACAACAAAATGTCGACCAAAACTAGGGCCTATTACAGGTCCACTGAGTCCAAAGGAGTTGGAAGCAGCTTTATTATTAGTCGTCAAGGCAGCACAAAGAGAGATGTTTGAAACCGATATTCAACAAATTTTAAACAATAAAACTCCTAAAGGTTTACGTGCTTTAAATGCATACATCGATGCCAATGGGATATTACGAGTGGGTGGACGTTTAGAAAACTCCTTGCTCTCCTACAATGCTCAACATCCCATACTGCTTCAAAACAAACACCATTTTACGAGTTTGGTGATTCGACATGCTCATAAAAACACTCTTCATGGCGGTATTCAAGCAATGATAAGTTTCATTCGACAACGATATTGGGTTGGACAAATAAGACGGAGCGTAAAATATCATCTGCATAGGTGCCCTTCTTGCTACTGGCAAAAGGCATCCGAAATGCAGCAATTAATGGGAAATTTACCCGCAGCCAGAGTGCGTATGTCACGACCTTTCAGTCATACTGGTGTCGACTATGCAGGCCCCATCGAAATAAAATCATGGAAGGCACGTGGAGCTAAGATCTTGAAAGGGTATTTCGCAGTATTTATTTGTCTGGCTACAGAGGCCATACACTTGGAAGTGGTGTCAGATTTGACAACACAAGCATTTTTGGCAGCATTTAGACGGTTTACTGCCAGAAGAGGAAGCTGCAAGCAGATTTTCAGTTACTGCGGGACTAATTTTGTCGGTGCTAATAACGAACTAGCTAAGATGTTGACGGAGGCAAAGCACGACTGGAAGGAAATCGCCGAAACCATAGCAAATCTAGTACCGATTGGCATTTTATTCCCCCGGCTTCTCCACACTTCGGTGGTTTATGGGAAGCGGGTGTGAAATCGGTCAAGTACCACTTAAAAAGAGTTGTTGGAACCGAAAGGCTAACGTTTGAGGAGATCGCTAACACAGATAGAAGCGTGTCTGAATTCGAGGCCCCTATGCCCTCTCTCCGACAGTCTCGATGATTTAAATGCGCTTACCCCTGCGCACTTCTTAGTTGGCGAATCACTCCATGCTGTACCTCAAGGTGAACTAAACACCAACATCACGCATATCGACCGATGGAAGCGTGTTCAATCCTTAACGGAAGGATTTTGGAAAAAGTGGAATTCGGAGTACCTATCAAGACTTCAACAACGTCCAAAATGGACTCAGATTCAAAAGATGCCCAGAATGGGAGATCTAGTCCTCATAAAGGATGAACGTGTTCCACCAACGTACTGGAATCTTGCGCGAGTTGAGAACATTCACTCTGGATCGGACGGACTTGTGCGCGTTGTCACCGTAAAAACCAAAACTGGACAGATGAAGCGTCCAATAGCAAAGATTTGTCTGTTACCAACAAATGAATCATTTGAACAAACCGCCATCGTTTAAGAATCAGAAAATAAATTTCAGAATAACCAAAGGAATCATTATCCATCATCAATCCACAACTAAATAAAAGAATTGTTCTTAATCAAAACATTAAAAATTTATTAAACACCAAATTTCAAGCAAATAAAAATTAATTATTCAATAAAACGCACAAAAAAAAATATTTTGAATTCCAAAGTTGTTTACTGCCACACCGCATAAAATTTTGGATTTAATAAATAATTGCACTGCAATAACACATGCAATTTACAATATAATAAAATATTTTAATTTTTATTTAAAACTTAATTGAAAACATTTCACAAAATAAACAAAACAACTTCACTTTGAATTCAGCAATTGCATTCCACAATAATGTCATAACTTACGATAACACTAAAAGCACATCAAATGTCAAAACCCGTCGGCAAATCAAATTTAATAATTAAATTTCCGAAAACAATATTAGAATCGAATTAAAAACACTTGAAACTTGATCGAACGCTATCAACAAATTTCGTCGAAGACAATTCACGGAATCAACAAAAGAAAGATTTACAATTACAAAGCACATTCACAACTTTAATAAAATAATTACCTTCACCACAAATAAAACGTCACTACAATATAATTATTTTATTTTAATCAAATCAAGCAAATTCAATTTCATTTTTTATTTGAATTGTATATCATTGTCAACCTCGATCAAACGTCATCAACGACGAAAATTTCATCGAAGACAACATCATAAATTTCATCACAATAAATTAATTAAATACACCGCACTGGTTAATTAATTAAATACACCGCGCTGGTTGATTTTATCACAATTTAAACAAATAACACATCAGTAGAACATAACTATTTTATTTTTATTCCAAACAAAAGTTAATTTCATTTTTTTTATTTTGTTTGGATTTTGGCAGCCACTTGTCAATCAATTTCACTCAATTTACAACAGCAGCAAATGTAAACAATTCACGATTACTCAATTGGAAGTCGGAAACTTTCCAACTGGAAATGCCATTTCTCCGTGGTTATATACTAATATAACTATATACCTAGAAATAAGTACATAACGCTAACGTTCTTAGGTATATAATAATAATTATTAAATTAAATTAATAAAATCCTATTAAAACATAATAAAAGCAAACAAATCCATAAAAAAAACACACACATTTCATGCACACACCGCGATCGCGAAACCTATACGAAATTCCGTCGCTTCAATAACCATTCAGAAATGAATTCATCACTCAACATTTAAACTCACCTGGAATAATTGAATTAATACACCAAATTTAACACATAACATAACGACGAACCGATATAACACAAAGAAATTAATTTATAACTAAACAAAACAAAACAAATTATTTAACACCGAAACCGAAAACCAATCACGCTGAACAACAAGTACAGTACACGAACACACGATACACATAACTTAATAAGAAAAATCGTAGACTGTACTTACTATCATTTACTATAATTACTACCACGATGCATTAAACGATGATAGTAGAAGCGAGCAAGTCTACATAGCCAAATTTCCGTTTTCTATTTTGTTTATGCTATTATACTCCTGTTGACTCTGTCTATTGTTTGTTTGTTTATAAAAATCAAATTTATTAATTGATTGTCCCTTTTCATGTCAATTATGAATGAGAAATGGAGGGGATGTTGGTTGATGACATCAAGAGCCACGATATTTCCGATAATGCAGATGATAACGAGACAAGTGATGCTAAGCTGCCAAAAATTAAAATTGCAATAGCATTTACACTGTACATCAAATTTCCCAGATTAACGTTCTTTTTTTTAACTTCGTGAGGTGGGAGAATGTACGGAAGTACACGTATAAATCTGAAAGTCTGAAGATAAATATTGCAATACGAACTAACCATTAACATACATTCCACAATTCAGCAATAATTTAGATGTCAAATAATTGATGAAACTAATGTACAATCGACTATACATCAGGTCATAAGACAAAATAAAGATTACAAACGAATTCTCGAACAATGTGGTTGCGTTTTATTTTGATATAAAGCTTTTATCTTTTTTTTTTGCTAATTTTTATAGAAAATAAAAACTTAGAAGTTAACAATGACAGTGACATAGAAATGTATTCGAATTATCTTCCGCTGCTTAAATGGACTGAGAATAGATGTCATGATCTATGTAAAAAATCTCGAAACAGCCTTAAGTTAGAGAACATTTACATCTTCTTCAATCGAAAATAGCTGCAATGCAATTAAGGACTGCATCTATGAAGCCAACGGAAGCGTTTGTGGTCAAAAGTTTAAGTTCGATGCTAAAAAGCCATGGCTTGAGCTTGCTTGTAATGCAGCCCAAAAAACAACCTTTAAACATTTAAAGATGTTCCGAAAATTTAATTTTGATGGACGAGATTCATTTAGCTATCATTGATGAAGTTTATAGGTTATTCAGCGATATTTTGGAACAGCTACCATTCCTACATCGCTCAAACAATCCATTATATATCATTTTTTCAAAAAGGGCAAAGCTAATGATGTAATAAGCTATCGTGGATTGTCCTTCTTGGATACGCTACATAAAATGTTTACGTCTGTGCTCTGAATAGGCTTACAGTTTGGGTTGAAGAAAACAACATGCTGAATGAATATCAAGCTACGTATCGCAATAATTACTCCACAGTTGACCAGATCTGCAACTTGACTTGTCTTATACAGCCGCAGTTGAGCCAAAAGAAGAAACTTAACGCGTTTTTTGTTGATCTAAAAGCTGCATTTGGCAACTTAAACAGTAATGCTCTTTTTTACAAATTAGCTAAACTTGGTATCTCCTCAAAAATAATTAACATCTTAAGATCAATCTATAAAGACACTACACCTGCTGTATGGGATGGCAAAAGATCAGACTTTTTTTCCAAACAAAGGTGTCCAACACCCCCTCACTGTTTTCGCCTTGACTGTGGCAAGGGGGCTTACCTTTTACCCTCCAGCAATCCAGCTGCAGGGACATACAACTAAGCAAAACCAACAAAAAAGAGGGATGTTCATCCAAACAAATAAAATATGGACAAAAGCTTACAAGATAATGAAATTCGAGTGGGGATATACACTCAAGTGTCGGCAGAAGTCGCGACTGCCGGCGAGGGCTTGGCTTCGCAAGAGGCTAAGCCGCCAGTGCCAAATGTAAACAAAAAATCAAAAAAGCCCGTCTTAAAAAGACCTTACAGCGGCTCTTCTTCTTGCTCTAGATAGCTTGGCTACTGACGGTAGGGAGACCGTGGGCAGACCTCCTTCTATAGGGAGTCAAATCGAGGACGAGTGGCTGGAAGACTCGAGTCCCGAACAGACTACGCTGAAGCCTACTGTACCCCTCAAACCTTCGAGGCAACGCGGTAACTAAAAACCCTCTAAAAGATTCGTGAGTGCTACGGAGAAAAGGACCCAACTACTCTCAGTTCGAGAGACAAGGCCCTTTTGAAAAAAACATAGGAAGTTGGTGAAAAACTACGAACGTCAGTAGGTTACGACTGCCGTGCGTGTGTAGTTAGCATATCAAGTATGAGCATATCAATTTTTTTTTGGAGTTCTGATCGCATGCACCATAGTTCTATAGTTCCTGATACTTTTCAAAAATAGTTCTATTCGATTACATCGAAAAAATGGATTTTAAAAAATGAGATGCTAACTTCTCGTAGCATATTAATCAAAACTAAAATGAAAATATTTTTTTTAGATGTAAGGAACATGCCTTAAGAGTTCCTCATACCTTAAAAAAATAGTTCCGTTATACTCGGCCATAGAAAAAAATAAAACCAAAAAAATAATTTTAACTAAAAAACAACTCAATTTTGCAAATAAAAAAGTTTCAATGTCTTCATTCATCTACAGGCATAGATCTAATATGTTTACAATATAATCCGAGGAGTTCCCGTTTCTAACACTTTTCTAACAAAAGTTATGATTTTTTTTCTAATTACAGCGACTTTTCGCGTATTTTGGTAAACGACCTTGATATGCTAGCATTTTTTTACGAGTTCCAGCTCTTTTATCGACCTAAACATATAGATATAATGTGTTTACAATACAATCCGAGGAGTTCCCGTTTCTAACACTTTTCTAACAAAAGTTATGATTTTTTTTCTAATTACAGCGACTTTTCGCGTATTTTGGTAAACGACCTTGATATGCTAGCATTTTTTACGAGTTCCAGCTCATTTATCGACCTAAACGTATAGATGTAATGCGTTTACAATATAATCCGAGGAGTTCCCGTTTCTAACACTTTTCTAACAAAAGTTATGATTTTTTTTCTAATTACAGCGACTTTTCGCGTATTTTGGTAAACGACCTTGATATGCTAGCATTTTTTTACGAGTTCCAGCTCATTTATCGACCTAAACATATAGATATAATGTGTTTACAATATAATCCGAGGAGTTCCCGTTTCTAACACTTTTCTAACAAAAGTTATGATTTTTTTTCTAATTACAGCGACTTTTCGCGTATTTTGGTAAACGACCTTGATATGCTAGCATTTTTTTACGAGTTCCAGCTCATTTATTGACCTAAACATATAGATATAATGTGTTTACAATATAATCCGAGGAGTTCCCGTTTCTAACACTTTTCTAACAAAAGTTATGATTTTTTTTCTAATTACAGCGACTTTTCGCGTATTTTGGTAAACGACCTTGATATGCTAGCATTTTTTTACGAGTTCCAGCTCATTTATTGACCTAAACATATAGATATAATGTGTTTACAATATAATCCGAGGAGTTCCCGTTTCTAACACTTTTCTAACAAAAGTTATGATTTTTTTTCTAATTACAGCGACTTTTCGCGTATTTTGGTAAACGACCTTGATATGCTAGCATTTTTTTACGAGTTCCAGCTCATTTAGCGACCTAAACGTATAGATATAATGTGTTTACAATATAATCCGAGGAGTTCCCGTTTCTAACACTTTTCTAACAAAAGTTATGATTTTTTTTCTAATTACAGCGACTTTTCGCGTATTTTGGTAAACGACCTTGACATGCTAGCATTTTTTTACGAGTTCCAGCTCATTTATTGACCTAAACATATAGATATAATGTGTTTACAATATAATCCGAGTAGTTCCCGTTTCTAACACTTTTCTAACAAAAGTTATGATTTTTTTTCTAATTACAGCGACTTTTTGCGTATTTTGGTAAACGACCTTGATATGCTAGCATTTTTTTACGAGTTCCAGCTCATTTATCGACCTAAACATATAGATATAATGTGTTTACAATATAATCCGAGGAGTTCCCGTTTCTAACACTTTTCTAACAAAAGTTATGATTTTTTTTCTAATTACAGCGACTTTTCGCGTATTTTAGTAAACGACCTTGATATGCTTGCATTTTTTTACGAGTTCCAGCTCATTTATCGACCTAAACATATAGATATAATGTGTTTACAATATAATCCGAGGAGTTCCCGTTTCTTACACTTTTCTAACAAAAGTTATGATTTTTTTCTAATTACAGCGACTTTTCGCGTATTTTGGTAAACGATCTTGATATGCTAGCATTTTTTTACGAGTTCCAGCTCATTTATCGACCTAAACATATAGATATAATGTGTTTACAATATAATCCGAGGAGTTCCCGTTTCTAACACTTTTATAACAAAAGTTATGATTTTTTTCTAATTACAGCGACTTTTCGCGTATTTTGGTAAACGACCTTGATATGCTAGCATTTTTTTACGAGTTCCAGCTCATTTATCGACCTAATCATATAGATATAATGTGTTTACAATATAATCCGAGGAGTTCCCGTTTCTAACACTTTTCTAACAAAATTTATGATTTTTTTTTCTAATTACAGCGACTTTTCGCGTAAACTTTTGTTAGAAAAGTGTTAGAAACGGGAACTCCTCGGATTATATTGTAAACAAATTAGATCTATGCCTGTAGATGGATGAAGACATTGAAACTTTTTCATTTGCAAAATTGAGTTGTTTTTTAGTTTAAATTATTTTTTTGGTTTTATTTTTTTCTATGGCCGAGTATAACGGAACTATTTTTTAAGGTATGAGGAACTCTTAAGGCATGTTCCTTACGTCTAAAAAAAATATTTTCATTTTAGATTTCAACAATTGATATGCTACGAGAAGTTAGCATCTCATTTTTTAAAATCCATTTTTTCGATGTAATCGAACAGAACTATTTTTGAAAAGTATGAGGAACTATAGAACTATGGTGCATGCGATCAGAACTCCAAAAAAAATTGATATGCTCATACTTGATATGCTAACTTCACACACACACGACTGCCACTGTACCCATTGTTTCCTCCCACCAGTTGAACGCTAAAAAGCCAGACAGCGAAAGAGTAAATGCTGCCAAATCTAGGTCTATCCCTAAAAAGATAAACCGTGAACAGGCTGGCAACAACTCTTCTGCTCGTACCGGCTCATATACGAAACTGGCGACCTCCAGCAAGAAACAGCAGACCAACGCTACATCGAACCTGAAAAGCAACGAGAAAGCACAGGTAGGCAACTCTTCTGAGACTGAGCCATGTTCATCTAAGAGAGCAAGATTGGAGGAGGCAACCAAGATTGAAGGTTCTAAAAAGTATAAAACCAACAGTTTTGAAACCACCCCGATCGATCTGCAGGTGGCCATAATAAATCGAGACGACCCGGATCGGAAAATCACGGCAAAAAATTGGTTTCTTGTGGAAAACGAAATCCTCAAAGCCATGATGGCGACATCCGAGAATGATAGCTCTGATGACTACACTTTCGATGGCGCTGGATGGCGGAAAGGAGTAAAAGTGGTTTGCTGTGGGGACCGGAAATCCATGGAGTTCCTCACTCACACAATCACCAATATTGGCGAACTGTGGGAGGGTGCTTCTCACAGCTCTACCACTTCGCCAGTAGGTTAAAATATGGATTCCTTCTCCTGCCACGAACGAGAACTAATCCATAATTAAACTGCTGGCGAAACGGTATACGGAGTTTTCCATATCAAAATGGAAGCTCCTGCATTCCAGGAAGAGTCTCAGCGGGGAGGGGAAAGACCTCTTGTTCGTAATTGACAAGAAATCTGACATTCTCCTGAAAGAGAAAGTAGACGTGTTGAGATACGGTCTCGGAACCGTAAAGGTAAGGAGGCATGATGGCAAAAGGGAGTCAAAAGCTGTTGGTGGTAATTTCCATCACGCTAAAGCAGCAACGCACGACCTAATGCTCTACATGTCTCAGGAGACCGTGGACCAAGAACCATGGATCCGAAATAATCAACTCTGAGGATCGAGGTCAAAAAACTACAACCTTTTCCACTGCACGTCAGAAGGTGAAATAACAAGTTGTATTCTAGCGAAAAAATCGATTAATGCTTTCTATTTATTAAGGTACAGCAACATGGATAACGTGGCAATCAGCGTTGAATCCAAGGAAGGCAACTCCATCTTGGCATTAACGTACATGCCGTACGACGAGGAAAACACACCAGCAAAAACGGTCCGCCACCTTGTGGATTATTCCACAGCACGAGGGACACCTTTGGGTTTGGGATGTAACGCCAACGCCCACCACACTCAATGGGGAGGCAAGGACATAAACAAAGGGGTGAGTCAATTTTTGAATACATTCTCTGTTCCAGTCTTATGTTTTGTAATAAGGGTGACCACCCAACACTTCGTAATAAAAACAGGGAATAGATTCTAGACCTCACTCTTATGAGTAATAATGAGAACATTTATGTAGGGAATTGGAGAGTTTCACCTGAGGAATCCTTCTCGGATCATTTTAGGATACTCTTTACTTTAGACAGGAACCCAAAAGATATAAAGCCTTTTAGTAACCCAACTAGAACAAATTGGACAGAGTACTCAAACTGGTTGAACGAACGTATGGATCCACCAGAGGAAGAAACACTTTCGACAACCTCAACCATTGATACTGTTGTTCAAAACCTTACTAGTAAAATAAGAACGGCCTTCGAAAGACACTGCCCCATATCTCGGCACATTGAACCCACTAATCCACCATGGTGGAACATTGAGCTTAAGAAACGACGAGCAGGGGTCAGAAAACTTTTCAATAAAGCAAAACTGAGTAAATTAGAGAAAAACTGGAATTCATATAGAGCCGAAATTAACTCATACACCAAAGATTTAAGAAAGGCCAAAAAGAATTCATGGGCTAGACACTGTGAGTCCATTGAGAACACAAGTGAGGCGAAGAGACTTTGAAAGATCCTTGCGTTTAACCTCGCGATTCCAGGATATATTAAACATCCCGATGGATCATGGTCAAACTCGAGCCAAGAAACACTTGAACTCTTCTTGGAAACGCATTTCCCTGGCTGTTAGAAACCTGAAGACTCAGGTAATACACAATCAGAATCTTTAGACATTATTCAACCAGCACCAGAATTGGAACATATTATCACAGAGCAGAAGATTATGTGGGCAATAAACTCGTTCAAACCCTATACATCAGCTGGACCAGACGAGATTGTTCTGGCATTTCTTCAACATGCTCTACAAATAATCACCCCACGGCTTAGGGTAATCTTCAAAAGTTGTACTACACTAATATTCGTCCCTACCAGCTGGACAAAGGTTAAAGTGGTCTTTATTCCAAAAGCTCGAAAACCGACACACTCGAATGCAAAAGATTACAGACCGATAAGCCTCTCTTCGTTTCTCCTCAAGACACTGGAGAGAATCATTGATCTGCATGTTAGGGAGCTTCTCAATCCAAATAATTTGTGCAACTACCAACACGCCTACCTTAAAGATACATAAGTCAGTTGAGACTGCGTTACACGAAGTCGTTTCACAAATTGAGAAAAGTACAAAGAACACACCCTGGCAGCATTTTTGGACATCGAAGGAGCGTTTAACAACGTAAAAACGGAGTACATTAAATCAGCTGTAGAATAGATTGGAGTTGGATCTGCCATTGTGAACTGGATTTATACCATGCTCAATGGTAGAATTATAAATTCCCAACTTGGAAATACTATTGTCAAGAAAACAGTTACAAGAGGCACACCACAGGGAGGGGTAATCTCACCTCTCCTCTGGGTCCTCGTTGTTTCCAAAATTCTTACAAGATTTAAGAATCAGGGCATTAAAATTGTGGCCTATGCAGATGACATAGTAATTTTGATAGCGGGTAAGTATCTTACCACCATCAAGGATATTATGGAATCTGCATTTAAAGAACTATCTTCTTGGGCAGCACAAAACGGTCTCGGGGTCAATCCTGCAAAATTGAACTAGTTCTGTTTACGAAGAAAAGGAAATTAGAGGCCTTTACTCCTCCCAAGCTAAATGAAATTCATTTGAAACTTTCCAACAAAGCTTAATATCTTGAAATAATCCTTGATTCCAAGCTACCCTGGAAACCGAACACAGGGGAAAGAATGAAAAGAGCACTTTGTGCCTTTTACACATGCAATAAAACCTTCGATACACGATGGGGTATGCGACCGCAAGTCATCCAGTGGATGTACACGGCGATTGTTCGACCCATACTTACCTATGGTTCGATCGTGTGGTGGAAAGCTATAGAAAAAGGTAGCTATCTCAAAAACCTGAACAAGGTACAGAGACTAGCCTGTATAGGAATAACGGGGGCACAAAGATCTACGCCACAAGCAGGGCTGGAAACTATTCTCAATCTTCTAGTCCTGGACGAGTACATAAGATGCACTGCAGCCAAAAGTGCACTTCGACTTAAAGAAATGGGCTCTTGGAAGCACAGTAGCTACGGTCATGGGTCTATCTTGCAAAGGTATGATACAGTGGCCGGACTTGAAGTGACGACTGACTACGTACCACCCCTAATAGATTTTAACAAAAACTTCTCTATGAAGGGTTTATAATACAAATTCTATATACTACTGAAATACATCAGCCAAGTAGAAGACTTAGCACTATTTAATTGGACTTGTTGAATTATTGATTCAAAATAGCTTTTAACGGCCTTTAGTCCATAAAAATTGGCGTTTCGTCCCGGCGATCTCACTTGGACTCATCAATTGACTAGTGAGGGCCTTGTCAATACGCCATTTTTATTAAGTTCAGTTCAACTTACATGAACTTTTTGACAAAAATCCAATGTGAACTATATCCAACGAGATTAAAATTCTTAATCATTAAGCTGGAAATTTTTGCCTAGGACCAAGGCCCTCACTAGTCAACTGATGAGTCCAAGTGAGATCGCCGGGACGAAACGCCAATTTTTATGGACTATAGGCTGTTAAAAGCTGTTTTGAAAACTTCTCTATTTCAATACCTGAAAAACATGGATGGGAACTCAACTTATTAATCAGTGAAAAGGGTATCCCACACCTGCTCTGCGATTGTCCAAACCTTCAAACAAATTGCCTGCGATATTTTGGAAACAGATTTGTTAAAGAACTGGACGATCTAGCGCAGGTGTCAATGGCAAACATGAGAAAATATATAGAGAGCACAGACTGGTTCGAAAATGAACCAGTCTATGCAAGTCACTAGTTTAGGAGCATCTCTGCTTTTTATATTAAGTGGAATACAATGGACCAATAGGCCCCCGTGAACGCAACAGCCTTCGAACTGTGCATGCCCCCTCCTAACCTAACCTAACCTAAGGTGTCAAACAAGGATGTGTTTTGAGTGCATTGCTTTTTACCCTCTTTTTGAATTACTTATATATACTGAGCTGCCAGCAGGAATGTTCCTAGAGGGTCCAAAGATCAACGTACTTTTATGTGCCGATGACGTAGTTCTTCCTTCTGACAGTCCATCTAATCTGCAAGTTCTTATAGATAGTTTCATTGCTCACTGTTCCAAATGGAGATTAACAGTAAACCATGATAAGTCAGAAATAGTTATCTTTCGCAATGGCGGCCGTAGAGCGGCTCAAGAAAAATGGTTTTTCAGTGGTGTAGAGATAGCTGTTACAAACCAATATAAATATCTTGGAGTTATTTTGAATTACAATATGTCTTGGACGGAACACCTCAGTAACAGGCTAACAATTTCCAAAAATTTCATTAATTCTACATGGTCGCAGCTTCTACGGAATAAAACGATTCGACATTCAGCGAAATTCAAAATACATGATGCGGCTTCAAGGAAAACAATGCTGTACTGACTGAAATAGTCAAATATCCATCAACAAAGACCTAACGGTAAACGAAAGAAGTCAAAGATATCACCTTCGAAACATTAAAAGATTCCTTC
The DNA here is from genome assembly GCA_932273885.2 of Leucozona laternaria. Taxonomy (NCBI): domain Eukaryota; kingdom Metazoa; phylum Arthropoda; class Insecta; order Diptera; family Syrphidae; genus Leucozona; species Leucozona laternaria. Next base: position 112,225,112 of record OW026366.1, read on the forward strand.
TAAAAACTGATAGAAATCTACATATTTAAATCAAGCGCTGGACTCTCATTGTAGAAAGGTGTCACCGTTTTAAATGCAACAAAAATGGTTTAATCACAGCTTTTAACGAAGCAGATAGAGTTTATCTTAAAGATCTCCTGAAGAAAACAGATACAACTACACGGTAAGCGTGGCACCACCGATTCAAAAAAAATATAAACACTTCATCACAAATTTAGCAACCCAATGCCTGTCAGGTTTTATTTTATAGTATAGCTTGTCTTGTTAATAACACACTTTTATGTAATTTTTTTTAATTTTATAAGTAAATTTCAAATATTTATTCTCTTTGAAACTTTTGTAATGTCTGAAAATATAAAAAACTATGAAAAATATTTTATTGGGTTTAAACTTATTTGGATTCCGGCAATAAAAAATAGCAATTTTGGGCAAGCCAGTGGGGGTGTCTATTTGGTTACAAGAAGAGCATAGAAATATCACACCAACTTAAATTCATAAACTGCAACGAAATATTGATATTGCAAGCTACTTTTTGTGGATCTAGAATCAACTTTGTTCCTGTACCTCAACTGCAATCACTGAAGAGCTGATTTTGACAAGCTAAAGACGTTTTTTTGCTGAAACGGACCTTGCTAAGTTTATCCTTTTTGGTGACATGAACGTTAGAATAGGAACAAGAGGTTCTATGGACATCAGCCCTACAGCTTTAACTTCGGTTGCAGAAACAAGCTGCTCTAAAGATACTACCTGTGACAAACACTGTAACTTATTTCTGGAACTTCTTGAAGATGTGGGAGCTCTTATTTTAAATGGTCGTAGCTTCAATGATACAAATGGCGAGTATACCTTTGTTAGTAGCAGAGGTTATTTTGTAATTGATTACTGCTGCCCATCATATGCTACAACACATCTGATTGAAGACCTCTTTGTTGATACCAAAACTTTTTCGGACCACATGTCCGTTATCTTCTCCTTGAAAAATGTTAATGACAGTGACATAGAAATGTATTCGAATTATCTTCCGCGGCTTAAATGGACTGAGAATAGATGTCATATCCTATGTAAAAAATCTCGAAACAGCCTTAAGAAAGAGAACATTTACATCTTCAATCGAAAATAGCTGCAATGCAGTTAAGGACTGCATCTATGAAGTTTAAGTTCGATGTAAAAAAGCCATGGCTTGAGCTTACTTGTAATGCAGCCCGATAAACAACCTTTAAACATTTAAAGATGTTCCGAAAATGTAATCTTGGTGGACGAGGTTCATTTAGCTATCAAAATATCTAAAAACAAAAAAGCTCCTGGTATAGATGGGATACCGTATGAGTTTTATAAAAATGCCAGCCCTGCAACTCATTGATGAAGTTAATAGGTTATTCAGCAATATCTTTGAAACAGCTACCATTCCTACATCGTTAAAACAATCGATTATAATGGGTGATTTTTTAAGAGGTGTAGAACTTTTTTTTAAAAAATCGTTAAAACAATCGATTATAATTATATCCCTTATTCAAAAAGGGAAACGGTTATGATGTAATAAACTATCTTGGACTGTCCTTCTTGGATACGCTGCATAAAATGTTTACGTCTGTGCGTCTGAATAGGCTTACAGTTTGGGTTGAAGAAAACAACATTCTGAATGAATATCAAGCTGCATATCGCAATAATTACTCCATAGTTGACCAGATCTGCAATTTGACTTGTCTCATGCAGCTGCAGTTGAGCCAAAAGAAGAAACTTTACGCGTTTTTTGTTGATTTAAAAGTAGCATTTGGCAACTTAAACAGAAATGCTCTTTTTTTAAAAAAATTAGCTAAACTTGGTATCTCCTCAAAAATGATTAACATCTTAAGATCAATCTATAAAGACACTACAGCTACTGTATGGGATGGCAAAAGTAGTAGTAGAAGTAGTAGATTTTTCCAACGAACAAAGGTGTTAAACAAGGATGTGTTTTGAGCGCATTGCTTTTTATCCTCTTTTTTAATTACTTTTATACTGAGCTGCCAGCAGGAATGGTCCTAGAGGGTCTAAAGATGAACGTACTTTTATATGCCGTTGACATAGTTCTACTTTCTGGCAGTCCATCTAATCTGCAAGTTCTTATAGATAGTTTCATTGCTTACTGTACCAAATGGAGATTAACAGTAAACCTTGATAAGTCTGAAATAGTTATCTTTCGCAATGGTGGCCGTAGAGCAGCTCAAGAAAAATAATATTTTTTAGTGGTGTAGAGAAAGCTCTTATAAACCAATATAAATATCTTGGAGTTATTTTGAATTACAATATGTATTGGACGGAACACCTCAATAACAGACTAACAATTTAAAAAAAATTTATTAATTCTACATGGTCGCAGTTTCTACGGAATGAAACGATTCGACATTCAGCGTTATTCAAAATACATGATGCGGCTTCAAGATCAATGCACTGCGCTCAAGTGTGGGGCTATAAGGGACATGTTCAGGTAGAAAAGCTTCAACGTTTCTTATTGAAAAGGTGTTTTCTTTTGCCTAACAACACGCCAAACTATGTCCTACATATAGAAACGGGACTGCCACAATATTTCTTGTCAACACTCAAACTGCACTTTTCCTTTATATCCAGAGTAATGGAACTATCGAATAATAGACTTCCCAAAATACTATCAGAAATTATATTTCGGAGGAACATCTACTGGGCCAAAGATTGGAAGGAGCTTTTTTCAGAAGCCTCAATTGCATATTCCTTTTCATCTAGTAAGTATATCGGTGACACGTTACTCACAAAATATGCTACTTAGTAAGCTTAGAGAGAAATACTGGAGCATATTCATAAACAACGCACAGCAGTCACAGCTCCATGACAAATACACCAACTTATCCTACCGCGATGTCCCTAAATACTTTTCAGATACGAATTCACAAGAGATGATTAGCCTTATACTAAAAGCACGCTGTGGATTGCTCAATTTTAATGCTAGAGCCTTTCAAAGCCACACCATTGGCTTATGTACGATGTGTAACCTCGATGCATCTGAGAATACATACTACTTTGTCGGAGTAGAGTTGTGCAAAACAGTTCCACAGGCGGAACGAACAGGGAACGGTTATTTTTCCGGTCGGAACTAGTTCCTGGAAACATGTCCCTGGAACTTTTTAGATTTGATATTTAGTGGCATGCAGTCATACCTAGAGCTGTAGAGCATGGACAAATCTCGGTGAAGATTTAGTATAGCCAGAGTTTAAAGACTTTTAAGCAACTTTTTTTTGGGTTTTAATTTTTATTTAAATAAATAAATATTGTTATTTTGAAAACACAAAAATAATACGAAAAACACAAACAAAAATCAGCTTTCATTTCACATTTTTAACTAAATCAACATATATATAAGCAAAATATATATACATTCAGAAAAATAAAACAAATAACAAAATAAATATGTAAAAAAAAAAAATAAGAATTCAGTATTAATTAATCACTTTTAGGTATTAAGACTTAGATTTAAAATATAACTTAAATAACAGAAAAACAACAAAAATTATATTTTTACACAACAAATTAACATAGAAAAATTCAGTCCTTAGTCAGAATTTTAAAGTATTTTCTTCAATATAAATGAAAAAAATTAACATTTAAATAGGAATTCAGTCTTTAGTAAGGATTGTTGGGTGTTTTAGCTCAGTATAAAAAATAGTTACTTAAAACTAAAAAAAACATTGTTAAATATCTTATTGAATATTTACATCAGGCTGTTAAATTGCAACTTATAAAAAGCAATTGTGAGATGTTTTTCGCTGACAAACGACTTCGTCTGTCGGTTTGAATCAGCCCAGCCTTCGGAAAAAAATCGCTCACAAGGTACCGAAGTGGCGACTAAATTAAGCCTTTTTAGCATGTACCTGTAAAGGATTGGGTACACGTTTTTCCTTGCGTCCCACCACAGCAAAGAATCACCAGACCTGTTTAGCAGGGGTTCATTCAAATATTGGTTAAGCTCTACGATGCCAGCAGTTGTTGTGTTCTGGGGAACTAGGCTTTCCATCTCAGAATCAAACACATCCCAAAAACGACTTCTTTTATCTCGAGCTGCTGATGAAGTTGATGGGAGTACTTCTTCCACAACAGAAGCAGAAGCAGTTCTAGTTGGCTGTGTTGTCTGATCCAGAGAGGCAACTTTATGCTTAAGGCTGTCAAATGCCGTTTTAAAATTGTGCTCCTCTCGAAAGCCTTTGCTTTTGAATCTGGGATCCAAAATTGCGGATTCAGCATAGAGAAAATTTTTTTTCCAGGTTGTTGAATCGCTTTTGGCATTGCTCGTTTAGCGTCACCAGCAATTTTCGTACGCAACTAAGTGTTTCGTTTTCCACACCAAGATAGTGTGTGTCCAACTCATTCAAATACTGAGTTATCTGCCTCTTCAATATTCGATAGAACACTATAAATTTCGATAGACTGACATTCTTTTCACTCGATATTTCGACGGTGACTTCATCGAATATTTGAAGAATTGGAACCACTTTCTCGATAACAATCCAGTCTTCTTTATTTAATGATAGCTCATTTTCGACTAAAGCTAATGTAGCAATAACAGCATTTTTAACTTTTAAAAGCCGATCCAACATATCGAAGGTTGAGTTCCACCTGGTCGGAACGTCTTGTTTCAGTTTTAGGACGGGTAAATCCATTTGCTTTTGCATTTCTTGTAATTTATACAAGCCCTGGGTGCTTCTTTTTAAGAACTCGACTATGCCCTTCACTTTTTGAACATATCCGGCAATTTCTGTTAAGCCTGCTGGCACTGTCAAGTTCAATGAATGAGCGAAACACCCAATGGATCTCCAATTCCCTAGCTGCACTGCCGCAATGACATTTGAAGCATTATCGCTGACAACTGCCCCAACTTTGTTCTGAATTTTCCATTTGGAAATTTGTTCTTTTAAGAAGTTGCATATATTGCCAGTTGTATGTCGCTCTCCGAACTCAATGCAACCAAGCAGGTTGGAGCAGAGTTTTACATTTTTAACGTCAACATAGTGCGCTGTGACTGCAATGAAGCTCATTGATTGACGTCCATGCATCTGTCGTGAGGCTTATTGCAGGCACGTTTTAAAGTTTTAAATGCACTTCTTCTTCCAATTTCAAACAAAGCTGGGGTAGTAGCTTCTCGGACAATGTCTTTCGTGTTGGCAACCTGTACGAAGGGCACAACAATGCCACGAATTTGCCGAATTCCTGTTCCTCTACTAAACGAAGCGGATGATATTCCTTCGCTATCATCTTTATCAGTTGGTTGTCTATTTTCACCTTTTTTTGTTGGGAAAGAGGTTTTGTGCTTTCAGCAAACGCATACATATTTTGCTGAACTTGTCGAAGGTTCGATGTTTGTGGTTTAGATACACTTACAGCAGGTGTGTCATTGAGCACGACTTCGGTTTCTGATGGATGTGGATCATTTTCATTTGTTGTTGGTGCTAGTACTGCCTGGCGCTCTACATTACTCAATGAGATTCCAGTGTGCCTTCTTTTCACGTGCCTACTCAAATTGCCCAAACTACCAGAAGTAAATGCAATAATTTGGCTGCAATATTTGCATTTCGCTTTCTGGGAATCAACTTCTGCAAAATGGTCCCAAAGAATGCTTGTTTTTCTTTTGCGTGAAGCCATTGCATTAAGAATATATGGTTCAAGTAAAAATTCGTAAGATATTGGAATTTTATTTTTCATATCTGCATAATAATGGTTGGACACAGATACACTTCGTTATATTCAAATAAAATAAAAAAGAAAACCAGGATTGAAAACTGCCTAGTGACAATTAATCATGTAACAACAAATCAAAATTAAAATTCTATTCAAAACTGTTTCAAACCAAAGTTTAATGTCGTTTTCAATTGGTCACTCGGAAGGTATTCCGAAGGCCTTCTAATGGAAAAGTCGTGTTGAATTGGCGTTTTGGAGTGCTTTTTCCAAGTGTTTTTTCAACACCTGAATTTATTTTGGAGGGATATGATTGTTCACCAATGCATACACAAACACGCAAAAAGTTGATAATGAGTTATTGAACATTAAAAAAATAAAAAAAAACCATTGAATTGTTGAAGAACAAATTATTTGTGCCTTTTTAAAATGTTTTTGCTTCGCTTTACACATACAACTAAACATAGATGTTTTGCATGTTCATTTGGGTTCATTTGGATCCTCTTCGTAGTGAAACCAATTGAAAACGACATAAGAAACCGTTCTGAGTTATAAAAATAAAATTACATACCAATAATCCACCTGAATAATATTCCGAAATTGCAAATCAAATGACAACAATTCACATTCACAACAGCAAAACAACTAAAAAAAAAACCATTCAACAGTTGAACAGAAGAAAAAATCATAAAAAAAAAATTGCCAATTATCAATTTGAACACGATTCCAAAATTTCAGTTCAATTCACAGAGGCAAAACAACTAAGAACCCATGCCAATCAACAGATGCAAAGAAAATAAGATTTCAAAAAACAAAATTACCAATCATCCACTTGAATACGATTCCGTAATTCCAATTCACATTAACAACCCACTCAGGATCTCACCTCTGAAAACAGCAAAACTGATAAAAAAACACATCATTCATTATCATTAGATGAACACAGGAGAAAATAGAAACATGCAACTGTTTCAAAACTTCACAAAAAAAAATCCAAACTGTAAATTATCTGAATCTGATACCTACCAAAGAAAGAACAAAAGTGCGAATGCAAGCAATAATTGTACCCAATCCGAGTATTCTTATTGGAAATGGTGTATATTTTCTTACCGAACATGTTTCCTATCCTAATAAGAAAGAATGGAAATACAATGACAACAAAAGGCATGGAACTATTAAGGGAACTATAAGCATGATAAAGAGATCGCATCGGACCGATTTACATTCAGCCGAACATGAAGGAACTACAACAAACGCAATATACTCCATACACTACCTAGTAATAAGAGTGGAAATACAAAGAAATGTTCTTGAAGAAGGGGTTGGGTGTAGCCCATCCCAAGACAACTGGTCCCAGGACAACTCATCCCAATACCCAACTGGTAATAGGACAACTCATAGCGGGACAACTCATCACGTCACAACTCATCCCGGTACAACTCATCCCAAGGAAAGTATGAGGTATGTATGGGGGGCATGCTGCCTCCCTGCGACCCCCCTGCTTGATACACTATAGGATTTGGGGTAGGTGCGAGGTTGGTGTATGCAAAGTATTAAATCACAGCAACAAAGCGCTGTTTTTCTTTGTTTCGCACATAACATCCAAGGGATGAGTTCTTATTTCTGGGATGGTTGTCCAGGGATGAGTTGTCCCGGGATGAGTTGTCCTGGTACCAGTTGGGTCTTGGGATGAATGGTCGGGGATGAGTTGTCCTGGGACCAGTTGTCTTGGGATGGGCTGGGATGACACCCGATTAACGTATATCTCGTTCCTGTATGTATCTGCTATACTCTATGCTGTCTTTCCAATCGGTGCGTACTGCGTGTACGTAGAAAGCAGTCAACAAGACAATACAAACACACACCATATTTGCCTTTACCCACCCTGGTGTAGAGTGTAGTTGTGGTTTGTGGATTTTTGTGTGATACTCAACTCAACTCATTCTCATTCTTGTGTGGTTGGCTTTGGCTGGGCATTTCGCAAGATATGCATGTGTGTATTTCAAACAGAGATACATGGTCGCTCTCTTCTTGTTTTGTGTCTACGTAGTCGGAACTATGGACATGTTTAAATTCAATTTGTGGAACGAGTGGAAATGTATCCGAGAAAGGACATAGTTCCTGGAACAACATAGAGTTGTGTAGTTCCGGAACACAACTCTATGTCGGAGTTTGCCCCATATTCAGCGGATACAGGAAGCTATTTCTTGAAAGCTATCAGCTAACCAGATCCCAGTTCCTCGATAACTCAAATGGGCAATGCTATTCAAATTTATATCAGTTTCTAAAATCTACACTTAAATATCGCTTTCAAATAATAAATGATTTTTTTGAAGAACGTAAGCTCACAATGTATTAATTTATTAAAGCCTTTTTAACCTGACAGGCAACTTATATTAGTAATTGTAAAAATTTAAATTAAAAAACCAGCACAATTGTTTTTGTACAATTATAATGGAAATAAAATTATTTACTTACTACTACTACTACTAGAGAGGAGAAACTTTAATATTTTGTTTGTAGAAACGTTAACCACATTTGAATTGACAAAGAATTTGTACCACAAGATGTCCGCAAGCAATTTGACTATATAATAACAAACAGGCACAAAGTATTTGCTAATTCAAATGAATCTTTGCCGTTTAACACAAAAGTTGTTGCAACCATCATATTACAGTCATTTTGTAATTTTACCTGTAAAGTTTTCCGGGAGTTTTGAAAATTGGTAATTTTATAGATTTTGACGCGCTCTTTCAGAATTTCAACTTTGCCACCTCGTATCTTTAACCCTCGCGCCTAAAAACTGTTTTTTGATAATAACTCCTTTCCGACACATTTTACAGTTAAAATGCATATATACAAAATAAAACTAGAGAACATTTCCTACAATTTATGTTGTGACCTTTTTTTTCTAAAATCAATAGTTTCTGCGTACGAGCGTCGCAAAGTGTAGCTTAACGCACGTTCCGGCAGGAAAACTCATTTCCATACCAACTTGAGGTAGAGTAAGCCGCCCGGGGGCATTTGCCCTCCCCTGGCTCTGAGCAACGACTTTTTTTTTACCAACACTTTATCAGTTCTTAACAGGGAATTCGGACTCGTTGGTCATTTTTTTCGTCAAATTTCATAACTTGCCCTCCTCTGACTCTGGACCTTGACCGAATAGATCACTAAGTTCTATCGTTTTGCCCCCCTTGTCGACAATGAAAATCGTTTACTTATCATAAAAATGGATTTAATTTTTCATATCATGTTGAAAAATTGTTCACATTACGTCTTAAGTCATACGAAAAAATATTGGAAAAATTGAGTGGGGTAAGGAAAAGAATACAAGATTTATATCCAAAGGCACACAAATTAAATTTAGTGATATGCTGTTGGGACGATAAAAGAAATAATTCCTTTATTCCGGGACAGTTCTTTGCAATGAAAATATATTTCCAGTATATATTTTCTGTGAAACACGATGGACAGCAAAATACAAAAGTCGACAAGTATTCAGGTAAAACATAGTCGTTGTAATGGAAGCACTGCACTGTTCTACAAAACAAGGAGCCCTTCAACTTTATTACTGGTGTTCAAATTTGACTTTTTTAGTCAGCTTGTTCATAATGGTTTTTTACTCGTCGGTACATGAACCAGTCAGTCGCAAATATTTTACATGGATTTGACCAGAATTAATTAAGTGTAAAAAATCAGATCATTTTCTTGAACAACCATTTTGAAGAAGATCGGAAGAATGCTGAAGAACGCTTTGAGAAATAAATGAAAAATGTTTGAGTGAATCAGTCTTCAATTGAGCTACCCATACATTGTAAAGAAACAAACTCACCGATCCAATATTCCTTCGTCCTCACCCAAAAATTATTTTAGAACATCAATTTTCATTCCTCACTTGGATTCTCTGATAATGTCCCTTAAAGAGCGGTTTTCAGAAAAAATAAATCCGAATATGCAATATTTCATTTATCTCCTATATATATGCAGAGCATGGACTCATCCAATTTCAATTTGACTGTCAGAAAAAACTGACAAATATGGATCCGTGGATAATTTTTCTGCCGAGTCCATCATGTCCACAATACGTTGAGTTTTGAACAAAGTTAATATACCAATACATGTGATGTGTTGAAAAATGCGGAAGAATTTTATCGGTTTTCGCTGCACTATCTATAAGTCTTTCCATTCCCGGCACAATATGAACAGCAGAGCGATCTTTCAATACATTAAGAAAAACAAAAACTTGGCTAAGCTCAAAACTGACCCATGAAAGTCTTGATGCGTTTTGAATAATGAACATTCACAAAAACAACCTAGTAAAAGAAGATACGCAGTCTTATAATAATTTTCAAAAAAATTTAACATCGCCTTACAAATTTTATCTCAAAATATTTTGTTTGCGCCCCTTGGAGAAATCCTCCGGGCGCCTATGCTGGAATTAGCCCGTTTATGTCTTTTTTCCATCCCCATTGCTCTGCATTTTGTTCGTTCCCATACCACTGCTGAACCTGGTGATAGGTCAACGCTTTGTGTCAATGTGTCCTAACATTTGCTCAGGGTGATTCCACGTTCAACGGAAAAAGTCAATGCGTTGATGGTAAAAACAATGTCAACGTAGGAAGGTGTCAACGAAGCGAAAGAAGGGGCCCGACACAAAGGTGTCGCATTCCCTTATAACTGCGGAGACAGACCAAAGTGAGCCGGGTTTTCAATGTATATCTAGTACAAAATTTAGTATAATTTTTAAATTTTATAATTCAGGGGTGGAATCGGCTAAGGTGATTTGTGACAATTGACTGTCACAATAAAGATTAGATTAGATTTTATTTTTTTCTTCAAATCAATATACAATTTTTGTTTTTCAATTAATAAAATAAAAAATAAAATAAAAGGCTATGGTGTTACCGTCTGCCTGATTGACTATTTAAACTGTATTTTTATGTAAAATAATAATTTTTCGGGGTTTAAATAAGGGGTAAGATAAGTTCAAAGAATATACAGATATTAAAACCAAAAATTTGAAATTTAATTAATCATTATAGATAGCTTAAGTTTCGAGATTAGTGAAAACGAAATGACAATTATTGGAACTTTTAGTTTAGTCAAAACAAAGATAAAATACTACGTATTATTAAATGTACATGGGCTTTGAGTTTAGCGAAAACGGAATAAGTGTATCTATTATATAAAATAAGTGGGACTTAGTTTAGTCAAAACTAAATTAAGATACATACATACGTATTATACATGTTAATAAGAATTTAAAATCTCAATTGCGAAAGTATAATTATAGTTGTGGGCTTTTAGTTTAGCTAAAACAAAAAAGAAAACATTTTCATAAGTGTGATAAATCATAACTTTGAAACATGACATATACTATGTAATTATTTACTAATTTTTAGTTTTAAATGTATTCCGACATTATCAGGTTTCTATATTCTAATGCTGCTTCAAGATAATGGTATAGGTTAAACCAATTTTCACCGTTTAGTACGTTTTTAGTTTGTTCCATTGACAAAATTGTTTTTCCAAGACAGCGGATTCTTATTACTTTGTAGACAGAACATATTGATTAGAAGTGAAAACAATCTTCTTTTGAACTCAGGACCCATGTTCTGTAACTCTCGCATCGATAAAATTAGTCGAGAAACGATGGGAAATGGAACAAAATTCATATGATTTGTTTCAATTTTCACCGTTTCTCGACTGCTTTTAACCATGCGAGAGTTACAGAACATGGGTCCAGGTTACATAGAGAGCACCGTGTATCTAAGGATTTTCTGTGAGGTGATCCATTCAAGTTTAGTGTTTCACTTCTAGCTTTGCAAATAAGGGATATCGCACGCACGCTATATTTATCATTAAAATAATTTTCTACGAAGTCATGGGTAAGTTCTGGGTAAAGTATTCTATTTGTTGATGAGATTGATCTTTGTATACTATCATTCCGTTGAAAAATGTCTATCTCTTCTAATAGTCTATAAAGTTGACTTTTTGATAGACTTAGATTGTCGCATTGTATTGTCAGCTCTACACCACATACTTGCGCCCAAGTACGCCATTCCCTTATCCATTCCACTTGCTTTCGAAAAGTGTATCTAACAAGCCTATTTGGTATTCTCTTAGGTGTGTAAGTGAGAACCTTTAAGATATAATCAAAATGAAGTTTGAGTGTATACATAAAAAGATTTGGAAGCCCGGTTTCAAGGGTGGGGATGTAGTTTGGTGTGTTTGACGGCAGATAAAATAGTTTTTTTTAGAAAAAAGCGTTGTAGTTTTTCAACTTCTTCATATGAAATATACCCCCATGTCTGACAACTGTAGCACATGACTGAGCGCATAATAGCTTCGAATACCTTATATTTAGCTGATGTTGGGATTTCAGCACGGGATATAACTTTTTTCCAGGAAACGTTGATCATTGTTTTTGCTGATACCAATTTTTGCTCTAGATGGGAAGACATATTCATGTTTGAGTGAAAAAAAATACCAAGATATTTGTATTCAGTAACTGTTTCGATTATTTGACCATCAAAATGCCATTTTTCAGTTCTTTCAAGTTTCGTTTGCCTGTTTTTCACAATCATTATTTTTGATTTTTCAAGCTTGACGGTTAAATTCCATGTCTTACAAAATTCTGAGAGTCTGTTAATCATGAGCTGTAGGCTTTGAGGGGGTTCTGCCAGCAGGAGTATGTCGTCAGCATAGAGAAGTACTTTTATGACAAGGTCATCCAGCTGGTAGTTGCATAGTAATATCATCTATGAAGATTGCGAACAGTACTGCGCTTAGCAGGCACCCCTGCTTAACTCCAGATTTTGTTTCGAACTAGTCGGACGTACTCTTTCCGTTCCACACGAACTGACGAGTGTTTTTGTACATATTTCGTAAAATTCGAATAAGTTTAGTTGACAAGCCTTTTTGAGACAGTTTATAAAACAATCCATTTCGATCTATCAAGTCAAAAGCTGCCTTGACATCAACGAAAAATATGTACAATTTTCTTTTTTGTCTCAAAAAGTATTGTGAAATAGACGTTAGTGCAAAAATATTGTCTATAGTTGAGTATCCTTTCCGAAAACCGGATTGGAACTCACTAAGTATCTCATTTATATCTATCCATGCTTTTATGCGTTTTAGCAAAATAGACGTGAAAATTTTAGCTACCGAATTCATAAAAGATATGCCTCTGTAATTACACGGCAGATTTGCATCACCTTTTTTGAAAATAGGATACACAATGGAATCCCTGAAGCTTTGCGGTACATCTCCCGAAAGATTTAGTTGAATATCTCTAGCATTTTCGATTGAAATTCATGAGGAGCATTTTTATAAAATTCGGTTGCAATTCTATCAGGGCCTGGTGCCTTATTATTTGCAGCTTTGAATAACGCAGTTTTCAATTCGATCATTGACATCTCTCGATCCAAGAGATCATTACAAATATATGGCTCTGCATACAAAAAAATACTGGGTTCGGCCTGAGGATTCAGGAGAAGTTTAAAATAGTTGGCAAGATCATTAACATTGAGTCTAGTCCCACAAATCATGTTTTGCCCTTTTAGTTGGTTGATTTTGGACCAAAAATGTCTACCGTTGCTTGTATTTGAGAGTCCTGCTGCTACTGACCGGAAGAATTGCTTTTTTTTTTATCTAAACAGCTGTTTGTAGTTTTTGTTAACCTCAATGTACTTTTTGGTAAGTGTTTCATTTAAATTAGGTGAAGAATTTATTTCCCTTAGTAATACAAAAGATAAGTTTCTGGCTGCGTTACATTCGTTATCAAACCATTGCTGTTTGAAGTTGGGTGTTTTTGAGTTTTGCCTATTAGGGTTTGCTTTTATAATACAGCTCTTTAAAAAAGATATATTTCCTTCAGCATTAGCTGGGTTTGGAGTAGAAAGATGTAAATGTTGTAAAGTTTGTATAATTTTATTTTGGTATATTTCTGTTCTACTTTACTTCCATTTTAATTTTGGTGGTAAGTTGAAGGTATAAATGTCTTGATCTCCTACGGCATTGATCAAAAGCGTAGCAACGAGTGGCATATGATCTGAAAATGTTTGTGAGTCAACTTTGAATGATTAAATAAGTTTCCTCCAACTTGGAGATATCTACTGCACAATAGCCTACAACTGATTTACCTGGGCCTCCTATAAAAGTGAATGCGCCTTGATTATCCTGCTTACTGCATCCGTTAAGGATAAAAAGGTCATTGATTTGACACATTTCCAAGAAAACGCGTCCATTTTTATTGGTAACTGCATCCATAGAGGACTTTTTTCTAAAATTATCGATTCAATCGTTAGTGGTTCGGTAAGTACTGTTTTTATTTGTGTTGTCCCTGTGCGAGCGTTCATATCCCCTATTAACATTATATTTTCCAAATATGTGGTGTTCAGTAATTCATTTACTTCCTCGAAGTTGTTATTCCAATCGTTACAGTTAATATATACTGGAAAAATGTGATAACTGATATTACAGTAATTTATTTTAACATAAACAAATTCGTTAAGTTCTATATAACTGGCTTTTATGTTGCATTCTTTAAATCCGAACAGAAAACCCCCACTCGCTCTTCCGAAATTAGCCGAACGAGTAGCAGAGCCCCAGTGCAACCTAAATTTGCTAAAATACTTCCAATAGATATCAAATGATTCACGTGTAACAAATGTTTCGAAAAGAAAAAATATGTCATGTTTCTTGACAAATTCAAAAAAGTCTAAAAATAACAATTTATTGCCTAACCCCGAAACGTTATCAGATAATATACTAATATTTTTAAATTCATTTTCATTAATTTTTTGTTTTGCAAAAGTATTATTTTTAGTATTAAATTTAGTATTAAATTTAGTATTATATTTAGTACTTGCATTATGGCAGACGGCAACACTATTTCATCTTGTTTGGTGGTTTTCATGTTGACTGCCAGATGGTATCGTTGATGTTGGTGTGTTGACATAAGCTGCTACAGATGAACTCGTACTCGTGGTTGATGACTGTGACATCGAAGACGTCTTATAAATTTGTTTTGTTTTGATTTGTTGTATTTGCAGATCCCCAAACATTTGTTGGAGTAATTTTATCCCATCGCATCCATTGTCGCCAATAACTTTTCCTTCTTTTGTTGTCGTGAAGATTTTGTTGTTTACGTGTAGTTTTAAGCCTTGAATTACTGTATGTCGAATATTGACTGTCACAATAAACAAATTCGGTCTGCGTAGTGTGATTGTCACATGTGACAATCATATTTTTATGCCTACTTCTTGTGATTTCTATTTTTATGTCATTTTCATGTAAAATTCCTCCTATCCTCCAGCTGGTATTAGGTCAACTAGGCTACCAAAGGCAAGTTGGTGCGGACTGGTCAGCTCCATAGGGCCAAAGCACGGTGTGAGAGGTAACTTCCTCAACTCTTAAGCCATTTGAAACAAAATTGTGCCCCATGAAAATAAAATTTACCCCTAAATCAAAATTTACTAAATCAAATAATCGTATTTATGACAACTGTCAGTACTTATCTCTCAAAGTAATGCTAAGTTTTGAATAATTTTTGGTGATCACTTTACGCAGACGGAAAAATTAATTTGATCATATTTGATTATCATAAATATGACAATCACCGATCACATCAGCCGATTCCACCCGAGTTTAAATTAAATGTTGCGGGTTGACGTAGACGAAACATGGTTTGCGACGCTCGTAGGCCGAAATTATTGATTTTAGAAAAAAAGGTCATGACATAAATTATAGGAAATTGTCTTTAGTTTTATTTTGTACACACGTGTTTTTACTGTAAAATGTGTCGGAAAGGAGTTATTTAAAAAAAACTGCTTTTAGGCGCCATTTTTCCAATATGGCGGCGCGAGCGGCAAATATACGAGGTGGCAAAGTTGAAATTCTGAAAGAACACGTCGAAAGTAACCTCCATTTGTTCAACCAAATGACTGGACTATCAGAACAACGGACAATGAACTAGTGTATTCAAGAGCTTACCCCTATCCAATGGCAGCAGCTCAATTTGCCAACCAAGAAGGTTCTGATCTTCGCAATGCCGGAATCATAAGGCCGTCAAGGTCACCCTACAACAACCCTATTTGGGTCGTTGATAAGAAAGGCTTCAATGAGGATGGCAGTCGGAAAATTCGCCTTATCGTTAATTTCAAAAAATTTAATGCCGAAACAACAAGTGATAAATATCCGAATCCGGATATGTCCGTTATTCTCGCTAATTTAGGTCAGTCTTCTTTTTTCTCGACATTAGATTTAAAATCCGGGTTTCACCAAATTGAACTTTCTTAGAATGATAGAGAAAAAAAAAGCCTTTTCCATTAATAATGCCAAATTTGAACTCTGCACACTTCCGTTTGGCTCTAAGAACGCTCCAAGCATTTTCCAAAGAGCTATTGATGAGGTTCTGAGATACGAAATTGGCAATTTAGTGTTGCCATGTCTATATTGACGACGTGATTGTGTTCTCCAAAACAAAGCAACAGCATCTTCAAGATATAGACAGGTTTTTATTCAAGCTTTTTGAGGCCAACATGGGTGTTTCTTCCGAAAAGTATAAATTTTTCAGGCAGGAAGTTGAATTTTTGGGCTTAGTAGCTTTAGCACGGGGCATTAAGACCTGCCCAGATAAAATCAAGTTCATTATTGAGTATGAAAATCAATAAAATGGCCCTTAAAATAATATCCAAAAAAATTAAGCAAAATTCCACAGTGAATTTATTTATTTTATTCGAATTCCTTACGTAGAATCAAATTAACAACGAAGAATTATTTCCCTTGATCGTCGTACCAAGTTTCGTTCAATGTTTCGATCATCCTTTTACTGACGTTTGTCACGCCTTATTTCCGATGATATATTTCTTTCTTTTCGAAAAGCCAATCGCACAAGTCAGCTCTCTCATCTTTCAAAGTTCAATATTTTTTTCTTTTTAATTTCCTCAAGGAAATTTTAATTTTTTTTTTAATCATTAATTCATAATTTAAAGAAATAAAGTGAACTCTAAGAAAAACCAAAAACATTGAAAATTCAAAGTGAAAGAATACCATTTATTTGGAAAAAAGGAATCAATTATGATCCGCACGAGGCCATTGCCTCGCAGAGAGCAAGGTAAAAATTCAACATACATAAACTATATAAAATAAAACAAATTTTATCAATTAGCGAAAGTTAATCTAGAAAAATAACCCTCGAATAGTGAACTCCACGCAAAGGAAGAAGCTTGAAAAGGTAAAGTACGGTGTCAATGATTAGAGTCAGGCGCAATATTTTTTTCTGTGAATTTATTTTTTTTATACAAATGAAATTTACAAAAGATACCATTTGTTCCTAATTTATTTTTTTTGTATTGTGAATTAAAAATGGAATACATTTTTTTTTGTGCGAAGGGGCTATACAGACTAATGAAGCAACGCTAAATGGAATTCGTTAGTTCAAAATAATTTAAGTGTGACTTTGAATTAGGGGTTATTGAATGAAATGTTGGAGTGGATGAATAACCAAGGAGATTTGATTGTACAAAACAGGGGGAGGGCTACACTCCGGTTTCCACCCCACACCCAAAGGAATCTAGGAAAATTTGTATCCTAAATTACATTATCTTTTACACAGTTTCGTTTTTGAGTGTTTTTTTTTTTTTTTGTTTGTTTATTTCGGCATGATTAATGTGCGGTTGTTTAGTGGCTGGTACAAGTTCCCACTCCCACTGACGAGCTGGCCAAAGGTGATGAAGCATGCAGAGCCGTACCAAGCTAGCTAAACCACTCTTTTGACAATTTTAAGTTACCTCGGGGAATCCTGTGATCATGAGGAAACAGCAACACGTAACATCCCTTAATGTCAATTGAGAAGATCTGGTAAATCCGTTACACAGGTGGCGCCCAACGTGGGGCGAAAAACAACTTTATCAAATACAAATTGTCTTATTCACCATCTTTAAAAATTTGTTTTGCCTAACAGAATTTTATATTTACATTTTGAGAAGCACTAACTTTTGATTTTATAATGAGCTTTAATGAAAAGGATTCAGTGTCCGAGAGTTGCATGTTCATTTGACAATAACTTTGTCTGTGGCATTGAACGATTTCATTTTAGCAAATGTTTGGCATTAGGATAAATCATCATATATGTCCAGGGAATATTTGTTAAAATTAAACACTTTCCGCCTGATGCGTAAAATGATATAAAGATTTACCATCGTAAAATTTTTTATAAATAAAGCCTCACTTAAAAAGAAAAACAAAAGAAGCAATTAGTGGAATGACCTTGGAATTGAAAATGTGTTAAATGGGTAAATTTTTTAGTCGCATTTTCACTTTCAAACTCGAGAGAGTGTTTGGGATAATTTTTTTTTGGATTTTGAGTTTTTATTTTGTTATTTTTTTTTTTTGCTTCACTGTATAGTATTTAGCCTCGCACAGTTACAATGAATATACATTTTCAATATATTAAATATTAATTATAAACATATTTAGATACGTAAATACATATCTACATATACCCATTCTTAAGCCGAAATTTAATTTTGTTTAGGCAGCAATTAGCTGTATGATAAGCGAATTTTAAGTTGTTTTGGATCACATTTGACCTTTTTAAATAAAATTCCAATAAATCGGTGAGCAGTAATTCAGAGCTATGGCTCCAAAAGGAGACAAGTCCAAGGAAACTGCTCAAAGCAAAGAGCGCTCTTCGCGTTCCAAACATAAAAACTTGGCCCCCCCTCAATTGATTTGCTTCCCGATTCGAAAGAGAACCAAATACACCTACTAAACCCCCACCACCAACTGTATCTTTAAACGATAGCCTACAAAGATACATTGTCAACATTGTCAATGCCACGATCGGTCTTAGTAGAGCCAAAGATTTCCGAGATAGAAAAAGAGAATACGAAGAGGAAAGGGCGCGGATAAGGGAAGAATTTGTTCGTGAAACTCTCAGAGCTCGAACTCCACCTTTAGGGAATGATTCCTCACATATTTTAGAACCGCCTCTTGAACAAAGTAGTGCTCGACCTCCCATTAGACAAATCAATGGCGACGCAGAGCAACAGCAAGGACATTTAAGTCCAAATTCAAGGTCTTAATTTAAATGAACGATCTCCCGGTCCAAGTCGTGTCTCGAGAACAAGTTGCAATCGTGTTGTTGAGTTCCATAAATGGGGACTCAAATTCAACAATGTGCGAATGACTGTCGACGATTTTCTGTTTCATTTACGAACGCTTCAAGCCAGCTATAACGCCACTTGGGAAGACATCTTCCTTCATTTTTATGTGTTCGTTAAGGATACAGTCGAAAGCTGGTTTTGGACATTCCTCAAAACAAATCCCAATTCAAATTGGCAAAACTTTAGAGTTCG
Source organism: Leucozona laternaria (assembly GCA_932273885.2). Classification (NCBI taxonomy): domain Eukaryota; kingdom Metazoa; phylum Arthropoda; class Insecta; order Diptera; family Syrphidae; genus Leucozona; species Leucozona laternaria. The sequence continues at coordinate 112,244,155 of OW026366.1, forward strand.
CTCTAATTAAGCAGTACAGATGCATAGAAACCAATTCAGAGCTTTCGCGAAAGATGTTTGACCGTCGTCAAGGTTCTAACGAGAGCTTTGACAGTTTTTATAACGATATGAATGCCCAATAAATGCCCGACTTCATTCGCCTAAGTCGCGCATAGAACTCATAGAACTCCTTAAACAAAATGTTAAAAGAAGGACAGGTGAACTTCTAATAACTTTTAATACCCAAAGCTTAGTCGAGATGGTATATGTCTGCAGGTCCATCGAAAAACATACACAGGACGAATCCATTAGATCTAAACCACTACAACAATCAAGTTTAAAAAAACAAGTTTGCGAGGTAGATTCGGCATTTACGGAAGAAGACAATTTGCAAGTCAATGCAATAAAAGCTGCAAATATGCAAAATTATATATGTTGGAATTGCAAAATCAAAGCACACTATTTTGTGCAATGTCCTCAATCGCAGCGTAGCCTGTTTTGTTATAATCGTGGTATGGAAAACACAACCACCCCTAATTGCAAAAAGTGTTAGGAAAACCGGAAACAGGGCAATCTGATTGTCGGGGAGGATTGCCAACCAAATGCAAACCCCCCGGATGAAATTTAAATGAAACACAACTGACCATACCCAACTTACCTGCTATAGCAACCCCATCTTTTCCAGTCTCAAAAAGTTTAAATGAATCCCCTACAATAACCATTTTGAAAAACGAAAAACAAGAAAGATCCAATATTAACCCAAGCCATCTAAAATTAAATTCACTAGAAAATAAAAAGCAACCCAAATTATTACATGGACGACTTCAAAATTATTACGAAATCCGAAAGAAAATATTCAGCCAAACTCCACCAAAAATTCAAAAATTAAGAGCTAGATTTAGGAACAAAAAACAAACACATAAAGAAATCAGTGCCACAACAATTTGCGATTCTGATCGCCGGAGACCCTATGCCAAAGTGTCCATCTTTGGAAAGCAAATCCTTGGTCTTTTGGACAGTGGCGCAAGCGTTACTTGTCTAGGTTCTGGATGTGTACATATCCTCCATGATCTAAAAATTCCATATAAAAAGTTTAGTTCGAATGTGAAGACCGCAGGCGGTCAACGACAACAAATCATTGGTGTAATAACAACCACCGTAGAGTACAAAAATCTTTCAAAGGAAATGAAGCTATATTTAGTTCCCTCGTTAGATCAACCCCTTTATCTTGGTGTAAGTTTTTGGAGATTATTTGAAATAGCTCCACATGTAATTTCAGGAATTGCAATTGATTCACCTTCACTTCGCATGTGCAATGAGAATGCTCATGTTCTGTCAGCCAATCAATCTGCACAAATTGAAAATGTGATCCGTTCGTTTCCTTCCGATGCCAAAGAAGGGCTTGGAAGGACATCGTTAAAAGAGCACACAATAAATAAAGGTGACACCGAACCCATAATGCAACGACACTATCCTGTGTCCCCAGCCATCCAGGAAATGATGTATGAGGAATTGGATAGAATGTTAGCTTCAGATGTCATCGAAGAAAGCGAAAGCGCCTGGAGATCTCCAGTTGTGTTGGTGCGCAAACCAGGTAAAAATCACTTATGTTTAGATTCGCGGAAGTAAAATAAGGTGACGAAAAATGAAGCCTTTCCATTTCCTCATATAGAGAGTCTGCTTGGTCGTCAATCGGAAACGCATTACATAAGTAGTGTTGATTTGAAAGACGCATTTTGGCAGATTCCTCTAGCTGAGTCGGCACGGGAAAAGACCGCGTTTAGTGTGCCCGGTCGTCCTTTATACCAATTTAAGGTGATGCCATTTGGTCTCTGTAATGCGGCTCTACGCCTATGCAGATTAATGGACAAAGTGGTTCCTAATGAATTGAAACAAAATGTGTTTGTCTACCTTGATGATTTGCTGATAGTATCAGAGACGTTTGAAGAGCATATGCGAATACTTGAATCCTTGGCTTTATGCTTTCGAAAAGCTGGTTTAACCATTAATTTAGAAAAATCACGTTTTTGCTTTCGGGAACTTAAGTATTTGGGATTTATTTTGGGTAGTGGGGGCTTAAAAACGGATCCGGAAAAAGTCAGTGCCATTCAGGATTTTCCCATACCAAAAACTCCTCGCCAGGTGGGAATATTTTTGGGTCTGACAGGCTGGTACAGGCGTTTTGTACCTGGTTATTCAACACTCGCTACGCCCATAACCGAAACTCTTTAAAAGAGTAAAACTTTTGAATTCCCTTCAGAAGCCATCGAGGCTTTTCAAATACTTAAGGAAACTTTAATGACAGCTCCAATTTTGACCAACCCATATTATGAAAAGCTTTTTATCATAATGTGTGATGCATCTTCAACTGGCATCGGTTGCGTCTTGTGACAATTAGATGAAAATGAAATCGAAAAACCAATTTACTAATATTCGTATAAATTGAACAAGTTGTATATTTTTTCCTTGGGCTTTGGGTCAATAAGTAAAACAAGTTCTTTTTTCCGTTTACGACGTTTCGTCCATGTCTATGGACATCATCAGGTAAATCAAAGAAGAATTATCTATATTTGCATCGATAAAAATGGTTAAAAACTAAATTGCAACACTATACATACAAAAAATTTAGAAACTTACAAAAGTTACATAAGTATTGTAAAGAAAACAATGGATTTTTCCCCCCACTATGGAACAGAACTTTACACTTAAAAGTAAAACTAGCTAGTAACATAAAAGCTTATAAACATATGCCTACATATATCAATAGGTGGGAATTCGTTTGTAATTGTGTGTCTCGATCAACTAACGAAATTTATCCTAGCAAAAGCTTTAAAGAAAGCGACCTCAGAATTAGCAATCGAATTCTTGGAAAACAATGTGTTTTCAATTTTTGGAGTAAATGAGTCACTTCTCTCTGACAATGGGAAACAGTTTGTAGCGAAAGAATTTTCGAAATTTTTAGAAGCTCACGGAACAAAACACATCCGAACAGCAGCCTACTCACCGCAAGCCAACGCCAGCGAACGTGCGAATCAATCGATCTTAGCTGCCATTAGATCAAACGTTGGCTCAGACCAAACTAACTGGGACAAACACTTGACATCAATTTTGAGTTCATTGAGAACAAGTATTCATTCTGCCATGGTTACCTCGTCACACTTAGCTCTATTCGGACAATCCAAATTAGAACATGGTTCAGATTACACCTTGCTTAGGAAATTAAATGTCCTCAATAATTCTGAGCTCAACGTCATCCCAAAGGCAATGAAGATGAATCTCATACATAGCCGGGTTAAAGAATCCCTGGCCCAACCTCATAAAGTTTATGAGCGAGCCTATTACACTCGAAGTAAGACATACAGATTCAGCGTTGGCCAAATTGTCTTCAAAGACAATCAAAACAAAGACAAAGACAAAGACAGATCAAAACGATCGCAAGTAATACTTTGTACGAGCTCGAAGATCTACAGGGAATGTCTCTTGGAATTACGCATGCAAAAGACATACGACCTTAATTCTTAGTTCGTAGCCCATTTCTTTCCATTTCATTTTTATGTCATTGATGACAAGAAAACGAAATGGTGTGAATAAAATGGCCCTTAAAATAATGTCGAAAAAAATTAAGCAAAATGCCACAGTGGAATTATATATTTTATTCGAATTATTAACGTAGAATCAAATTAACAACGAAGAATTATTTCCCTTGATCGTCGTACCAAGTTCCGTTCAATGTTTTGAACATCCTTTCACTGACGTTTGCCACGCTTTATTTCCGATGATCTATTTCTTTCTTCTTGAAAAGCCAATCGCACAAGTCAGCTCTCTCATCTTTCAAAGTTCAATATTTTTTTCTTTTTAATTTCCTCAAGAAAATTGGATTTTTTTTTTGAATCATTAATTAATAATTTAAAGAAATAAAGTGAACTCTAAGAAAAACCAAACATATTGGAAATTCAAAGTGAAAGAATACCATTTATTTGGACAAAAGAAATCAATTAGGATCCGCACGAGGCCATTGCCTCGCAGAGAGCAAAGTAAAAATTAAACATATATAAAATAAAATACAAATTTTATCAATTAGCGAAAGTTAATCTAGAAAAATAACCCTCGAATAGTGAACTCCACGCAAAAGAAGAGACCTAATTCACGAGCTAGAAAGCACCCTAAGATCATTTAGGAAATTTAATTCCGAATCCATGCATATAAGGGCCAACGAACCAACCATCCACCGAATAAATCACTAGATCGATCAAGAAAAAGAGCAAATTTTTTTTCCATCGATAGAGTCAGGTGCTCTCCATCTTCTCGCTCTTCCAATCGTCACCGGAGCCCCACTTGACCCTGCCCGAATTTTATCTTTGATCCTCCGGGATCTGTTTTTAAAAAGATTTAAAATAAAACACACATTTAATATTCAATGGTTTCTTTATTAAATAAAAAGCATCAGATCCCTTACCACTGGTGGGGGGAAATCTTCAGCTATACGTAGAAGAGTTATAATAGAACTGACTTGCTGCTTGCCAGGAATACCCTTTTTATATGCAGTAATTTTATATTGGTTTTCTTCTTACTGACTATATATATATATGTTGATACATGCACATCATTATTTTTGATGATGTTTCAATTTTATTGGAATGAAAGAAGTTCGATCATTGACGATCTTTGTTTACATTAATTTTATATTCGGAAGAAGATACTTTGTTGAACGATCATTGTTTACATTAGTTTTTATGACATCCTGTTGGTGTCGATTCATATGAATTGTATTTAACCAAATATGCTTGGTGTGCAATTGTGCATTTAATATCAAAGTCATTCTTATGAAGCGATATGAAATACGCTTGGTATGGTTTTATTGTTATTTAGATTGGGAAGCAATTCTATAACTCCTCCCCCCTTTGACTTTTGTTTCTCCTGAAACAATTTTTTATATAAAATTATGAGTATAGCACAAATTATAATTATTATAAATCCATTTACACCAAAATGAATATATGATTGGTTTGAGACATTTTCTATTATTTTGTTTATATTTTCAATTCTTGTTTTATTGTAATCACCTATTTTTAGATCAATTTCTGTCAAATTAAATGTATCTTCTACATAAATATTTATTGGTTGATTTACAACTGCATTTTTGTTTACATATTCTTTGTCATTTATTTTAATATTACAGTTTTCAAAATTAATCAATACATTTCTTTTTATTTGAATTATTTTTCTTTCATCACAAGTACTTTTTATTTTATAATCACTATTTTTAACAATTAATATTCCATTTTTAAGTTCTTTTACAATATTTATTTCTTCGTTCTTTTTTTTCATGCAATTGTTTTTATTTATACAATTAATATATGGCTTTAAATGTTTTATTTCTTTATTTTCACAATATTTATAAAATGTTTCATTTATTTTTATAATGTTTTCGTCTTCAATTTCTAATTCAATATTTTCCTCATTAGGAATAGAAGTTATAAAATATTTATCAGAACTATAAATTGTGTCTGGAATTTGAATTATAAAAATTAAAAGGTCATTATCATATTCACTTATAGAGAGTTTAATATTATTTAGTTTGAACAAATCAATATCATAATATTCTATTTCTTCAGCCGTTAATAAGCTATTTGTCATTATTTGTAATCTACTTGCTAAAATGATATTTTGTATTTTTTCAATAATTTCTTTCAACTTGTCTATTCTTGTAGTATATTCTAAAACTATTATTCTTTTTTCTATTAGCTTTAATTCATTTCCAAGACCGGAATTATTTTTAATTTTAATATCAATTAATCTTTTCATTGTGTCTATTTCTTGTTGAAGTTGATTATTAATGTCTACCTGTTTATTATTATTGATTACCAATTCATGATTATTTAAAGTTAGTGTTTCTAATCGTTTTTCTATTTCAATTTTGTCTTCATCATCCATTGTACCGAAAATAAAGTTTAATGCTCTTCCTCCTATATTCATAAGACTTCTTGTTTTTCTTTTTAATTCTTCTTGAATTAAATTTAGTTCGTTGTCTATATGTGTTGTCAATATAATATCAGCAGGAGTTTTCACTATAAAATTCTTTTGTTCTAACCACTGATTGATTGTTTTCGTTAATAACACATTTATTTTCGTTAAATTTACTATGTGTAAGATTGAGTTAAACTTGTTAACTATGTTAACTTCATCATATTTTATTATCGCGTAACCGTTATTGTTTATTATTTCTTCCGCAATTAATGTACTGTCTACTAAGCTAATAATAGCCACTATAACCACGAGACTTTTCATTTTTCGACTTCTTCAATCTGTATCTGAATCTAAACTAAAGCTCTTCTCTGAGTTTTTCTGTTCTTTTGACTTGCTTTGATTAAATTGTCTTGATTTATATGCTTACTCTTTCTTTCTTTCTGAATATTCTTTGTATGCTGATTTTCAAGTTTATCATACTTATATCTTGCTGCTGTCTTATGACGTTCCGTTCTAGAATTTTTAACAAAACCTTCCGTTCTATTTTCACTGTATTCCTCTCGATTTATATTTAATTTATCAATAAGTTTCGTTTTATTTTTGATCATGACATCATGAAGTTTATTTTTATCTACATTTCCTTCATATGGTTTTTGTTTAGTAGTGGAATGTATTGAAGTATTATAAAAAAGATTGGCTTTGTGAACAGCTATTCGAATCTCATGTATACTAGGATTCGTTTTTCCGTTTAGGATTGCTCTTACTTTTTCAGCTAATGTTCTGTGGAAAACTTCGATATCTGAGTTTCCTGTATGACTGTTAGGTCTAGTAAAATGTATTTCTATTTCAAGGTCTTCTAGTAACTTTATAATTCTAGGAAAGTTGAATTCATTGTCCATTACAAATCTTTTTGATTTACCGTTCGTTGCTAATAATTGTAAAATTGTTTCTTCTAAAGTTTCATGAGAAACATTAGGAACGTATGTAGCTGTAGTTAGCTTACTAAATTTATCAATTGATGTTAGATATTTTGTTTTATTAATACAATAAATATCTAAGTGAACTATTTCATTAATATCTTTTGGGGTTTCTGTCAAATGAAATTTTTCTTTAACTGGTTGTCTATCATATTTAGATTGCTTGCATATGTTGCAACTATTGATTACGTCATTTATTAATTCTTTTAATTTTTTAAAATATGTTTTTGTTCTAAGTCCTCTATAATTTTCTTCGATTCCTGAATGACCTGTTTCTTTTTCATGATATAATTTTATTTGTTTAATAGTTTCTTCTTCTGTCTCTAAATCCTTAGCAAAATGTTGACATTTATAAAATTTTATTCTTGTTCCAAATAACACTATTAATTTTTGTTGAAGTACATTATACTCGCTGTCTGTTAATTCAGTATAAATTCCTGTGTTAACTCTTTCTACTAATGGTATTATAAGATCATTAAAATTGTCTTTATGTATTTCATTTATTCCTATATGTATTCTTTTATATTTACAGTTTTTGTCTATCCCATTTCCTGATTGTAATATTATTTGTTGCTTAAATATGTTCACTGCGCTATCTTTAATTGGAAAATGATCATTCAATTCTTCATGTTGCGAATGTATTGTAACTTGAACTGAATCTTGCTCTAACATGTTTATTTGTGGCATATCTTTAATTTCTCTACTCAAAAAATCTGCTACAGTATTGCTCGTACCTTTTAAATATTCGATTTGCATATCATATTCTCCTAACTGGAGTATCCATCTTTGTAACCGTGGTGAAATATCTCTACCTAAATTTTTTGTTTGAAGCCATTTCAAGGGTTGGTGATCTGTTTTAAGATCAAATCGTCTGCCATATAAATACGGTCGTAAATATTTTACTGACCAAACTATAGCTAGTAATTCTTTTTCCGTTGTACTGTAGTTCTTTTCATGTTCGTTGGGAGTTCTACTTATAAACGTAATTGGATGCCCCTTTTGCATTAATACTGCTCCGATTGCATAGTTGGATGCATCTGTCGTTAAAACGAATCTGTCATTAAAATCGGGGTATGCAAGTACTGGTTCTGTTTGAAGTGCATTCTTTAATTCTTGATGTGCTTTAATATAATTTATATCGTTTTTATTAATTTTCTTATCTTTCTTTAAATACTTGGTTATGGGTTGTGCAATTTTTGCATAATCTTTAATAAATTTCCTGTAATACCCTGTTATTCCTAGGAACGATTTAATTTCTTTAGATGTAATAGGAAGTTGTATTTTTTCTTTAGCTTCTATTTTATCTATATTAGGTTTCACACCTTTGTCTGTAATTGTGTGTCCTAAAAACTTAGTTTCTCTCTTAAGAAAATTACATTTATCTATCTGTACTTTAAGGTTATACTTTTTTAATCGTTGAAAAACTAATCGGAGATTCACCATGTGTTCCTGTAGTGATGTACTAAAAATCAATATATCATCGAGATATACTACACAAATTTTATTAATTAATCCGTCCAAAACTTCATTCATCATTCTTTGAAAAGTAGCTGGTGCATTTTTTAAACCAAATGGCATTCGTAACCATTCGTAATGTCCATATGGAGTTGAGAAAGCTGTTTTCTCACAGTCAGTTGGATTCATTTTTATCTGATGGAAACCTTTGGCAAGGTCAAGAGTTGAAAAATATTGAGCTCTACCTAATTTATCTAATATCTCATCGATATTAGGTATAGGATGCTTAAATTCAATTGTTTTTTCATTTAATTTTCTGTAATCAACTACCATTCGCCATTTTTGTTCTCCTGAATTGTCTACTTTCTTTGGGACTACCCAAATAGGTGCATTGTAAGGGGAAACACTTTTTCTTATTATACCTTGTTGCAATAAATCTTTAACTTGGCGTTCAATTTCTTTTTCGTGGATCTTAGGGTATCTATATATTTTACTAAATATGGGGCTATCATGCTCAGTCCTAATACTATGCATAGTTTGTGTTGTTGAAGTAAGTTTGTCACCTTCTTTATAAAAAATATATTTATTTTCTTCAATAAATTTTCTTAATTCTTGTTTTTCTTCTGAGTTTAAATTCTCATCTACTAATTGACTCATTTGCATTGAGTTGCAATAATCTAGAGTTGGAATTTCTTCATATTCATATAAACATGCTGTTGCTGTTTTTTCTTTATCATAATTTTCAAAAAATGTTTTTCTCTTATTTATTTCTATATATTCTTCTTTTAAATTTAATTCCGCTCCTATAGGTTTTAATAAATTTTGACCTATAATTCCTACAAATCTATTATTTTTTATTCTCATTAACTTCCATGCCATGGTAGATTCATCTTCATTTAATTCTACCGGTACTTCAGTTATAATCTCAAATTTTATTATATTTTCATGATTTAATGATTTAACTTTTATTGGAACTTTCATTAAAGTTCTCGGAATTTCTAATAGTTGTGACTCATCAAGTATACTTGTTGTTGAGCCAGTATCTATTAAAATATTAAATTTTTTGTTATTTAGAGTTATTTTTATTATGGGAAGTGCTTCTTCTTCCCGGCTATGATAAAATTTACCTCTTCGTGTTTAATTTCTGCATTATTTACATCCATAGGTTCTAGCCTTGGATTCCTATTATTATCATAATTATTATTCCTATACTGTCCTGAGTTGTGTGGTCTTTGATTATTATTATTAAAATTTGTCTGATGGTTATTTCTGTTAAATCCGAATCTAAAATCATTTGGATTTGTGTTTCCAAATATTCTGTGATTGTTTTGTCTCACTTGTTCTGAAGATATTCTATCATATTGAGGCCTGAAATTGTTTTTAATATTGTTTTGTCTAAATGAGTTGTGGGGATATATATTGTTATTATTTTTAAAAGGATTCCGATTTGGATTTTGAGTAAAATTATTTTGATTCAATTTTGGTATGTTTTGATATTTAATTTGTTCAGGAATTTTCCTAAGCATATTGTTACTCTCTAAGAGGTCAAAAGCCTCCATAATATTATTTGATTTACTTGCAATCACTATTGCCTTTTGGCTAGGTGACAAAGTATTTTTAAATGATTCTAAAGCTATACATTCATTATTTTTCTGATTATAAATATTATCTGGCTCAAGTTGAGTTTTTGCTTGCAACTCTTGCAATAAGTTGTCAATTTTAATATAATTTTTAACTGTGTAATTCTCATTGACACTATTTATTTCTGTAACTAACTTAAGATATGATTTTTTTACACCAAACTGTCTTACCAGCTGTACTTTTACGTCTGTCCAAGGTGCAAGATGTTGTAGACAGTTGATTGCTCTCAAAGCCTCGCCTTGAATTTTCTGATGTACCACAAAAACTGCTTGTTCCATATAAGTTGGATCTTGGATTCTCTCCAGTAAATACTCCATTGATGATATGAAAAGAGCTAGATTGTCTGATGATCCTTTAAATGGGTTAATCATCCTTAATTCTTTTAAATAGAATTTTTGCTTTTCTGCCCAAACTGTATGTTGAATTGGATCCATCGGAGCTTGTGCTCTTGCTTGAGCTTGTGCTTGCACTTCGGCTAATTGTGCTTGCTGATTTGCAAGTGCAGCTTGTTGAGCTTGTTGATCTGCGGCGTTCATTTTATTTATTTTTTCCTTTTGTATTTTAAAAATTCTTTCTTTTAATTTCCACAAGTTTTTCATTCACTTATTTTTTTTTTTTTTTTTTTTAGATATTTTAAAAGTTATTTTTCTTGCTGCACTATTTATTTTTCAATTTAAGTAGGTATCTTTATATCTTTTAACTGCTCACATTATTTACGTCTATTTTTATTTTATTTTTTTTTTTTTTTTTAATATATATTACATTGATATATGTAACTTTTCCTTCACTGTCTTTGTCTTTTACATAGACACTTTTGTCTTTTTCGTAGACACTTTAATTTTATTGCTTTTTTATATTCTGCTAATCTCTCTACGAGAATTCGTGTATTATGTATTTTTGTTGTTAACACGTTAGCGTTTATAGAGCATATATTTATTTTATTTTAACTCGAAAAATCACTTCGGTGTTTTTACGATTAATAATTTTTTTTTTTGAATTGAATTAATTACTTCGGCAATTAGTTTTCATTAAAAAAAAAATAGTTTTGTCCACTAAAACACTTCGGTGTTATTAATTTTCACAAAACACAATTTTGTTTTTGTTACAGAACAAAATTTTTCTTGATCGCGAATTATGTCCTAGATTATTTTCGATAATCATTTCTAAAATTCTACCAATTAAATTATTTTCTCGGTTCGATCACTGAATCTCATCTATCAATTAATTTGCGTTTAATTTCTTAGTGAGATCCTACCGACTGCGCCAATTTTATCTTTGATCCTCCGGGATCTGTTTTTAAAAAGATTTAAAATAAAACACACATTTAATATTCAATGGTTACTTTATTAAATAAAAAGCATCAGATCCCTTACCACTGGTGGGGGGAAATCTTCAGCTATACGTAGAAGAGTTATAATAGAACTGACTTGCTGCTTGCCAGGAATACCCTTTTTATATGCAGTAATTTTATATTGGTATTCTTCTTACTGACTATATATATATATGTTGATACATGCACATCATCATTTTTGATGATGTTTCAATTTTATTGGAATGAAAGAAGTTCGATCATTGACGATCTTTGTTTACATTAATTTTATATTCGGAAGAAGATACTTTGTTGAACGATCATTGTTTACATTAGTTTTTATGACATCCTGTTGGTGTCGATTCATATGAATTGTATTTAACCAAATATGCTTGGTGTGCAATTGTGCATTTAATATCAAAAAGATTCTTATGAAGCGATATGAAATACGCTTGGTATGGTTTTATTGTTATTTAGATTGGGAAGCAATTCTATAACTCCCGCATTAAAATCTCCACCAACTCCAATTACCAAGACCGACAACAGCAGCTTACGCCTCGCCTGGCAGCGACGGCTGCGATCAACCAACTCTTCCTAAGGAAATAAACAAAACCAAACAACTTAAAATTAATCATTGGACTTAATTTAAAGCTAATAGTCATCATCCTTATCAATTAATTAAAAGTTACATCTTAACCATTGAAATATAAATTCATGAAAAAAAAAAAAAAAATAGAAACAAATATCATTTACCAACATAAAAACAAGTGGAATCGTTCTTGCTACGCACCGATCATAAAAAGAAAAAAAAAACATAATTTACAATAGTATACACAGCTGAAATTAAGCTCAAAGCCAACTGCAACGATGCTGTGCACACCATCATTGGAGCTGGGTAAGTAATTTTGTTATTATTGTTTTTTTTTTATAATTGATTAAGTGTAATGCTTGATTGATATATACTTTTGAATTATCAAAGATATTTGGAAATAATCGATTTTTCTTAAAGATACTAAATCGTTGGTTTATTGTTTGCATTGAGTGAGAGTGAAAAGAAAGTGTATTTGTTAAGAATATATCATTTGGGAAGAATCGGCTCCCACAATACATAGAGGCGGCGAGATCAAAGTCCAGTATTATATAATTGTATGCGTTCTTTTCGCTCAAGCTTCATGTAAGGTAAACTACGGTGTCAATGATTAGAGTCAGGCGCAATATTTATTTCTGTGAATTTTTTTATTTTTTTATACAAATGAAATTTACAAAAGATGCCATTCGTTCCTAATTTATTTTTTTTGTATTGTGAATTAAAAATGGAATAAGTTTTTTTTTGTGCTAAGGGGCTATACAGTACAGTGAAGCAACGCTAAATGGAATTCGTTAGTTCAAAATAATTTTAGTGTGACTTCGAATTAGGGGATATTGAATGAAATGTTGGAGTGGATGAATAACCAAGGAGATTTGATTGTACGGAACAGGGGGAGGGCTACACTCCGGTTCCCACCCCACACCCAAAGGAATCTAGGAAAATTTGTATCCTAAATTACATTATCTTTTACACAGTTTCGTTTTTGAGTGTTTTTTTTTTATTTTATTTCGGCATGAATAATGTGCGGTTGTTTAGTGGCTGGTCCAAGTTCCAACTCCCACTGACGAGTTGTCCAAAGGTGATCAAGTATGCCGAGCCGTACAAAGCTAGCTTAACCACTCTTTTGGCAATTTTAAGTTTCCTCGGGGAATCTTGTGATCATGAGGAAACAACAACACGTAACATCCCTTAATGCCAATTGAGATGATCTGGTAAATCCGTTATAAAACTCCAAACACTTTGCGTAGCTTACGGTCATTTTTGGGATTGTCGGGATACTTTCGAAGATTTATTAGAGATTACGCTCAAAAAACAAAGCCGTTAAAAAAAATGTTGTGTGGAGAAAATAGTAATATTAGTCCCAGACAGTGAAAGAACATTTCAATTGAATGTGATGCGGATGCCATTCAGGCTTATAAGCGAATCAAAGAAATTTTATCTTCAGGGGATGTTCTACTTCTGTACACTGGTTTCACGAAGCCAGGAAAGGATTATCATGTTGCGGATGTGTTATCCAGACAATATGTTAATAGGTTAGAGAGCTCAAATAAATCAACATCAATTACTGCCCATAGTGAAGATTCTTTTACAAAAAATATTCGAACCGTGGAAAATTCTATTAACTGCCTTAGGAACCAGATTATTGTAACGAGAGGCCAAGAGGACAAAATAATTAGGAAACTAATATCGAAAATTAGGAAAATGAAATGAAATCGAGACATTAAATAACATTTTGCAAAAGAAACTATTTTCTGAAAATGCTTAAAGACGTTATTAACCATAACATCATCAATGGAATCCATTGCGAACTGCATATCTTAACTTCTATTCAAAATACTGTATTACTTACTTTTCCAACTACCAAATTTTTCCACACAAAAAAAATTTGTGATAGATACTTATAACGAAAACGACCAACAAGAAATTCTCGCTGTAGAACATAAACGAGCGCATCAATCCCTGCGCGAGAACACACAACAAGTTCTCCAAGACTATTTCCTTCCTGATATTCGAAAAAAGTTAAAAGTTATAATAAGAAACTGCAAAATATGTAACGAAGCGAAAATCATAGTTGCCACTATTTTTCAAAATAAATTTCCCTGACTTTCCCTGACAAATTTTAAAATTTTCGCTGACCAAAAATGAAAAAAAAAAATAAAAACAATAACTCTTTGGGAAACATATTAAATAATTTATTTTTTAACGATAAATACATAATAGGTAAATATATTTAATATTTTGTTTGTTAAAAATAAATCACATGGAGTTGAATTAAAAATAAATCACATGGAATTGAGTTATTTGTACTGCGACTGCGATGAATCTGCCTTTTAATTTGGGACTGCGTTTTGGCTATGCGTTTATATTATTGCACCGATATTTTTTCACTTTTTGTTGAAGAGAAAATAAAGAAAGAAAAGAGCGAAACAAAAATCAACAGATTAGCTTGAGAAAATACAATATCTTAGGTTTTTCAATTGTAAAACTTTCTAAATTGAAAATTTTATAATTTTTTTTTAGTGAAAATGGTTAGTTGGGGTAAAATAAGTTTAAAAGTGCTTCTAGTTTGAATAATTAAAAATAAACATAAGTTATTTCCTAACGGAAAAACATTTATATTTAACCGTAATTCTTTTACAAAAAAAAAGAGTTTAATATAATATGCTGTACGCAAATACGTTATCTTATAAGAACGTTTACATTTTTGTAAAATAAAAATCACAAGCATTTCGTCATGTGAGTTCTTATTTGTCCTACAGACCATTTTGGCCGAAAATGAATGCCATCTTATACTTTGGACCACGCTCTTTCGATTGGTGTGATCAGAATTGTCCTATCTCTTTTAGTTTTCGAGATATAAAATGTGATTTTGTCCTACAGACCAATTTTTTTCGATGAATTTTGTGCTTATTTGTCCTATATACATTTTTTGTATACAGTAGGACAAATTTTATACTTGAATTTGAATTATGTAAAATTTGTGCTTCGATGTCCTATATCCAATGAAGTTGGATATAGGACAAAATGTCTATGGTAATCTTAAGATTTTCAAGTTTGTGCTTGTTTGTTCTACGTCAAAGGGCTGAATTAAATTTTTCATACAAAATAACTGCGTAAGCCCAGTTGCGCATCGTATTTTGTTTGGAGGAGACGTGTTAATATAGAGGCAAGACAAATTCTCGTAAGTACTAGTGTTGTTTTTTTGTTAAAGTTAAAATTATGGCTTTTTAATGAAAAACTATTTAAATAGAAGCAACAAAAACTTTACACAGATAAAAATGTCCTCTCCGCCACCACATTTAGAAGCTGAAATTGAAAGGTGAGTCATATTGCACTGCAGTGCCTTGTCATAAAATAAAAGAAAATTACTATTATTTCCAGGGCAATGTCTGATATTTTAAATTCAAGTATATCAGATAATTTTTCAGCTTTATACTGCTTCAGCGATGATTCCTGTGCTGACCCGGACTTTGTCCCACATTCTTATGAAGACACTCCTATTATACAGGAAGATTCCTTAAATCCTTCATCGGCTACAGAAGAAGGACCAAGCGGTGCTATTGATCCCAATACTGCAATGAATCTTTTAAAGCCTCGTTCGGTGCTAGGAACCCCCCAACCTAGCAAGAAGAGGAGGATTAACAAAAAAAAGTGGAGTGCGGAAGTTTTGAGAAAGCTGCGTGAGCAGGGGAAAACACATAAAAATGAAAAAGGTACGCTCATTCCAGCAAAACAAATGAAGCCTCCGAAATGCGATAACAGATGCAGCTATCAGTGCCCTTTTTTTGATGCGAATAACAGACATTTAATCCATAATCATTTTTGGACACTGACAACTCATGAAAAAAGGAATTTTCATGCTAAGCACGTTGAAGTTATTCCAGCAAAAAGGAAGCGTACAAATAGTAAAACATCTCGTCTTGAAAATACTTTCAAGTACTACTGGGTGATGAAAGCACATAATATCAAGTCTGTCGATCTTTTTTCCTGAACACACTTTCTGTTTCGCAAAGAGTAATTTATTATTTCTTCAAAAATAATTTCAATCGCGTTACTGGCTTATCAAATCCTTCAACTAAGGGAAAACACACCAAGAAATCTCTACCCACTGTGCTTGCAGAAGTGTCAGGAGTCACATTCAAAGTTTTCCCTGTATAGACTCTCATTATGTTCGAGCTGGAACTCAGCGCCAGTTCTTGGAAGCTGGACTATCTGTGCGAAAAATGCATCGTTTATATTGTGAAGAAAATTCAGATCTTGAAGTCAAATACGGCTCATATCTTAAAATTTTTAATTACGAGTATAATTTATCAATTTTTAATCCCAAAAAAGACGAATGCGACACATGTACAAAATATAAGAAACAAGAAAATTTAACGGATGTACAAAAAAAAATCTTGGAAAAGCACAAAAATTCAAATGAAAAAGCCAAACGTCGCCAAGAAGAAGATAGGTATTTAGATGATAACTGTGTTGCAGTCATTTCATATGACTTACAGAACGTTTTCTCCTTGCCTCACGCAAATACATCGAATTTCTTTTATAAAAGAAAATTCAGCACATACAATTTGACTGGACACTGCAACTTAAACAATATAACCTACTGTGCTATTTGGTATGAAACCCAGAGTGGTAGAACGGGCAACGATTTGGCAAGCGCATTAATAAAAATATTAATATCTGTTATTAAGGATAACCCAGAAGTTACTAAGATTATCCTTTGGTCTGATTCATGTGTTCCGCAGAACAGAAATCGCATTACATCTCTTGCTTTGATAAAGTTTTTGGAAGATAATAGTCAAATAATACAGATAATACAAAAATATTCAGAACCTGGTCATTCAAGGATACAGGAAGTTTACGCTGTCCACAGCACAATAGAAAGGCATTTGCGAAATGTAAGGTACTATAGCCCAGTATCTCTTATTAGAAACTTATTGTCAATGAACTATGAAAACGTTCATTTAAAGGTACTACAGTGGCTAAAAGAGGACTTTATAAATTATAACATTGCAAGTTTAAAATTAAACTTTGGAGAAATAAAATATAGTCAAGCAAAAGAAATAATTTACTGCTCCGGTAATCTTGAGAGCATTCAATATAAGATCGACTATGGAGAGTATGCTGACTCAATTACGGTCCCCATATTAGTTCCTGCTAGGGCGAAGAGGCGAAACACACCAGTACCGACATCCTTGCCACTACTTGTTCAATTACTTAATGTTTCTGGAAACATCTCTAATGAAAAAAAGAAGGACATTATCTCTATGCTTCCTTACATGCATAACAGCGAAGATGTTATATTTTATAAGACTGTCTTAAAAATAAACTGAGCTACCTTATACTATGTTTCCACCGACCACTTAACCGAGATTTGATAAGATTTGTCATAATCTTCTTCAAATCTCGAAGATTTACCATACAAATTTATTTCGTAAATCTAGAAGATTTCAAATAAATCTTCATAGGGCAAATAGTTTTACAACTCGAACCAAACCAATTTATGTCGTGCTGAACGCATTCATTGGAAAATCCAACCCTTCTTGCTTCTTTTTCCAAACATGAAACTTTCTGTCTCACTTCAACTTCATACGAAAAACTGAAACAACATTTGCATTTTGAGAAGTACTGTCAAAGTTAATCTATTTTTTAATCTTTTTGTGTGGTGGAAACACTTCATAGATTTATTTAATCTAAATTCATTGAGATAAACCTTCGGTGGAAACATAGTATTACACACATTTGTGATACAAAATATGATTAAGATTTACTTTTTTGTTATGTTTGTTTTTAAATTAATTCACTAAAGCTTAGAACAAAAAGTATTATTTATTTTCTGTTTTTTTTTATAACTCAAATAAAGAATAAATATTGAATTTTGATTTCTATGAAAAATGTTTGATTTTCTTTTTTTGTATCTTGTTGTGTGTTCTATATCCAATTCAAATTCCAATAGAGTTGGAGATAGGACAACATTTTTTACTTTACTTTTTGATGTGTTTGCAAACGTATGGGCAGGTGTCCTATATCCATTTTGGTTTAATGTATTGATAGCCAAATTACTCAAACTTTCAAAAAATATAAAAATCCCTGTGATTACACTCAAAAAAATAAGTAAAACATGGTTTTTAAGTTTAAGAACGCTCTCCTGAAAAGTTAGGTTTTTGGCGTATAGGACAAATAAGAACTCACGTGACGATTTATCGATAATATTACATTCAAGTGAACATATATATATTTAAAAACATTAATTCAGTCATATAAGCATTTAGGACATACCTTATTTCTTTAACAGAGAGAGCTTATAATTGATTTTTTCTTCTTCAGCTTGGGCTTGAATTCTCAGTTTTTTCTTTTCTTGTACCAGTTTCTTGATTTTCTCTTCTCTTTTTCTTTTTAAGTTTTTATCGACATTCTCCTTTTGTTGAAGTTTAGATTTTTCCTCCAGATGGCGAGTATAACGGCTATGGGATGCTTTGACATTTGAAACTAATGTTGGGCTTATTTCGACTATTGTTATGCCCCCAGCCTCCTTAATGCCATCTAATACTCGCCTTTGAGCGACAAGCGAGTCCTCAAGAAGGTTCTCTACTAAGAGAGTTTTGTTTTTCGAGAATCCACTCTCGACGGACGCATTAGCTTGCGATAAAATGAAAACTTTTTTGATTACACTCCAGAGATCTTTGTAATTTTCATTCTTTGCAAATAAATGAAAATAAAACTCATCAACTCTCCGAGTTGATTCATTCATCACGAAGTCTTTGTGTTCCTGCTCAAGAAATGTATTCGCATCTGTATATGCAATAGTGAACTGAATCTTGGCCCTTTCGGCGCATTCATCAGATATTCGGTTGGTATCGTATAAGTTTTGCAGCAAATATTGGAACCTCTTGTTGTAGAGATTGTTGTTTTGCAAAATATTTCTGCGGTTTAAGCTTGAGATGTTTGCGATGATAGCATATTTTAAAGGGCTTCGTTCTTCAATTTTTAATATTAACGTTATGACTATGTTACGGCAGTCTAGTCTAAACTTCAAAATATCCTTCTCCGATCCGAATCCTTTTTGCTTTTTTAAATTATTAATTTTATTGGCTTTGAACCCAATGTCCACATTTTTAGCTTCTAACAAATTGGATTGACAAGAGAGATCGAGGGATAGAAGTTGTGATCCCTTGCAACACTCGCTAATAACCTTTTTTTTACTACACGCTGTAATAAGTTTTGTATCATTATGAGTAGATCTTCATAAAGATAAAATATCAAGGGTTTCTCGCCTTAAAACTTGGCTAAAAATAGTTCACAGTCAGCAGTAATCGTGTAAAAAAATGCTAGTTTGCAGTCTAACAGCTCATCTTGAAAGGAACCTTTAACATTTTGTATCGGTTTCGTTTTTGGGAGCTCGACATCTTTCATGGTGAAAAACATTTTCAATTCAGAAAAAATGTTCAAGGATCTATCCAAACACTTTTTATTTCCAGCCAACGTATACCGCAATACTTTAACGGGAATTGGGTACTTTGCGTTTTTTTAGTGAATAGACTTCTTCTTGCGGGACTATCCTTGAACACAAAATATAGGTGTCTTAAAAATATGTGGAGATCCCACGAAACTTTAACTGCATACCATCTGGATTAGTTTCTTTTCGATGATCTTTTAATTTTTTTAAGAATGAGAGGTTAACGTTTGGGCCGTCCATTGATAGTTGAAGAAGTTTCTGCTTTTTTAAAAATCGGATTCCATTGTCAAAATGAATTAAAATGTCATCTGACTTTGAAAACCCCATAAATTCGCTTTCTAAGTATCTACTACAGACTAAACCCTTCGAGTTATCGAAAAAACGCACAACTAAATCCACCTGGCCCTTCTTTGCCGCTTTGTTCAGAGCTTCGTCAAAACATATAACAAAGTCTTCACATTTATTAACTTTTTCCAAAAGTTTGTCGTGGAAATAAAGAGAGATACCGTGGTTAATTACGTAAGAACTTTTTGTTTTCCCGAGTTTAAAATTCTCTGCAATCTTAATATGAGGGAACATTTGTCGAAATATATCAGAAATTTCTACCGACGAGTTCAAAGATGCCCTAGTGGAAACAATATGTAGACACCACCGTATCTCTGCAGCAATGAAATCAGCCTTGTTGAATGTATAATAAGGAAGTAGTTTTGAGTTTTGAGAATTGTTAATATTTTGCGTCTCTACTGTTGTATTAGAATTTTGAGGGTTTTCTTGAACACTGGAGGTGGGCAATTAATTTGACACATTGAAAAAGGTATTTATTTTTGGGACTTCATAGTTTTAGTGTAAGATCGATGACTAGCTCCATTCTGATGTGATATAAAAGATCTTTTGCCCATGTTGCTAAGCTCAAACTATTTTTTGCATAATCGGCAACTTGCCTTGCCGTCATTTCCTTAAATTTATAAATAAAAATCAAAGACAAAAAACAGTAAAAATCATACTGTGAAATTCCCTTGACATATGCTTTGAAAATATGATAAATGTTAAATCAACGTGATATCAAAAAATTAAGCCGAACTCTGGCTTATAATAGAAAATATTACCAACAATGTAACAATGAAGATACTTTAAATACAAATAAATAAACTTTTTGCTTTACAGAAATAGATAGTTTGAAATATTGCGTTTAGCTTCATATTCAACGACTTAATATATATGTATGTACATATGTATATACATAAATGAAGCTGATTTTCCGAATATATTATTTCTCTTTACTTTCCCAAAAATGTTAATCGATCGATCTAGCAAAAAAAGAATCAATAAATTTGAGCTAGGAATGTATTAACATCCTTGCAGTCAATCGACTCGACACACGACGGTCTTTCGTCTGGTGTTCACGTTTCAAAAATCTGTATTGTATTTAAAAAATATGTGTTCTTCAATAAAAGCTGAGTTTCTGGTTTAATTTAGTTGCTTACATACTTTTTTTAAATGTAAATCAAGTATATAGACATTATAAGAAATGAAATCATCAGAACTAGTACTTTAATTGTAAGTTATAACTTCAATTTTGTTGATGTCAAATGTTTTAAAGCAATCCAACATACATTGAATTAATAATTTTCAATTTTGTTAATAATTGGCACAAAAAAAATAAATAATTTTGCAAAAAAAAAAATAACTATAGAAACATAAAGTTACCTTCCACTCGGCATATCGAACTGCTAAAATCTTTGTCGACCAACCACTGCTCTCTGAATGTTGTTTTTTTAGACATTTTGGACATACAATTCCAAGTTCTCTAATGAATCCTGAGAAAAAGTTATATTGTCAATAAGAGAACCCAATAATATTGAATAATTATTTATTTAAAAAAAACACTCACCACTTGTTCTGTCTTTGTTTCTTTTATTTTCGAATATTTCAACTTCAATTTCACGAGTTTTTAAAGAAACGACCAAATCCAAATCAATCCAAATAAACTTTGTTTATGTTTTATTTTTCTTCTCGCAATCCTGCGAAAAAGTTATATTGTCAATAAAAGAACCCAATAATGTTAAACAATTATTTATTAAAAAAACACTCACCACTTGTTCTGTCTTTGTTTCTTTTATTTTCGAATATTTTGACTTCAATTTCACGAGTTTTTAGAGAAACGACCAAATCCAAATCAATCCAAATAAACTTTGTTTATGTTTTATTTTTCTTCGCGCAAATTCCTCATTCACATACAAATAAACTTTATTTGTCTCTTTTGCACTTCCCAAACTTTTAATAGCAATCGTATACTATACCTCCTTCTCATTCTTCATTCATGAGCTCGCTGAATACACATTGTTTTTGGCACAAAAGTTTAGGCAGAGTTCACCGATATATTTAATTTTTTTCCTTTTGAAAAAAATCATCATGGAAAATTTTCCCTGCCGCTTTCGAAATTCCCTGACATTCCCTGACTTTCCCTGGCCAAATTTTCGTTCCCTGACTTTCCCTGACTTTCCAGTCGAGTGGCAGCCATGGAAATATCAAAGACACCCACCGGGTAGCCATAGGAAAAACTCCTATACCATCTTTTGTTGGGGAAATATTCTATGTTGGTATTTTTTGACACATAATCTACATTTGCTCACATGTATAGATAAAATTTCAAAGTTTGCAGCGTGTACATTCATAAACGCATCACTGCATTAATGATGCTGGATCCTTAAAGTCAAACGTTCACAAACGCAAACATTTAGCATCACTTTAGACGCCAACTGTTCATTTTTGCAAAGTTTCATAAACTGATGTGCAAACTTTAAGCAAAGAAGCATCGAGAAATTGATTGATGAGATCGTTACGAAATCCCGCAGTAAGCTGTAAATACGATCGGAAGAAATTTGATGTTGATGTCGAATGTCGACCTGGACAAAGGTAGTTCTGGACAGAGATTGAATTTTGTTGTTTTGAAAAAAAATATTTAAAAAAAATGAACGTTTTTCAACTTTTTTTGGAAAAATTAAAAAAAAAAAATCTTTTTTCCCAAACTTCAAAATCTTTTTTCCTAAACTTTTTTTGTTGACAAAAAAATGAGATTTTTGAAAAAAATATTAAAATAGAGTAAAAAATTGAGGTTTTTGAAAAAAATTGAAAAGAGTTTAATTTTAGTTGAAAACTGTGTTGACATTGGCGCCTGCCAGGCAACTTAACATACCTTAAGCGGGGCAACGGGATGACCACCCGAAAAAGGTAGTTAAAATCCTTAGAACCCGCTCATCGGGCCACCCAAAGAACTATTACGCTAGAAAACTGTTGACATAGACGCCTGCCTGGCGACTGAACGGAGTTGTACGTGAGCGGTTTAGAGAACCGAAAAAGTTAGTTTATGAAAAATGTTTTATTTCCAAAATAAAACTTTTTCATTTGTCCGAGTTCCAGACTCACTTCCAGAACGTTTTAGGAATTTGTAAAAAAGTTGTTTCCAAAACAAAAAAAATGTCCTTTGTCGTAGTTCCAGACCCGCCTCCAGAACTTTTATCCTGGTTCCAGATCCACCTCCAGAACCTTGTTTCAAAAAAAAAATTGACCTTTGTCCAAGTTCCAGAGTCACCTCCAGAACTTCTGTCCCGGTTCCAGATCCACCTCCACAACCTTTGTCCCAGATCCAGAACCTAACCAAATATCTGGCAAAAAAGATTTTTTTTTAATGTAAAAACTTGTTTGCAAAAAAAAATTTGTTCTTTGTCCAAGTTCCAGACCCACCTCTAGAATTTTATTTTTTTAATTGTAAAAAAGTTGTTTCCAAAAACAAACAAAATTTTCCTTTGTCCAATTTCCAGAGCCACCTCCAGAACTTTTGTCCCGGTTCCAGATCCCCCTCCAGAAGCTTTGTCCCAGATCCAGAACCTCCGCCCCAGTTCCAGACCCAGTCTAGGGCCAGAAACTATGTCCCAGTTTTTAAGTTCTTAATAATATTACTACCATCATTGATAATTAAACGCCATAAAATGTTTTTTAACGTAAAACAGATAACCGATCAGCATCGCATCTGCAACAGTTGTGAAAGCATCAGCATCGCAAAAAGGCAGTGATGCCGAAGCGCTACTAAAACATTTGACGTTTGTGAATTTACTCAGCTGTTTTCCCTACAAAATCTCGGTCCATAGTTGACATTTTTTTAAAAATACAAAACGATAGTGTGTGACAAAGAAAAGTCTCTAAATTCACAAACTATAAGAACCTTACTAAAAGATTATTTTAAAATAGAAATTTATAGCTTTCCACAGTACATCTAATGGACAGGTTGAAAGGTTCCACAGCACACTATAACAAATAGCCAGATGTACTAAGTTGGAGAAAAATATTAACGACACAAACGAACTTATTTTAATACCAACAGTAAAGTACTATAGAACTATTCATTCAACCACAAATCAAAAACCAATAGATAAACACAGGAAAAATATTTAAGGTTCCATAACCGAAACAGCCATATAAGATCATAAATACAAATCTAGCTTAATTGAGAAAACTTTATATTGAAAAAAGAGTACAACAAGATCGAGGAACTACAGTTCTTCTTGACAATCGACAAGTTCATAAAAGTAACCTCAGGTAATTTGTTCCTACGTTTACTGATGAGAGATGCATTGCCTACATCAGCAGACACCGCCAGCCGACACCGCCGCAGTTTGCGTCGTCATCATAAATTATATTAGCAGGGCAATTGCCCTTGTAACCTTGCTGCTTAGTTTTAAGTTACATTATTGTTTAGTTGTTTGGTTGAATAAATGAATAAAGAGCACTTTATGTGAAGTCACAAAATAAAATAGACGTGCTTTGATTGTTCTATTTACTGGCGCCCAACGGGTTAAAACCTACAAAAATAACATTGATAAAAAAAAATTCATACGAAGTTAACAATTAACTATTTGCCAAAAACAATACTTCATAAAAAGTATCTCGTGAATAAAAAAAACTTCATAGGAAGTTAACAATAATTATTTGCCAAAAACAATACCTCATAAAAAGTATCTCGTGAATAAAAAAACTGCATACAGAGGTAACAATCATTATTTGCCAAAAACAGTACCTACTCCATAAAAAGTGAATAAAAAAAAAGTTCATACGGAATTAACAATCATCAAATAGAAAAAACACAACATCAAACCATCAAGGAAGAACAAGATGCATCTATTGTAAGTTACATTAGAAGAGACAATATTATAAATAAGATTATTAAATAAGTGCTTCGGTTATTGTTTTTTTAAGTAAAAGTAAGCGTTTGTCTTTTGAGATTTGAAATTGAATAGTTAAAAAAATATGAGTTTTACGAAAGAATCAAATAATAGAATTGGTGCGTGCCACAGTGGAATTAACACAAAAACCATTAGTTGAACATTTAGAAATATTAACATCATCAGTTGCTGAATTTAAACCTCGTAGTGCTAGGATATATTCTCCGGTAACTATTCGACCAGGTATTTTAAACCGTGCAGGTGGCCTTGATTTAATAAAATCTTTGCCCGAATTTAATGGCGATTCTGCGTCATACCCTTCGTGGCGTACGGCTGCACACTTTGCTTTTGATTTTTACAACGAAGGATCCGAAAACTATTACATTGCTATGGGAATATTTAGGAATAAAATAACAGGGTCTGAAAACGCATGTCTGTCTGCATTTAACACCGTGTTAAATTTCAAAGCAATTATTGCTAGATTAGACCAGGTATATTCAGACAAGAGATCAATTCATGTACTGGAAAATGAACTCAGCATTTTGAGACAAGGTAGCTTGTCAATTAATGAATATTATGATACAGTTGACAAACATTTAACACTTATTATAAATAAAAATATAATGACACATAGCGGTGATAACGAGGTCATCGTTGCTCTCAACGAGCGTGCAAGAGAAAATGCTTTACGCATCTTCATTTCAGGTCTAAGAAAACCTTTATGCGGTACATTATTTTCTTCTGGTCCTGCTGACCTGCCCACTGCCTTAGCCACAGGAAAAGAGCTAGAGACAAACCACAAGCGATATGAATTCGCACGCACATTTGCAGTTGGTACTTCAACCATACCTTTTAAGCAAAATATGTTGGTCCAGCAAACCCAAGCAGGATAATGACCATATTCTACCTCATCCAAGTGCTAAATTTAGAATATCGATTCCTATGAGCATTGATCCTAGAAACTCCGTCTTTAGAAAAGGATCCAATATTCAAGTAAATAATGCTTTGCAGGAACCGAATATAGCACTAAACCATCAATCTCGGCAAAGATATCAGAAGCAAAGTAAAAATTTTAGAAATTTCAATAGTGCCGAAAAGCTTACTCGAAGTAATGTAGACTCAGGTAAACCTCAACAAAAATTTCGGAGGGTTAATCACCTCCTGGAGTTATATTTATGAGGAATCCTTGAGTGAAGGAACCGAAGACTCTGCTCAACGAGTATTATGAAGAGCAGAGCATTAACAACACGACAGAGTAAGGTCGCTCTTGCCTTTTATTACTAAAACAACAGTAAAAGGTAAAAAGTTACGACTATTAATAGAGACAGGAACATCTAAAAATTACATTAAAGACCATCCATACCTACAAGGTGTTTCTCCAATGGAAACTCCTTTTCAAGTAAAATCAATCAATGGTGTTAATATAATAAATAAATTTTGCAGAGTTAGTGTTTTAGGAGAAATTTCCACATTTTTATTCTTCCTAATCTTAATACATTTGATGGAATTTTAGGCTACCACTTTTTGAAAAATATAGGAGCAAGACTAGATATAATCAATAGCATTCTTTTCTATAAAAATGGTCAAGAAAAAATAAAACATATATTGTGCAAGCAAGTTAATAATTTAATTGTAGAGAAAGATTATATTCCGGCTCATCTCTTAAAACAATTTGATAAAGTAATAGAAAATAATATTAATGCATTTGCTGAACCAAATAAAGCATTGCCCTTTAACGCCAATGTTAAAGCAACTATTCGTACTACAACAAACGAACCGATTTACACACGAAGTTACCCATATCCTATGTCGGCTTCAGAATTCATTAATAGTGAAATTCAAACGCTTCTTCGAGATGGTATAATTAGAAAATCAAGCTCTCCATATAACTCACCAGTTCACGTCGTAAGTAAAAAGGGCTTCGACATGGATGGTAAGCCACGACTGCGTATGGTGATTGATTTTAGGAAAATTAATGAAAAAACAGTGCCCGATAGATATCCTATTCCGGATACCTCTGTTATGTTGTCCAATTTCCCAATATTCACCACATTAGACCTAAAATCAGGTTTCCATCAAATCGAAATGGATGAGAAACATATACTGAAGACAGCTTTAAGTGTTAATAATGGTAAATACGAGTTTTGTCGATTACCATTTGGACTTAAAAATGCACCTAGTATTTTTCAAAGGGCAATTGACGACATCCTTCGTGAGGATATAGGTAAATGTTGTCATGTTTATGTGGATGACATAGTTATTTATTCTCCCAATGAAGAAACACACTTACATGACATAGAAAATATACTAAAAAAAACTTGAGATCGCAGGCATGCGTGTTTCACCCGAAAAATCAAAAATTTTCAGAAAAGAAGTTGAGTTCTTAGGATTTTTGATATCTCAAAAAGGAATCAAAACATGTCCAGATAAAGTTCATGATATTTTGAATTATAAAATGCCAAACACACTTCGATCACTCCGATCATTCTTAGGGCTTTCCGGATACTATCGGCGGTTTATAAGAGACTATGCCGAAATTGCAAAACCTTTAACTAAGTATCTGCGTGGTGACAATGGCCATATTGGTAAAAACCAATCAAAAAATGTTAAAATAGAGCTAGATGAAGGAGCTTTATTCGCATTCGAACGAATTAAAAATATTTTAGCGTCTGAGGACGTTCTACTTTTTTATCCTGACTACAATAAAACATTTGAGTTAACAACAGACGCCTCTTCAAGCGCTTTGGGTGCAGTATTATCCCAAAACGGGAAGCCGATCACTATGATAAGGAGAAGGATACGCAACGAATGAACGTGAACTTCTTGCCATAGTTTGGTCTTCAAAAATTCTGCGTCATTATTTGTATAGAATTACTGGTATCCATATATTTACGGATCATCAGCGGCTTATCTTCGCTATGTCTGATAAGAATCCCAATACAATGATGAAAAGATGGCGCGCATTTGTTGAAGAATTTGCCCTTAAATTTGTCTATAAACCAGGAAAAGAAAATAAGGTGGCAGATGCTCTGTCAAAACAATATGTTTACAATTTAACAGAGCCACAATAAAGCAATACGGTTCATAGTGAAATTACGTTGACAAATGTAATTAAAACCACACAATTCCCAGTGAATCAGTTTAAAAATCAGCTTATATTAACGAAATCAAACCATTCAAATAAACAAACAAAAGTTATGTTTCAAAAGCATATACGACATACAACTAATTTTGATTAAATTGAAAACTTGATTATGTGTTTAAAAGATATTATAAACCCAAATGTAACGAATGCTATTTGTTGTGACCTAACGACACTAGCACAAATATAAAATATCTTACTACAAGAATTTCCAGGAACCAAATTCTTGCACACGCAAAAATTTGTAATTGTTTTGACAAATAAAAACGATCAGTTAGAAGTTTCAACGACGGAACACAATCGTGCTCATAGATGCTTACAAGAAAACTTTCATCAGATTATAGAAGAGTACTATTTTCCTGACATGAGGAAAGTCTTAAAATCAATAGTTACGAATCGCAAAATATGTTACATAGATAAGTTTTCAAAATTTGCGATAGTAAAACCCATACCTTCTCGACCATCCGTCGATATCAAAGATGCATTGTTGGAAAACGAAAAAGCCTTCCATTTCAATTTGATTTAAAATTTACTCAGAGATAATTTTTCAATAGATCAATTTTTTGTTCCTACACTCCACAGCCAAAGCAATGGACAGATCCAAAGGTTCCATTCAACCTTATTAGAAATAGCAAGGTGTATTAAGGAGCAACAACAAATAGGGGGAGCAACAGACTTAATCCTACTAGCAACCCACAAATATAATAATAGTATTCATTCGGTAATAAATGCAAAACCAATTGACGTAATTCATAACTTACCACCTCAGGATCAAAAAGAAATAAATAGAAAACTAACTGAAGCACAAGAAAAACCGCTTCAAAGACTTAATGAGAATTCTTGTACTAGAACGTATCATCCAGGTGAAATAGTTTTTTTACGTAGAAATAAGCGTTCAGGCAATAAATTTCAGAAAATTTTTGTAGAAACAGTAGTAGAGAAGGATTAAGGAACCACAGTACTTATAGAAGGAAGGAAAATTCATAAAAGTATTCTTCGTTAATATATTTTTGTTTTACCTTTTATTTCTCAGAATATTTTTTACATTCTTTCGGCTCTCAATGACTATAATCATCGATTACAGTACAGCTCACGTTATACCTATTACATTAGGTGAAGTAGTAATATTTGAAGATTTTACTTACATAGTCTACACAACTAATCTAACTGAGTATGAGCTAATGGCTCAGCAGAGTATGGAAATACTCGCTGAAATATCCGATGCACAAAGTAAATATGAAATTTCAACAAACGGAGGAAATTTCAAATATTGTTAATACCTTGGAAGTCCCAAAACGATTTACTAGATCAATAGATTTTATAGGATCTGCATTGAAATTTGTAGCAGGAACACCGGATCACAGCGATTATGAATTACTTCTAACAAAAGAAAACTTTTTAATTGAAAATAGCAACAGGCAAATTGTAATTAATTCGCAACTGCAAGATTAAATTCACGAAGTAACATATCAAATAAATACATTGAAACATACTCTCAAAGAAAATTCAATTTCAAAATTCGAGAAACAATCACTTCTTTTGGATTACCTTCTTTATAGAAATGTTTATATCATATCTCATTTAAATAATATTGTTTTATCAGTTGTCCTTGCAAAGAATAAAATTGTTAACCCATTCATTTTAGATAACTTTGATATAAATATATTAATTAATCTTGAAAATGTAGATACCAATTAGCATACATAATTTGTTAACTACTTCTAGTGTAGAGGTACTATAAAATTCCAATGTAATCCACTCTGTATTGAAAGTACCTAAAGTAAATGAAATTTGTAGTTTTGTAAGAGTTTATCCTGTAAGTCATAATAATAAAATAATTAAGTTAAATGTAAGTAAAGCAGCAAAATGCAAAAATTCTTATCAACCTTTAACTGACTTTGCAAAAACAACAACAATGGACATCTGTAAGCCAGCGGTTGACAAATGTTTGATGCAGCTTCTTAACAACAATAGTGCGGCCTGTCCAACCGAAAGCTCGTATCACCTGCCAGAAATACAAAAGATCGAGGAGGGAATGATAATTTTAAATGAAGTACCGCCAACCAAAATATTTTACGAAAAGGAAATCACTGTCAACGGGACATATTTAATCACATTCTCCGATGAATTAAAAATCAATGAAACTTCGTACATAGCTGATTCTATTCCAATCCATTCCGAACCGCTTCCAGCTAAGATATTAGCAGTACAATATCTGGACCACATGCCACAGCTCTCACTACCTTATCTTCATAAAATTCACATTCAAAATAGAAACCATCTAGAAACACTTAAAGAAGACGTTTCGAATCAGAAGACTTTATGGTGGTCAACATTTCCAACCTTATCCGTGATAATTATTATAACATTGGCGAAAACTTTATTCAAACTCATATCGCAAAGGAAAAATAAAGAGAGAAAAGCAGCAACTACAAGACTACAACTAAAAGAATAGATGAAGCTATCACATATTTAAAAAATCAAAACGAGGGCGTCTCGAACATAACAGGGGGAGGAGTTAGCACATCAGCATAATTTGCTTTGTCGTCGCCGTTCAATCACCTGAACAAGACACCGCCGGCCGACACCGCCGCACAGTGGTTCAGGAGCGGACAAAAATAATTTTATCGACATTTAAATATTTAGATTTTTGACATTGTAGTTTGATTAAGTAATAGTTGAAGCTAGGATCAGGATTTTTTTTTATGAAATCAGTTTGTAAGTATAAAATTTTGAGCGCCAAAGTTGATAAACCAAACTTCAGTGATTTTGAAGCAAGAAACGAGCATTCTTCAAAGACGGTTATTTTTATTTACATGATTCTTTTGACTTTTTTTGTTATTTTTTTTCTATAAAGCATATAAAAACAAATTAAATTTTGGAAAAAACAAATTAAATTGTTGTAAAATTTTTTTTTACGAATTTTTAAAATAAGTACCTTTTTTAAGTTAAATTCAAAATTCAACTAAGAAAATGTTAATGTTCCCTGGTCTTCCCCGGTCGGGTACATAATACATACCATACATGGGACCGTTAAGTATTGAATACAAAAAAAATGTGCTGCTAATACCTGCGAACCTTCAAATGCACCCAATTTATGTCTCAATACCCCCAAAAACTAAACAAATCCTTGAATTACGTTTTTATATTGTTTTATTTAAATAACTTCAAATCCTTTCCGTAAACCATAAAAAAATATATATTTGTTATTTTTAGAGGAAGACCTTTACAACAGTACCATTTTTAATCCACTTTCTAAATAATTTTTTTTGGGGGGTCATAAAAATTCGAATGAATGACTTCCTTAACGCCCTGGATTATCTTTTTTTACAGTTTTATTAGTTACCTGGTTACTGGGCTGAAATAAATTATGTTTATATATATAAGATTTTGCGGGCCAGTAAAATTTCAATATATAAAGGAAACTGCTGAAAACACCAAGGCTGAAGCTGCTAGAATGGAAATGGAGATCCAGAAATTAACACCAACTGTTGTGGACATCCATGCATCATTATTTTTGTGTGCATGTTTTTACGACAACTTGTATCGTTTCCTAAGAAATTGGTCGAAAAATCAATTTTTTGTAAGAAAAAAACGCCGTGTCAAAAATTTTGTACTGAAGAATAATATGAAATGACGTTATCTTCAACTTTTTTAAAGAACACACCCCTCATTTATATCAACTATGACAGTTAGAAAACCTTTTTTTTTTAAGTGGGCGTGTCAGTGGACGGAAAATTTCTCTCATGATACCTAATGCTATCCTTAACCATGTCTGAAAATTCCACTCAAATCGGTTGGCTGGTTCAGATTTTATAGATTTATGACCGCCTCTCCATACAACCTGAACCACTGTGCGCCGCAGTTTGCGTCGTCACCATAAATTATATTAGCAGGTCAATTGCCCTTGTAACCTTGCTGCTTAGTTTTAAGTTACATTATTGTTTAGTTGTTTGGTTGAATAAATGAAAATAAATGAATAAAGAGCACTTTATGTTAAGTCACAAAATAAAATAGACGTGTTTTGATTGTTTGATATATTTATTTCCTTCAAAAAAACCTCATTATGTTATCGCACAATTAACAATTTTCAAAGTACAGAGATATGATTTTACATGAGTATATCTTTCTACTGTTACAAATAATATATAGGTACATTTTCAATTAATAAAATAATAACAAAAATATACGCATTTGAGGAAACAATGATAAAAAACCTCAATTTAAGTTAAAATAAAAAAAAAAATAATAGAAATTTACAAAAGTAATTAATAATACAATTTTGAATATAGGTTTATTTAAGATATATGTACATATATGTAAGTATATATGTATAATTATTCATATAACAAAAACAAAAATAGTAAAAATAAATAAAGCAATCAATTACACGATAAAAAAATAAATACATTTATAAAAAACAGTAATTTATTAGATAAATAAATAAATAGATAAATAATTAAATAAATAAATAAATACATAAATAAATAAATAAATTAGTTAATTAATTAATAACATAAACAAATTTACAAGTAAATAAATAGGTAGATCAATAATTTAACTGACAAAAGACAAGCAATTAATGCGATATAAAATTATAAAACAATATTCAAATAATTTAACATTATTCAACATATATGTACATTAGTAAATAACATCAAAAAAAATTGACTCGCATAAGTAAGTGAACATCATGCATTTAACTGATTAATAAGAGGGTTCTCTGGAATGTCGCATTGGACTTTAAATGAGTCATTGAGTTTTTGTATTCTATTCGCTATCAATTCAACATTGGCTCTCAAATGTAGGTCCAACGTTGAATGATGCCAAGGCAAATTCAGCATCATTTAAAGTATTTTGTTCTGAGATATCTGTAGTTTTTTAATGTAACGTTGGGCACTATTACCCCAAATCTGGCATCCGTACAAGAGAATGGCTTGGAAAATAGTTTTGTGTATTATGACTTTATTTTCATAAGAAAGTAATGATTTTCTATTTATGAATGGATATTACATTTTGATGGCAATATTTATTTTCTTAATTGTTCGCATATTGTGTTCTTTGAATTTCAGTTTACTGTCAAGGAAAATGCCCAAGTATTTAACAAAAGGCTCCCACGTTATAGGTTGTCCACTGATAATAAGTTGATTAGCCGGAAGTAAGCAAGGTTTTCTTTTTCTAGTAAAAAACATTTTCGGCGTTAAGCTTTATTTTCCACTTGGTGTAGTAATCTTGCAATATTTTACCTGCATTTTTTAAATTTGTCTCAATGTTGAGACCAATTTCATGCGACGAAAAAATTGCTATAATGCTACTTGACAGTCAGGAAGTGCTGGAAAATCCGATGTGTATAAATTGTACAACACTGGTCCAAGAACCGAGCCTTGGGGTACACCAGCAGAAAAATGAATCAAATCGGACATCCCGTTATTAATATGTACTTTGAAACATCTATTTGTAACAAAACTTTGCACTATTTTGCAAAGAAGTGGAGGAAAATTATAGTTTATCATTTTATAAGTGAGACCTTCATGCCACACAGAGTCAAAAGCTTTGGGTGCTTTCATATATGCATTGGTTGCATTGCGATCAATTGCAATCATATTAACTTCATACAAAATAATTGCGCATGTGTTTTACGCTACATTTATGAACACTTTTCTAATTTGCGTCATATGTCATAGGCCATAGGGAAAGAATTTGACAGATGGAACAATAAAGAAAAAGAAATCGTTTATACTGTATACCTATCTCTTTCTTCAATAAAGAAATTTAGATTTAGATTGCATGTGAGTTTTTATAGTTGCACATTTGCGCTGCAAATATTTGCGGTTTGCTTTTATGAAAATCTGACATTTATCATTTGCATTTATGAAAGTTATGGATTTGTCAGACTTTCGCAACCATGCATTTATGAAAGCACCCTTTTACTATGTCCAGCAGAATCATGCCTGTTGATTTACCTATGGTACGATTTCTTTTAATGATATTGCATATTCCTTGAATTTGGTGCGAAGTCCCATGAAAACGTCTGAAACCAAACTGTTCATCGGGATATATTTTCCTATCATCAATAATTTTTGTAATTTTTTCTTTCAAGATTCTTTCATAAATTTTACTAATCGAACTAATTAAACTGATTGGTCTATATCTTTGAACACTATCGAAAGACTTGCCGGCTTTTTGTATTCGAATAACCTTTGCTAGTTTCCATGCATCCGGAAAGTATTGTATTTTAAGACTTGCATTGATTATATAAGTGAGGAACTCAACTCCTTCCCTTGGTAATTTATTAAGATAAATATTTTTTTATTTGGTCGTTTCCACCTGTTTTCCTTATAAGCAGATTATTTAAGAAATATTTCGTGTCTATTTCAGTTATAAATTCACTTGCCGGAGTTTCATGGCAAATCATATTAAAAGACTGCAAGGTGTTCTTCACAATTATATTCGTATTTGTATCTCCTAAGTTTGATGATATACAATGATTTTCACAGAAACTAGATGCCAGTGCCTCTGCCTTTTCAGTATCTGTATAAAAGGTTTCAGTGCCATTTTTAAGACAAGGTATTTGCTTGTTTTTATTTTTAATAACTTTAACTTTGTTCCAGAATGGTTTGGAACCTTTATCAAAAGTCTTAAGTTTGTTATTCCATTCCTTATTTCTATGATCTTGAATACTTTTATTTATTATTTTATTTAAGTGTGCAACTTGGATTCGTGAAGTAAGTTGGCGATGTCTTTGCCAATTTCGCCTTAACATATTTCTTATTCTTATATATTCCAAAATGTGAGGCGGAATTATTTTTACCGTAGCATTTTATAGCAACTCTCGGAATATTATTATTTGCCAAACTAAGGACATGGTCCGAAAACTGCTGAACAAGAGAGTCGACATGTTTTTTATATGCAATGGTTTCTAGGTTTGTAGGGACTGTTTGAAGTTTTCTTTTTATTTCTTTTCTATAATTTGACCAGTTTGCATTTTTTAAGACCTGAAAATATTGCAAATTTTGTGAACCCGACCAAAGAACTTTAGAGATCACAGGATTGTGACCAGAGCTAAGCTCATTCAAAGAAATTGGATTAGACATAAGACCGGGAGCATTAGTGACATATAAGTCGATAACAGAGGGACTTTCACGAGAACTAGCTGGAAAGTATGTGGGACTATGTGGAAACATAATAAAAGCAGGCAACACAATAGTTATATCAGACAAAATGTTTCCCCAGGAGTTAGCTCTACTACAGCCCCAATTCCTGTGCCTGTAGTTTAGATCACCTCCTATAATAAATGCACACTTAATACTAAAAATCTTCCAAAAGTCTTTTTTTAATGCAAGCCTTTTCTCTTCAGGTGTTAAACTTCCTGTTATTTTTCCAGGGAAATACACACAATAAACTTTGACTTTTCTTTGGTTATTTAAAGAAACCTCAATTCCTATATTTTCCAAATACCTAGTCTGAATACAAGGTAAAAGGTTATGTTGAATTGATCGCTTAGTTAAAATAGCGACACCTCCTCCTATCCTATTTTCTCTGTCTACTCGATAGCATTTATAATTTGATGTTGAGATTTGAATTTCAGATTTTAATCAAGTTTCGGTTACCAGTGCAATGTCCACATTCTTATTTTAAAAAAAATTATAAATTCTACATGTTTATTTCGAATGCCTTTGGCATTCCATGTAGTAATATTCATATTATTATTTGAATTACTTAACATTATTACAAAGGAATTTAGTGTCTAATTGTGCGATAACATTAAATTGATCTAATTTGGCGTTACATGTATACCTAATTTGGTAATCACTTCCATTACAAGCGAATTCAATTCGTCCATCGAAAACAAATCACCACTGGAGCTGGCTACAGATGCATTGTTGTTGTTGTGTGCAATCTCGCCCAAGCTTTTGGACGAGAGATGCTGTTGTTATTCGATTCCAAACGTTTTGTACTGGAACGCGTGGGAAGAGACGGGAAATCGTTCAATGACATCAATCAAATATTGATATTTTGATTGTTGATGTTGTTGTTAATATTATTCCTTGGAGAAGTACGAAGAACTTTTGTTACAGTTTTCTGCCTCATTTGCAAGAAACTAGTTCTGCTTGCGCATGCGCTGTCTGCAGACTGATGATAACCATGACAGTTCGCGCATTTTTCAACATTAGAACTATTGATTTCAAATAATTTTGTACTAAAAACATTGTATCTCATTACATTAAACGAGCTATTCTTGTATATGTATATATATTTGGTTTCTGGAAAACGGCTCTAACGATTTTGATGAAATTTCCACAGTTTGCTCTAATGCACGAGAAATAAATTAAAAAAATATTTTATTTATAGCCATATGAAGATGAGAATGTTTCGTACGTTTCACCCTCCAAAACCCATTTGTTTACATTGTTGCATTTGTAATATTTTCCCGCGTCGATAAATAGATGTGAATTGCGACAACAATTTAACCAGGTGTGTGAAGATCCCTGCTGCCTATGTGTGAGATTTTTATTCACACATTCTAATTTTTTATCTGATAACTGCCAGTTCAAGCTTGTAGGCAAATTAAAATGGCTGCCGGGGATTCTCATCTTCATGTGGCTAATCTGTGGCTCTAACGATTTGGATGAAAATTTCGGTTTTTTTACCTGAGCAAGAAAAAAAATTTAATATGTCATAATTTCGATCCACCCACAGACACGCCCAACTAACAAACTCCCGGAGTTAAGATCTTCAAATCTGAAAAAAACTCCCATAAGATTATTTTATATCCTATTGCTATACTTAAGAATTAATTTCTTGTTATGAAACTCAAATTCGTCTCATAGCATTTTTATTGCAAGAGCTAAGCATTATTTAAATTTGAGAGTACTTAAATCCTATATCTAAATCTATTTAAGTCTTATAAGTATCTCGTTATGAAATTAAAACTCTAAACGTTATTTTAAGTCTTCATAATCCCATAATAATACATCAATGAGGCTATGCATAAATAAGTTTTTTCAAAGATTCTTATAGGAGCTACGACGCCAGCATTTAATGTCAAACGAACATCGGTTTTAGTTTAATTGAACAGTGCGTTCTTTTTGTTCACAAAACTTGCTTCTGTTCATGTTTCTATCGGATTAGCTATTTGATTGGTGGTGAAATCCCAACTAACAAACTCCCGGAGTTAAGCTCTTCAAATCTGAAAAGAACTCCCATAAGATTCTTATATATCCTATTGCTATACTTAAGAATGAATCTCTTGTTATGAAACTCAAATTCGTCTCATAGCATTTTTATTGTAAGAGCTAAGCATTTTTTAAATTTGAAAGTACTTAAATCCTATATCTAAATCTATTTAAGTCTCATAAGTATCTCGTTATGAAATTAAAACTCTAAACGTCATTTTTAGTCTTTATAATCCCATAATAATACTTCAATGAGACTATTCATAAATAAGTTTTTTTCAAGATTCTAATAGGAGCTACGACGCCAGCTTTGAATATCAAACGAACAGTGGTCCGTTCTTTTTCTCTTAAAAGTTAACTATTGTTAACTTTGGTCGTTCCTAAATTCTCAAATTGTAACATTGTGTAACACTCTGACGTCTGCAAATCGTTCCTAAATTCAAGATTGAGGTGTCAGAATGTTACACTTTGTAACAATTTCCAACTCATCTCGATGATATGAATTGAAATGTTAATCTGTCAAAAGCAGCTGAATTTGGAAATGTTTTCAATTTGTGGTTATCTTTTTGTTTACTTTTC
The DNA here is from genome assembly GCA_932273885.2 of Leucozona laternaria. NCBI lineage: Eukaryota > Metazoa > Arthropoda > Insecta > Diptera > Syrphidae > Leucozona > Leucozona laternaria. The sequence continues at coordinate 112,281,644 of OW026366.1, forward strand.
GTTCTTGGAGTTGAAAATATTTTAACTCTTGGATTTCCTTTTACAATTTAATAGATTTTTATTTTCGATTTTGATTTTTGGAAAAGTTTTCTGTCTTTCTATGATTAAACTTCTTTTTTTGATATTTTCTTTCGTTTATATTTCGATAGATATTTAACAAGTGAATTTGTGTCCATTTTGAAATTAACAAAATCTTATATTTCGCTGGAAGATTCGCTTTTATTGCAAAAATAAAGTTTATATAACATATAATTAATTAACTGTAAACATTTTTTAAGTATTTTTTCAAATAAATCTGATGCAATCAAGTGATTTCTTTGATTTATTTAATCTAAATTTATTTTCATTTTTTTCAACCCATTGCGTTTGACAGATCAACAATATTGTTAACATTGATCGTTCCTAAATGAAATGTTAAAATGTGTAACATTTTTAACAATGGCACTTCAACATCTTTATTTGACCCATTTACAATAGTTAACTTTTTAGAGAAAAAGAACGGACCACAGATGTTATAGTTGAATTGTACAGTGCGTACCTTTTGTTCACAAAACTTGCTTCTGTTCATGTTTCTATCCGATTGGTTATTTGATTGGTGGTGGCAGATGTAATTTTAGATTTCAAAGAAAAGTTTGATTGTTTTCTTTGCGAGCAAGTTTCTTTGGTCGATTTTTTGTTCTGTTTGTTGACCTAATTTCGGGGTAGTAGTGAATTTGATTATAAATATTATAACAACAATTTTTAGCACTGAAATATACTAAACAAAAATCACATATTTCAAGCTTAAGGTAGTTAATATTATTAGTATTATTAAAAAGAGGAAACAATCTGCCGAAAAATCGATCTCAAAAGCATTATTTTAATAGAATTGATCGAAGCAACCTTATTAATTGTACTAATGGAAATCACCATGAGTATCACATAATGTTTATGGGATTTTGACATTTCAACTGTCAAAGGTGAAAGTTTAAAATTTATTTTCTCGTACAAAAAGTTATTTTTTCTCACTAAATTATTTGCCAATTTTGAACAAAAGCTTCATAAAGTAGCTCTTTTTGCCTTTTTTCGTTCATACAACACAAAATTTATCTGTTACAACATAATGTACAAAGTTTTTTCATAGATTTTATTATCGCCAAGGTCCATTTTCGTCGTTACGGTATTGTTCTTATGAACCATAATCGTAAAAAGCGAAATATAACTGAAACTTCTCCCGAGCCAAATACCAGTAGCAAAAAATACTCTTTATCTGCAAACGAATTTAAGATGGTAGTAGGTAATCTATCAATCGATGAATTAAAAAACATCCTCAATGATATCTTTGCCGAAAAACTAAAAGATCTTGCTACAAGGGATGATCTAACGAGACTTTACAGCGAAATAAATTCTCTGAAAGAAGAAAACTTGCAACTTAATAATCAACTGAATATGATGTCGGAAAGATGCGAGCTTCTGGAAAATCAGCTTGAATTCTTATCACGTAAGGCCAACGAATGCTCCATTGTTGTACACCTTCCCATAAACGCAGAAACCAATGCAACTCAATTCGCTATACAAAGTTGCAAGGGGCTTCTTAAGCTACAGGAAAGTGATAGTTTTCATATAAAAAAGTCCCGTGAAATTCACAACAACAACGCGCAACGGGGAACTGTTGTTCTCGAGCTTCTCTCGGCAGAAATCGTAGACAAGATTATAGCCGCGGCACATCAACTTAAGAACTCTGGCATCAGTATCTTTCGGGAACAATCACTTTTATATAGAAAAAACTTCTCGAAATTAATCCGAACGTGAAAATTATTGTCAAAGGCGACAAAATGCAAATAAATAGCCACACATTTGTTTACAAATATTCGCGTGGACTTAATGTCAAAAATTCTGCGGAGTTGACATTTATCAAGCAGATGTTTGGTGACAGATCCTCTGAATTCTTTGACTGCGTCGAAGGAGTGAAGTTGGCACCAAATTCGAATTCGCCATCTTTATTACCATCTTCCTCTCAACCGATGCTAACGCCACCTGTGAGTCAACATTCACAAGTAGTAAGGGGGGGATCACAATAGGAAGAATCTGTCGTCTGCCACAATATTAAAATTAATAATAATTTACAAACTTTAAAAATTTTATCGTATAATATTACAGGTTTTAGAAGTAAGATTATACAACCTGATTTCTTTAACTTAATTCAAGATTTTGATGTTATAATTTTATTAGAAACTTTCTTAGAAGAAAAAAACGAAAATGATTGTTTAAAATATTTCAAAAATTTCAAAATAATGTGTTCACCTGCAATTAGAACAAACGTCCACGGTAGAGCTAGTGGAGGAATTTTATGTGGTGTCAAAAAAAACTATAAATAGCAATTTTGTCAAACTTATTTGTTTAGAAAATAGAATTATTTTTCATATTTTTAATGATAATTTAAAATACTCAGTAATTCCGGTGTACTTGAACTGTAATAACTAGCAGAGCGACTTTAATTGTTTAATTGATTACGTGAATAACAATAATCTGGAGAACGTCATGATCATTGGAGACTTAAACGCACGTATTGGGAGATATCAGAATCCTTCAAATTATGAAATACTGTCGTAAAACTTACTCAATGTGTCTAGAAACTCCAAAGATGAACAGTTTAATAGGAACGGACGACTTCTTACCGAATTCTTTGAAAACTTTGGACTGTTTGTACTGAATGGTGCGACTACAGGCGACGAATATGGAGAGTTTACCTTTATCAGCGGGCAAGGACAGTCAGTGATCGATATTTGTGCAGTATCAACAGGGTGGCTAAATACATCCCCTAACTTCAAAGTGGGCATAGCGAACTTCTCTGCACACCTTCCAATAGAAGTCAACGTTACATTCTCTGTTGAAGCTAGCCAAAGTATCTTAAATAATTTTCAAAAGTTAAGGTGGAAAGATAAAAGTGCTACCCTTTATAAATTCCTCTTGGATCGTCACTATACCTCCCTTCCTCCCCATGCCACAACCGGAGTAGAACATTTAGATGAGCGAATAACAAGCCTAATTCAAATCTCAGCTCCATTTGCTCACAATAACAACTCTTACTCTTTTACTCCTAAAAACTTATGGTTTGATAATGATTGCAAGAAGCTCCGCAGCCTACCATTTGTGTATCTCAAACTATTTCGATCCACAAATGCATTGTTTTTCAAAAAATATTTACCTTCACGTGAATAAGGAGTACAAGATTATATGTGCAGCAAAAAGAAGAGATTACAATATTAGTCTAGCGAAGAAACTTGTTGATTGCAAAAACGCAAAAGTTTTCTGGGATAATGTTCGTGAGCTAGGAGGACGTTATCGACAGTCGGTGAATACTCTCGCAGCTGAGACACTAGCGACTCATTTTAAAACGCTTTTGTCGGCTGACGTGAATCTCCATACCTTCTCTTACGCTCTCCCCAACTTTATTTTCGATGGACTGGATGGTCCAATACTATTACGTGAACTGGAATTAACTTTACAAAAAATGAAAAATAATAAAGCACCTGGTATCGATGGAATTCCAGTAGAATTTTACAAAAATGGTACTGATCAATTGAAAAATTATCTTCTACTATACTTCAACCGATTATATGATGAGTCACATGTTCCAATCAATCTAAACAAAGCAGTTATTTTTGCGATTTATAAGAGTGGAGATGTTAACCAGCCGGAGAACTATAGAGGCATATCTATTCTTAGCTCATTAAGGAAGATCTTCACTTCAATACTCTACGAACGGCTGACCAATTGGATTGAGGATAAAAACCTTCTCAGTATGTTCCAAGCCGGTTTTCGAGCGGGTTACTCAACGCTAGACTATATATTTGCGTTAACAAGTATTGCCAAGAAATCTATTGAAAAAAAGAAAAAATTATACGCTTGTTTCGTTGACTTCAAAGCTGCATTTGACAAGGTGAATAGACAGGCATTGTTGTACAAGCTTTCAATTCTTGGAATCTCTCGGAAATTCTTGCAGCTATACTTCAACTTCCTTATCTCGTCGACTGCTTCGGTATGGGATGGGTCGCATCTGTCAGATTGGTTTGAAACGACAGCAGGTGTCCCACAAGGCTGCATTTTAAGCCCAATCTTTGTTGCTTTATTTATTGATGATATTTCCGAAGTTCTTCCAGGAGGAATATCTTTTGCCGATATTCAAATAAAAGTATTACTCTATGCTGATGATTTAGTATTGCTGGCGGAAAACCCTTTCTCCCTACAGCTGCAAATCAACAGGTTAAATACATTCTGCGAGAAATGGGGATTAGTCGTCAATATTAGCAAAACTAAGGTGATGATATTTGAGACTCGTCAAAGAAGAAGGCTTCCAGAAGAGAATTGGTTACTAAATAATATCGCTATTGAAGTGGTGCAGGAATTTAAGTATCTGGGAGTTGTGATCACACACAACCTTAACTTCTCAAAGCATGTGAAGAATAAAAGTAATGAGGCTAAATTGGCTTTGAGCTTAATGTGGCCCAAGTTCTTTGCGAACCAAGAAATCGATCTGGTGTCAAAGTACCGTGTGTTTCGCGCGACTGTGAATACATGCATGTGCCATGGTGCCCCGGTTTCCGGATATACTTATATTGAGGCGTTCGAAGCACTACAGAGATATTTTTTCAAGCGCTTGTTTAGATTGCCAAATTCAACACCAAATTATGCCATCTACGTAGAATCTGGATTATCGCCTCTTTACATTGAAAATCTTAAATCAAACTCCGACTATTTAATAAGAGTTATGAGAAGAAGCGGAAGAAGTCTTCATAAATCAATCATGGTAAGATTGTTGCAAACGAGGGCCTCACCATTTAAGGATTGGAACGAATTAGCCTTAGCCCATGAAACTAATCTTCCCCTAAATGAAACAAACGCCGATGAATGGCCGGGGTTTTTTGCTAATGTCATTGCAAAAATAGATGAACAAATTTACACCCAGCATCTATCTAGAGCAACTGAAACAACATCTAGAAATATATATAAGAACCTCAATCACCAGTTGCCCTCGGAAGCGAATTATTTCTGTAGTGAATTTTCGGTCGAAGCTATAAGCTACATATTCAGAGCTCGTGTCGAACTGTTTAACTTAAACTTTATGCCCCACCGAGCTGACTTGCCACAAATTTGCGATCTTTGCAACAGAAGAAAGAATGAAGATACAATCCATTTTATTGCGATCTGTCCAATATTGCAGGAAATCCGACGATTGTATTTCGAAACAAGTTATCTCACTCCAAATCGACTTTATGAAATACTCAATGGAGCGCTAGGATGGTCTACCCTCTATAACTACTGCAAACACGCCTTAGCATATCGCAATAGTTATGTTACTTAAAACAGTAGTTCAAGCACCAAAATTTATGTTGATATCTTTTGTGTTTCAAATCACTTTAAAATTGAAAACGTATAAATATATTTGTGTTTAAAATCATTTCAAAATTGGTATCTTTTTGTGTTTCAAATCATATTAAAATTGTAAAAAAAAAAAAAAAAAAAAAAAAACTTGTTACTATTATTTATTTTATTTCACTTATATTCTTTATAACACTAAATGAAATGTCATATCAGGCAGACGGCAGAATAAGCCATATCATTATTCTTAAGAAAAGAAATATTGTGATTCAAAATTTGTTTGTTAATAAAGAAGTTAGCTATCTATCTTATCTATCTATCTAATGTTTATGGTATACATATATATATACTGTTGTTGCATCGGCTGTCATCAGCTTTGGAGTGATTTAAATAACACCAAGCTATATCCAGTTAACTTTGATTGTTACTTTATTCGAAAATTATTAGGTTATAATTTAGTTCCATTGTTTCAAAATGTTAATCTAACACAATTATCGATTTATTGCTTTCTCATTTAAATTTCTTAATAAAAGTTGGCAATTGCAATAGAAAGGAACGCCCCACAGACAAATGTGTTTGCGTTTGAAAGTTAAATGTCAAATTTAAGTCCCATAAGAGCATTTTAGCTCCCATAAGAAGTACTGTCTCTCAGAGAAAATTTATATTAACTGAGAGCGACACTTCTTACGGGAGCTCAAACGTTCTAATGGGACTACAATTTGACGTTTAACTTTCAAACGAAACACATTTATCTGTGTTGTTTTCCGTTTCATCATCATCCAAAGATCTCATAGAGATGTTAAAACAAGAGTTAAAGTATCAATCAACAGCAGCCATGTTGCAAAATGAACAAAATGTTTTCATTATATTTTGAGGGTTACCGTAGCTTAAAAAAATATTCTAAAAAAATTATCTTATTTGGTTTTCCATTCTGACCAAAACTTGTAAAAAGTTGTATAGGTCATATTCATCTTGTTTTCTCTTATTCGTTCGCACTTGTACATCAAGCCATACAGTCGCATTTTTGTTTCACTCCGCAATAATCATTTTTCCATTATTTCTGTTCAATTTTTCTTGACCCCAATTAATAAATAATTGTTAATAAATATTTCAACGTGTGTGATAACTGAATCATCACTTACCGCTTATTTTCGACCCACTAAAGTTTTCGTTGGCTTTAATTCCAATTTAACTATACCTCGTAAGTGCTTACTCGCCCCATTTGCATTGTTTTTAGTTTGCGACCTACAATAACTATGGAAAATAATCGCTGTGGATTTGCTCATTGTGACGTCAATGACAAAAACGCAGAACGAGTGATCTGTAAAGGTATCTGCCGAAAAAGATTCCACCCCACTTGCATCGGTCTCAGCAAAAGGTCCATCACTTATTTAAAGGAATATTCTAATCATTTCTTTTTTTACTGTGATGAGTGCGTGAAGATATCCCTCTCTGATGTTTTGTTCGCAATAAAATGCAACAGCGACAACATCAACTCCCTATCAATTAAATTTAACTCTATTGAGAATCAACTGACCGCGTTAACAAAAACGATTCGTGATAACTCGCAAGCCGACTCACCCAATAACCGTAGTGTCGCACTGGAAGATGACTTTGCTTTAAAAAATGTTTCCACCCACACTATTGCCGCTGACAATAAGTCATTCCATAAAAGTGTAATTAGTCAGTTGGTAAAAATGGATGACTTTGTGGTAAAATCTTTTGAAGATTTGTGTAACACAATCGAGTGTTCAAATAAGCGGTGTGTTTCTAAATTCTCTTCCATCGAAAAACAACTCAGTGCTCTTTCGGTGTCTGTTTCGAACTTTTCCCGCGATGATCAAATCGACAAACGTTGTGATTCTCTAAAAAACGATATTAAATCAATGTTTAACTCTTATCTTTCTACCAATTCTGTTGCATCCATTAATGAAAATCTGAACTTTCTCCGCTCTGATCTTGAATGTCACTTTCAAAGCACTTCTAATATTATTATACCTGGTCTCCGTCAACCCCTTACCTTACTCGAAAATGCCGTGGGTGCAATCAACTTAATAAGTAATGATCTCGTGGAAACTCGACTAAGCATCGCCCAAATATCAGATGATATTAAGACGACATCCTGCAAAATCGATGAGATACCGGCTCAACTCCAAACCAACACTACTGTCTACAACACATCACTAATGGCTGAAATTTTGGATACCACCCCATACACACCTCTACCTGTCTGTTCACCACCTTTACAAGCTATTGAAGCTTCATCACCACCTGCACCTGATAGCCAACAACCTCCACTTCAGACCATCTCAACCGCATCGCCATCACCACCTCATCTTGCCGGCCAATCTGTACCTATTTCAACGACTCAAGCATCTCCTTCTTCGAATCCATCCTCAGTTATGCCAAATCTTATGAGGTTTGGGACTTCCTGGTCTGTCAAGGAGTGGAACTATAGACTGTCTAAGCTCAATAGCGCGAACAAGAGCTCGTTTTTTCTAACAAATGCCCCTCCCGTTGCTGATGAATACTGGGTTAGATCTTACTTCTTTCGAATGTTTGCTATGGTCATCGAATGCCAACGTACCTCCGCTTGCCGCTTCAAAATCACTATCCCATCGAAATACGAATGGCTATTTTCCTGCCCTAATGGAACAATTCAAATTGGTGACATGAGATTATCCAAATGGATAGAAAAAACGACATCATCCACGAAACGTTTGACTATGACCAAGAATTTGAAATCTAGAAAAAACAAAACTCCTCAACCTAAACCCAACTGGAGCTTTAAATCGGGTATCTTCCCTAACTTTTCACACTCTATCTTCCATAATCCCTCTTTTCCTAATAGAAATGAATTTAGCCACCATACTCAAAATTATCCTACAACCTCCCCTTCTCCTTCTCCTGAATTGCCTCATTCTATTCCCCGTAACCCCTATATGCTGTCTCAAAATCATCCTATCACTCCAAAGGCTCAACGCAAACGTGTATCTTTCGACATTCCTATTGCAACAGACGCCCCATCTTCAAAGCTTCATAACTCTTATCACCCAAATTTTATCCGTTCACACGTACTCAATCCCGATTCATCCACTCCTCCTGTATCCAACTCTTCCTCTTTTCCCACCACATCCAATGCCTCCCTTTCTGAAAGTCTTTCTGGATCCTCACCAACTCTGCCTCCTCCAATTTTCGACCCAATGGTCCCTCCCAATGTTAAATTAACTTCCAAATTTGCTGACCCTACGCCAACGATAACTGACCTAGATGGACGATATATTATGGCTAGACTTCGAGATCAGAAACTCTTTGAAAACGTTCGTCTATACCTCGCATATCTCCATGATAAATCAGATTCCGTGTGTATTGATGGCAAGACCAAGACTAACCTCATTGTTTCTATCCAAAAAGAAGGCCTTCCAACTGACCCTGTTGCCCTAAAAAGCATCTACACCCGGTATCATGAAAGCTTTAACATCTCACCCACCACAGTAACAAACGACCTTCGTACATATGCCTCCCACATAAGCTACAAACGAACATCTTACCTTCAAAATACTCGTAAAAATTTCAAAAACTACTTTCGCTCCTAACAGAAATCCAGAAATTGAATCTACTCCAAGTTTCTTATCGCTCTACTACCAGAATGTCAGAGGTCTTCGAACTAAAACTATGAACGTTTATCTTAACTCCCAGAAACTACCTTACGAAATCTTTGCCCTAACCGAAACTAATCTCTGTCCAAGCTTCCTAGATGGCGAATTATTCACTTCCGATTTTTTCGTCTTTCGTGCTGATGGTCAGGACTTTGACGATGCCCTTTCCGGCCGCGGGGTTCTTCTTGCCGTACACCATCGTCTGGACCCAACTCTTATTAAAATATCTAACGCTCCTTCCTGCGAATTTGTATGTGTTAAAATATCTATACCTAATCGGAGTGTTTATATATTATGTTGTTATATTCGTCCTTCTCAACCCGTCCAAGTATATCAGTTGGCTGTTGATGCTATGGACTCGCTGTTAGACGTTGCTGAACCGGATGATGATTTCATAATTGTTGGAGATTTCAACCTCCCCAACCTGTGTTGGGTTCCATCCGAGGACGAATCATCATTTGTACCTTCCAACCCCTACCAGGAAAAAGAATCTTTTATAACTGACCGTTTTTTTGACTGTGGTCTTTTTCAAATTAGTGACGTCACCAACAATTTAGGTAGGCAACTCGATCTCATTTTCTCATCTGACCCCTTTAACTCAGTCGTTACCAAAAGTACCCATCTTCTCTCTACCCTTGATCACTACCATCCCCCTCTCGCTCTGACCTTTTCATATGCTCATGAATTTATAACTAATGATTCCGAGAACTCTCTTTCTTTCAACTTTCGAAAAGCTGACTTTGTCCAATTAAACCGTCTTATCAATAATATTGATTTTAGCCTTTTCTTAAACACTAAAATTCCCATCGACATCGCTGTCTCTTTCTTTTACTCAGCCATTTTTAACTGCCTCATTCAATGTGTTCCATATGCGGCTCGCAAAAACTGCTCATACTCTCCACCTTGGTATGATAAGGAATTGCGAACACTTCGTAACGCCAGAAACAAGCTATGGAAAACTTATCTAAAATCTAGGTCTGCTTCAGACTTTTCCTTCTACCAGCAAGCTTCCTTTAACTTCTCCATTCTCTGTGAGTCACTCTACCATAATTATCTAGATAGAATGCAGGTTAGTCTGATCTCGGATCCTAAACGTTTTTACCAATTCATTAATATTAAGAAAAAATCTGATGGCTTCCCTTCTACACTCAAATATTTAAATACTTCTTCTGCAGACCCTAAAATAATCAGTAACCTTTTTGCCTCTTTCTTCAGCCAATCATACATTGATAATACATTCGAACCCGACCGCGAGTTCTTTAGTTACTTGAAGAACTGCCCTCAAACCTCTCTAGTCTCTATTGACTTTGAGAATGATATTGTAACCAACAAAATATGTATGCTTAAAGATGACTTCTCTCCCGGTCCCGATGGTTTACCCGCCATTTTACTTAAGAAATGTGTTAGTTCGCTTTGCAAGCCCCTAACAGCTTTATTTCGTCTTTCTCTCTCTCAAGCTATCTTCCCAAAATTATGGAAGGATTCCTTTATTTTCCCTATCCACAAAAAAGGTTCTAAAAACGACATATCCAACTACCGGCCTATAGCCAAACTTTCTTCTATCCCGAAGCTCTTTGAAAGCATTGTTTATGACTCTCTTTACTTTCACTGCAAGTCTATCTTCTCTCCCCAGCAGCATGGTTTCCTAAAGGGTAGATCGACTACAACTAACCTAACTGAATTTGTCTCTAGGACACTTAATGCATTAGAGAATGGTAAAGAAGTCGATGTCATAACCACAGATTTTAGTAAAGCCTTTGATAAAATCTGTCACCAAACTATATACCTTAAACTCAATGCCCTTGGGTTCCCTCCCTTTTTCATTTCATGGCTGAGATCGTATCTAGAACAACGTCAATACAGGGTTCTCTTCAGGTCCTCAATCTCCGATCCTATTAACGCCACTTCTGGCGTTCCTCAAGGCAGTCACCTGGGCCCTCTTATCTTTATCCTTACAATAAACGATGTTGTAAGTATAATTAATGACTCTTATCTGTCTATTTACGCAGATGATATGAAAATCATTAAGGTCATTTCTTCCCCCACTGACCCTTACTTGCTCCAAAACGACCTAAACTTATTCCAAACTTGGTGCGATAAAAGTTTCTTAGAACTCAACGTTGCTAAATGTCAATCAATAACCTTCTCCCGTAAACGGTTACCCTCAACCCCCAGAACTTATTACTTTCGTAATGAAGCCATTCCTATTGTGTGTTCCATTCGAGACCTTGGAATTATTTGTGACACTGAGCTTAACTTCCGCTCTCATATCGATCAAATAATTAACAAGGCCAATTCCTCTCTCGGCTTCATAAAACGTTGGTCTAAAGAATTCTCTAACCCTTACGTCACTAAGTCCCTTTACATTACTTTTGTTAGACCCCTCCTTGAATACGCTAGCCAAGTTTGGTCGCCACATCAGAACTCTCACTCCCAAAGAATTGAGTCCGTGCAACGTAGATTTCTTCGGTTCGCCCTCCGCGGCCTTCTGTGGTCCGATAATATCATCTTGCCTCCCTATGAAGATCGATTAAAATTGATACACTTGCAAACTCTAAAAAAACGGCGAGAAGTAGCTGATATACTCTTCGTGTACCAACTTTTAACGGGGACAATCGATTCACCCATTCTGTTGGAAATGATCCCGATCTATACTAACCCGCGTAACCTCAGATCCGCTCCTCTCTTCCGCCCACCTCACCATAGAACAAACTATGGCTTCTTTGAACCGTTATCTAGAATGTTGCGTTTGGCAAATACCTCACTGTACACCCTTGACTTTCACATTAGTATATCCACGCTAAGAAACTCACTCTATAACTCCTAATAGGATCGCCCCAGGCGCTCCACCTAACACACCTCATATAATACCAATCTCCCATATCCGTGCTTCCTCCCTAAGTCCTTCAAGTTTTGCTTTTAAGTTTTTTCTTTAATAAAACTGGTGGGTGGGCCTTTGGGCCCAAACCAATAAATAAATTAAAAAAAAAAAAAAAAAAAAAAAAAAAAAAAAAAAAAAAAAAAAAAAAAAAAAACAACGAAAAACCCACCATAGAATAAGTTTAGTTTTAAGTAATAGCTATAAGTTTCGCTTGTATTAAGCTCGATCAATAAATAGTTATTTGCTGTCGATATTAGTTGTATAAAAAATGGATTTGTATAACTTAGTATACAGCTACTATACCAGAGAAGAATGAGCGGGGACATTCTTTTTTGTGTTATGTCATTATTTAAAATTTTTGACAGCAGTATATTGACACGACACAAGTAAAATGGCATCTTTAAAAATCAGTTGTTTTTGTCAGTTTTTAATGACAAATATATTGGAAGATTTCAGATAATCTTAATAATGATCCAATTTTTGTCATAAAAGCACGATAGTAACAATAATTGGAAAAAAAAATGGTATGAATGATCGCATTTTGTGAATTGTATAAAAACATACTTTATTGATTTTTGCATCTAAAAAAAATATTAATGGTAACCCTTTTTCTTATTATAATTAATAACAAAATATTTTAAACATGCATAATTTTGGAAGCGCGTTGTTATTTTTCGAAGCAAAATGTGGAAATTAGTAGATGCAATTTTAATTGCACCAAGAATTTAGCCTACATATGCCATGATCTTAACAAATATAATACGTCAATTAACTTGTGAGATAAATACTCGCATCAAAAAACACGTTGTTTTTTGACATGAGAGAATCACAAACACACATAAAAACTATTCGCCTACCTTCTTCAAAAAAAGAAATTAAAAATGCGAAAGATATATGTTTTTTTTTAAGTTTACACACACTCGTTCTCTTTTTAACAACTTTTGTAGGAAGAGACGCACTCCCATAGGAAGAGTTAAGAGAGCTTTACTAGATTTACAAAGCGGCGTCTATAATCGCATAAGAAGAATAAAACTCTTCCTATAGGATCAAGAGGCTCCCATAACTAGGCCATTTAAGGCTTTTAAAAATCTTATAAGAATCTAGAAGAACTCCTCAAGAGTGCATTTAGCTCCCTAAAAAAGTCTTGAAGCGCTCTCGGAGCGTCTTATGAGAAGAAAAATGTTACTTGGGATTGGTAGTTTTAGATTTGGATCAAAAGTTTGTTTATTTTCGTGTCGAGCAAACTTTTTCGGTCGATTTTTGTTCTCTTTGTTTCGATGTGCCTAATTTCGGTTCTGTGGAACTGGTAATAGTGAATTTGATCATACATTTTAAAATAACACCACCGAAATATACTAAACAAACAATATAGTAGCATAATATATAATTGGTGTTGGTAAAAAGGGAAATAAATCTCCCGAAAAATCGATATCTGTAAAATGTTTTTTTTTTAAGAAAAAATCACTTCAAAATCGTTATTTTGACAAAACATGATCGAAAAAACCTGATTCGTTGTACTAATGGAAATCACCATGAGTATTCCATAATGTTTATGATTTGTTATATTGTTGCTGCACCTCTGCTGTCATTATTTTGGAGTGATTAAAATTACACCAAGCTACATCCAATTGACTTTGATTGTGCCTTTATTCCAAAAATTATGAGGCTATAAAGTTGTTCCATTGTTTCAAAATGTAATTAATCTAACATAACTACCAATTTTTTGCTTTCACATTTAAATTTTTTTGTAATGCATCAATAAAAGTTGGCAATTACAATTAAAAGGAACGCCCAAAGATAAATGCGTTTCGTTTGAAACTTAAATGTCAAATTTAAGTCGCATAGGAGCGTTTGAGCTCCCATAAGAAGAGTCTCTCTGAGTAAATTTATATTTACTTTTTGAAGTCCCATAAGAGCATTTTAGTTCCCATAAGAAGTACTGTCTCTCAGAGAAAATTTATATTTATTGAGAGCAACACTTCTTACGGGAGCTCTAACGTTCTTATGGGACTACAATTCGACATTTAACTTTCAAACGAACACATATTTATCTGTGTTGCTTGCCTTTTCATCATCATCCAAAGATCTCATAGAGATGTTAATACAAGAGTCAAAGTATCAATAAACAGCAGCCATGTTGCAATATGAATAAAATGTTTCCATTATATTTTGAGGGTTACCGTAGCTTAAAAAAATATATTCTAAATAAATTATCTTATTTGGTTTTCCATTCAGACCAAAACTTGTAACAAGTTTTATAGGTCACAGTCATTTTGTTTTCTCCTATTTGCTGTCGACATTAGATATATAAAAAAATGGATTCGTATAACATACTCGTACGCCTACTTTTCTTTATAGTTCTTAGTTTCTCGGAAAAGACTTAGAGCCATTTCACACATACCCGGCTGCCGGCTACCGCCCAAGTAACATTTTTCCTCTTATAAGACGCTCCGAGAGCGCTAAAAGACTTATTTTAGGGAGCTAAATGCACTCTTGAGGAGTTCTTCTAGATTCTTATAAGATTGTTAAAAGCCTTAAATGGCCTAGTTATGGGAGCCTCTTGATCCTATAGGCAGAGTTTTATTCTTCTTATGCGATTATAGACGCCGCTTTGTAAATCTAGTAAAGCTCTCTTAACTCTTCCTATGGGAGTGCGTCTCTTCCTACAAAAGTTGTTAAAAAGAGAACGAGTGTGTGTAAACTTAAAACAAACATATATCTTTCGCATTTTTAGTTTCTTTTTTTGAAGAAGGTAGGCGAATAGTTTTTATGTGTGTTTGTGATTCTCTCATGTCAAAAAATAATGTGTTTTTTGATGCGAGTATTTATCTCACAAGTTAATTGACGTATTATATTTGTTAAGATCATGGCATATGTAGGCTTAATTCTTGGTGCAATTAAAATTGCATTTTCTAATTTCCACATTTTGCTTCGAAAAATAACAACGCGCTTCCAAAATTATGCATGTTTAAAATATTTTGTTGTTAATTAAAATAAGAAAAAGGGTTACCATTAATATTTTTTTTAGATGCAAAAATCACTTAAGTATGTTTTTATACAATTCACAAAATGCGATCATTCATACCATATTTTTTTCCAATTACTGTTATTATCGTGCTTTTATGACAAAAATTGGATCTAGAGTGGCACAAAATATGACGCTTTTTCATTATTAAGATTATCTGAAATCTTCCAATATATTTGTCATTAAAAACTGACAAAAACAACTGATTTTTAAAGATGCCATTTTACTTGTGTCGTGTTAATATACTGCTGTCACAAATTTTAAATAATGACATAACACAAAAAAGAATGTCCCCGCTCATTCTTCTCTGGTATAGTAGCTGTATACTAAGTTATACAAATCCATTTTTTATACAACTAATATCGACAGCAAATAAGAGAAAACAAGATGAATATGACCTATACAACTTTTTACAAGTTTTGGTCAGAATGGAAAACCAAATAAGATAATTTTTTTTAAGCTACGGTAACCCTCAAAATATAATGAAAATATTTTGTTCATTTTGAAACATGGCTGCTGTTGATTGATTTTTTAACTCTTGTTTTAACATCTCTATGAGATCTTTGGATGATGATGAAACGGAAAGCAACACAGATAAATGTGTTTCGTTTGAAAGTTAAACGTCAAATTGTAGTCCCATTAGAACGTTTGAGCTCCCGTAAGAAGTGTCGCTCTCAGTAAATATAAATTTTCTCTGAGAGACAGTACTTATTATGAGAGCTAAAATGCTCTTATGGGACTTAAATTTGACATTTAACTTTCAAACGCAACACATTTGTCTGTGGGGCGTTCCTTTTTATTGCAGTTGCCAACTTTTATTAAGGGCCGGGCCGGTAGATGTTTTTTTTACTTTCCTGGTTGTTAGTTGGTATCTCCAGTGTACGATATAAAGGTTGTTTTGTGTTTTGTGTCAAGTAGACTGGCAAGAGCCGATCGCAGAACTAAACAAATCACTTTGCATACCTACTTTTCTACCTGCCGGCTACACAGTGCCGGGTATGTGTGAAAGTATACTTATTTGTTGAAAAAACCGGCTAATCGGTGCCAGTGCCGGCCGCCGGGTATGTGTGAAATGGCTCTTACGATGTAGATGGTTGTTTCCAGAGTTTACTTTTATGAACGAGAAATATAATAAATAGAATTATTTAGGAAAATCCGCCCACTGCCACGCCCATTTTTATGATTTCTTGGTTTCTCTAAACGGCTCTAACGATTTGGTTGGAATTTCAAGAGTTTGTTTCCGTGGGCGAGCAAAAATTATGAAATTGGTTTTATTAAAATCCACCCACTAGATCGCCCATTCTTATCATTTATTGGTTTCGGAAATGGCTCTAATAATTGGAATGCAAATTTCAGAGGTTGGTTTGATGAGCAAGAACAAATTTTTCAAAAAGTTTTAAGTTAGATCCGCCCGCTACCTCGCTATTTCCAACTTTAATTTTTCTTGGTTTTTGGGAAACGACTTTACCTAACGATTTTGATGAATTTTTCAGATTTTTTTTTCTCATGAGCGAGAAAAAATTTAGTAATAAGTGTTAGTAAAATCCACCCACGTTTCGCTACTATTTTTCGTTAAAAGTATATTTAACAAAGTTTTTTATGAAAAACCGAAAAAAATCAACTGATAATAAACTTTGTTTCTAATTGTTATGATGAAATTTCAGGCTACATATAAAAGTTGTTACGTAAGGACTAAGGGCATTAACTATGTGTTATCAATTTGATTTTCTTTTTAATATACAAAAGTTGATAAGAAATTTCAGATTTTCGAAAAATTATTTAAATGGATTTTATAAAATTTGATGCTCATACACATATTTTTGTTATTCATCGACTCTCAAAGTATGAAAATAGACTGTCGGCTTTTGTACTATAAGGCGACTACTTGGGATAGAGCGTAGATGTGTTTTTTGATGCGTTCATTAAAAGCTGCAAGATTGATCCTTAAAAACAATCATGATTTTGCCTTTACCCAATAAGTACTTTTTATATAGTTTGACTCCTAGACTGATACTTGAACTTTAAAGATTGAGCCTTCACAATTAGAAAAGAAGTTTTATAAAAAATAACGAAAGTGTACTTAATCGATCAAAAAGGTAATTTTAGGGGGAGAGTACGATAACTTTGGCGCCAAAAATTGATAATGGTTTCTTGTAGAAGGGTCAAAAATAAGCATTTTTTTATTGGGGGTGGGGGGGGGGTGGTCTACCTCACCCCGTTTGGGAGGTAGGGGCAATTTTAGAAAAAAATGACTTAAAATTAAAAAAAAATTATTAAAAAACAACGGCAACAGTTGCAGTAATTTAATATACCGTTTTTGAAAGCTAGGAATCTAAACTTTAATCCTGCATTTAAATTAAATTATTTTAGCCGATAGTTTTTTAAAAAATTCGCAGGCAAACTCAAAATTTTGATAAAAAAAAGGGAAAAAAAAATTTAAACCAATTTTTCTCAAAATTTTGAAATGATGCGCTACATTAGCTAATAAAAGTTAATGAAAATATTAATTCTGAATCGAACACAAAAAACCGAAACGATTTATGTCTTCCAGTTTTTGAGAAAATTGAAAATTACTAAAACTACTTTCTTATGAGATTTTTGATTTTTGGTATTTACGTTGATTAGGTTCATCTTTGTAAGTTAAGAACACCAATTCATTTAGCGTCACC
The DNA here is from genome assembly GCA_932273885.2 of Leucozona laternaria. NCBI lineage: Eukaryota > Metazoa > Arthropoda > Insecta > Diptera > Syrphidae > Leucozona > Leucozona laternaria. The sequence continues at coordinate 112,299,239 of OW026366.1, forward strand.
AATTCATTTAGCGTTACCGAGAACGCACCACGAGGAGGTAGAATTGCATTGCATTCCGCGTCCCAGTCGGTCAGTTTGTGAGTAAGTCAGGAGTTAGTTAAAAATAGTAAAGTCAATGTTCAATTATTAAAGAGTTATGTAAGTCTCGTCAATGAAGTCATCGTCCGTACTGGTGTTACTGTCGAGTTCATTGAGTTCGTCGTTGATGGTGAAAACCCGAGGTTGTTTTGGCGGTAAAACACCCTCTAAGTGCTCACTGTGAACAGTGGGAGGGTCGAAGTCCTTTAGTTGCAAACCCATACTTTCTTCACCATCGATAAAACCTGGGTACACCTTTTTAACGTCTTGTAAAAACTCCATGATTTGGGAGCCCAAGTCGTCTTTATATTTTTGTTCAAGGCAGTATTTTCTATAAAATAAAAGTGTCATATTGGTGAAGGTGGTGCGTTGTTTTCCGGCATAAAATAGTTTTTTTTAGAAGCTTGTTTTCTTCGCCGCCAATGTTAACATCAACGTGAGACGCTATTTCACGACAATAGTTAAAGTAATCTATTATAGTAGATTTACTAAGCTCACTTTAGGTGCATCAAGCTAGCAGGACACCTTTCCCATATAAACGATCCAGAATTGGATATTTGTTGAAAATGAATTAATCGCTAATTAGTTACGGAAAAAAAAATTTATCGCACTTTCGGATTCCGAAAAATTGGGTGTCCTGCTAAGTTGTCGTCAAGTTAGCAGGACACCCAATTTCTCGAAATCCAACAGAGCGATTAATTTTTTTTTGCGTAACTAATTAGCAACTAAATAGCAGCTAATTACTACACACTCTTTATTCTGAATTTTGAAAAGTGTCCTGCTAACTTGATGCACCTGCTCTCTTTTACTGTAGTGATGGTGCTTTTTTGAACATTACAATTGCATTATATAGGTATGTAAGACACAAACATACATTATTAAGAAAATTATATATTTGCTGTAGTCGTACAGTATTATCTAATGTGAATTTTTTATAATGCAATACATTTTCATGTCTGAAAATTTTAAATGTGCAACTTTGGGCCACGTATATGTATATTTAGAAATCAGCTGTTGACTTGGATATATAAGACAAATTGAAAGTTTAAATCCAGATTCTTTAAATGCAAAAGAAATTTTAATCCAGATTCTTTAAATGCAAAAGAAACTTTGCATACACCCAACCTCGCACATACCCCAAATCCTATAGTGTGCCAAGAAGGGGGGTTGCAGGGGGGCAGCATGCCCCCCCTAACATATCTCACTATTTATACGCCGTAGTGCTGGGTGCTAGCATTGTATATATATGTTATATATGTAAGCAACAAAAAAAACTAAAATCTCATACAAAAGTAGTTTTAGTAATTATCAATTTTCTCAAAAACTAGAAGACATAAATCAATTCGGTTTTTTGTGGTCGATTCAAAATTGATATTTGCACTGACCACAAAAAGCCAATTCAGCGCATCGTTTCACAATTTTGAGAAAATCTAGTCTAAGCTTTTTTTCCATTTTTTTTATCAAAATTTTGAGTTTGCATGCGAATTTTTTAATTTTAATTTAAATGCAGGATTAAAGTACAGATTCCTAGCTTTCAAAAACGGTATAGTAATTTACTGTAACTGTTGCCGTTGCTTTTTAATAATTATTGTTTCATTTTAAGTCATTTTTTTCTAAAACTTCTTCTTCTTCTTTTTAAAACTCAATTCAGCGAATGTAGTAATTTCATAATCTATCTGAAACTATACCTATGTCTGTAACAAATAAAATATCAAAACAGTATAGTCAATAAAAAAAATGTTACTACTTAAAAATTATGTTAAAAATTCATCCATGAAAATAAATCTTATACATCTACCGAGCACAGCAGAATTTGAAGCGGGAGCAGTTAATACCCTGTAACTATTTTCCGAAACTCCCACAAAAAATTGTTTTTGCAGAAGTTTACAATTTAGTAAACAAAGTACCGTTGTCAAAATGTACAAAAAGTGAAAAACAAAATACCGTTGACTACAAGACAGAACAGTAGTTCTTTTGTATTCTTTTGCTTGCTGGTAAGCTGTCTATACTCTGCACCGGTTAAGACTCACTTCTGGGAAGAGTCTTCAACGATCAACTTCGATTACAAAAAAATAATTTATTTTCTGACACCCATATTATTGACTTGTTTCAAAACTAGTTTCATGACAGAACTAGTTTTATAGATGTTTGGAGGTGCTCAAATTGGTATTATTCTGAGAGACAGTACTTATTATGGGAGCTAAAATGCTCTTATGGCACTTAAATTTGACATTTAACTTTCAAACGCAACACATTTGTCTGTGGGGCGTTCCTTTTTATTGCAGTTGCCAACTTTTATTAAGGGCCGGGCCGGTAGATGTTTTTTTTACTTTCCTGGTTGTTAGTTGGTATCTCCAGTGTACGATATAAAGGTTGTTTTGTGTTTTGTGTCAAGTAGACTGGCAAGAGCCGATCGCAGAACTAAACAAATCACTTTGCATACCTACTTTTCTACCTGCCGGCTACACAGTGCCGGGTATGTGTGAAAGTATACTTATTTGTTGAAAAAACCGGCTAATCGGTGCCAGTGCCGGCCGCCGGGTATGTGTGAAATGGCTCTTACGATGTAGATGGTTGTTTCCAGAGTTTACTTTTATGAACGAGAAATATAATAAATAGAATTATTTAGGAAAATCCGCCCACTGCCACGCCCATTTTTATGATTTCGTGGTTTCTCTAAACGGCTCTAACGATTTGGTTGGAATTTCAAGAGTTTGTTTCCGTGGGCGAGCAAAAATTATGAAATTGGTTTTATTAAAATCCACCCACTAGATCGCCCATTCTTATCATTTATTGGTTTCGGAAATGGCTCTAATAATTGGAATGCAAATTTCAGAGGTTGGTTTGATAAGCAAGAACAAATTTTTCAAAAAGTTTTAAGTTAGATCCGCCCGCTACCTCGCTATTTCCAACTTTAATTTTTCTTGGTTTTTGGGAAACGACTTTACCTAACGATTTTGATGAATTTTTCAGATTTTTTTTTCTCATGAGCGAGAAAAAATTTAGTAATAAGTGTTAGTAAAATCCACCCACGTTTCGCTACTATTTTTCGTTAAAAGTATATTTAACAAAGTTTTTTATGAAAAACCGAAAAAAATCAACTGATAATAAACTTTGTTTCTAATTGTTATGATGAAATTTCAGGCTACATATAAAAGTTGTTACGTAAGGACTAAGGGCATTAACTATGTGTTATCAATTTGATTTTCTTTTTAATATACAAAAGTTGATAAGAAATTTCAGATTTTCGAAAAATTATTTAAATGGATTTTATAAAATTTGATGCTCATACACATATTTTTGTTATTCATCGACTCTCAAAGTATGAAAATAGACTGTCGGCTTTTGTACTATAAGGCGACTACTTGGGATAGAGCGTAGATGTGTTTTTTGATGCGTTCATTAAAAGCTGCAAAATTGATCCTTAAAAACAATCATGATTTTGCCTTTACCCAATAAGTACTTTTTATATAGTTTGACTCCTAGACTGATACTTGAACTTTAAAGATTGAGCCTTCACAATTAGAAAAGAAGTTTTATAAAAAATAACGAAAGTGTACTTAATCGATCAAAAAGGTAATTTTAGGGGGAGAGTACGATAACTTTGGCGCCAAAAAATGATAATGGTTTCTTGTAGAAGGGTCAAAAATAAGCATTTTTTTATTGGGGGTGGGGGGGGGTGGTCTACCTCACCCCGTTTGGGAGGTAGGGGCAATTTTAGAAAAAAATGACTTAAAATTAAAAAAATAATTATTAAAAAACAACGGCAACAGTTGCAGTAATTTAATATACCGTTTTTGAAAGCTAGGAATCTAAACTTTAATCCTGCATTTAAATTAAATTATTTTAGCCGATAGTTTTTTAAAAAATTCGCAGGCAAACTCAAAATTTTGATAAAAAAAAGGGAAAAAAAAATTTAAACCAATTTTTCTCAAAATTTTGAAATGATGCGCTACATTAGCTAATAAAAGTTAATGAAAATATTAATTCTGAATCGAACACAAAAAACCGAAACGATTTATGTCTTCCAGTTTTTGAGAAAATTGAAAATTACTAAAACTACTTTCTTATGAGATTTTTGATTTTTGGTATTTACGTTGATTAGGTTCATCTTTGTAAGTTAAGAACACCAATTCATTTAGCGTCACCAATTCATTTAGCGTTACCGAGAACGCACCACGAGGAGGTAGAATTGCATTGCATTCCGCGTCCCAGTCGGTCAGTTTGTGAGTAAGTCAGGAGTTAGTTAAAAATAGTAAAGTCAATGTTCAATTATTAAAGAGTTATGTAAGTCTCGTCAATGAAGTCATCGTCCGTACTGGTGTTACTGTCGAGTTCATTGAGTTCGTCGTTGATGGTGAAAACCCGAGGTTGTTTTGGCGGTAAAACACCCTCTAAGTGCTCACTGTGAACAGTGGGAGGGTCGAAGTCCTTTAGTTGCAAACCCATACTTTCTTCACCATCGATAAAACCTGGGTACACCTTTTTAACGTCTTGTAAAAACTCCATGATTTGGGAGCCCAAGTCGTCTTTATATTTTTGTTCAAGGCAGTATTTTCTATAAAATAAAAGTGTCATATTGGTGAAGGTGGTGCGTTGTTTTCCGGCATAAAATAGTTTTTTTTAGAAGCTTGTTTTCTTCGCCGCCAATGTTAACATCAACGTGAGACGCTATTTCACGACAATAGTTAAAGTAATCTATTATAGTAGATTTACTAAGCTCACTTTAGGTGCATCAAGCTAGCAGGACACCTTTCCCATATAAACGATCCAGAATTGGATATTTGTTGAAAATGAATTAATCGCTAATTAGTTACGGAAAAAAAAATTTATCGCACTTTCGGATTCCGAAAAATTGGGTGTCCTGCTAAGTTGTCGTCAAGTTAGCAGGACACCCAATTTCTCGAAATCCAACAGAGCGATTAATTTTTTTTTGCGTAACTAATTAGCAACTAAATAGCAGCTAATTACTACACACTCTTTATTCTGAATTTTGAAAAGTGTCCTGCTAACTTGATGCACCTGCTCTCTTTTACTGTAGTGATGGTGCTTTTTTGAACATTACAATTGCATTATATAGGTATGTAAGACACAAACATACATTATTAAGAAAATTATATATTTGCTGTAGTCGTACAGTATTATCTAATGTGAATTTTTTATAATGCAATACATTTTCATGTCTGAAAATTTTAAATGTGCAACTTTGGGCCACGTATATGTATATTTAGAAATCAGCTGTTGACTTGGATATATAAGACAAATTGAAAGTTTAAATCCAGATTCTTTAAATGCAAAAGAAATTTTAATCCAGATTCTTTAAATGCAAAAGAAACTTTGCATACACCCAACCTCGCACATACCCCAAATCCTATAGTGTGCCAAGAAGGGGGGTTGCAGGGGGGCAGCATGCCCCCCCTAACATATCTCACTATTTATACGCCGTAGTGCTGGGTGCTAGCATTGTATATATATGTTATATATGTAAGCAACAAAAAAAACTAAAATCTCATACAAAAGTAGTTTTAGTAATTATCAATTTTCTCAAAAACTAGAAGACATAAATCAATTCGGTTTTTTGTGGTCGATTCAAAATTGATATTTGCACTGACCACAAAAAGCCAATTCAGCGCATCGTTTCACAATTTTGAGAAAATCTAGTCTAAGCTTTTTTTCCATTTTTTTTATCAAAATTTTGAGTTTGCATGCGAATTTTTTAATTTTAATTTAAATGCAGGATTAAAGTACAGATTCCTAGCTTTCAAAAACGGTATAGTAATTTACTGTAACTGTTGCCGTTGCTTTTTAATAATTATTGTTTCATTTTAAGTCATTTTTTTCTAAAACTTCTTCTTCTTCTTTTTAAAACTCAATTCAGCGAATGTAGAAAATTATTTGTAATTTCATAATCTATCTGAAACTATACCTATGTCTGTAACAAATAAAATATCAAAACAGTATAGTCAATAAAAAAAATGTTACTACTTAAAAATTATGTTAAAAATTCATCCATGAAAATAAATCTTATACATCTACCGAGCACAGCAGAATTTGAAGCGGGAGCAGTTAATACCCTGTAACTATTTTCCGAAACTCCCACAAAAAATTGTTTTTGCAGAAGTTTACAATTTAGTAAACAAAGTACCGTTGTCAAAATGTACAAAAAGTGAAAAACAAAATACCGTTGACTACAAGACAGAACAGTAGTTCTTTTGTATTCTTTTGCTTGCTGGTAAGCTGTCTATACTCTGCACCGGTTAAGACTCACTTCTGGGAAGAGTCTTCAACGATCAACTTCGATTACAAAAAAATAATTTATTTGCTGACACCCATATTATTGACTTGTTTCAAAACTAGTTTCATGACAGAACTAGTTTTATAGATGTTTGGAGGTGCTCAAATTGGTATTATTCTGAGGGACAGTACTTATTATGGGAGCTAAAATGCTCTTATGGGACTTAAATTTGACATTTAACTTTCAAACGCAACACATTTGTCTGTGGGGCGTTCCTTTTTATTGCAGTTGCCAACTTTTATTAAGGGCCGGGCCGGTAGATGTTTTTTTTACTTTCCTGGTTGTTAGTTGGTATCTCCAGTGTACGATATAAAGGTTGTTTTGTGTTTTGTGTCAAGTAGACTGGCAAGAGCCGATCGCAGAACTAAACAAATCACTTTGCATACCTACTTTTCTACCTGCCGGCTACACAGTGCCGGGTATGTGTGAAAGTATACTTATTTGTTGAAAAAACCGGCTAATCGGTGCCAGTGCCGGCCGCCGGGTATGTGTGAAATGGCTCTTACGATGTAGATGGTTGTTTCCAGAGTTTACTTTTATGAACGAGAAATATAATAAATAGAATTATTTAGGAAAATCCGCCCACTGCCACGCCCATTTTTATGATTTCTTGGTTTCTCTAAACGGCTCTAACGATTTGGTTGGAATTTCAAGAGTTTGTTTCCGTGGGCGAGCAAAAATTATGAAATTGGTTTTATTAAAATCCACCCACTAGATCGCCCATTCTTATCATTTATTGGTTTCGGAAATGGCTCTAATAATTGGGCCTCACCCCGTTTGGGAGGTAGGGGCAATTTTAGAAAAAAATGACTTAAAATTAAAAAAATAATTATTAAAAAACAACGGCAACAGTTGCAGTAATTTAATATACCGTTTTTGAAAGCTAGGAATCTAAACTTTAATCCTGCATTTAAATTAAATTATTTTAGCCGATAGTTTTTTAAAAAATTCGCAGGCAAACTCAAAATTTTGATAAAAAAAATGGAAAAAAAAATTTAAACCAATTTTTCTCAAAATTTTGAAATGATGCGCTACATTAGCTAATAAAAGTTAATGAAAATATTAATTCTGAATCGAACACAAAAAACCGAAACGATTTATGTCTTCCAGTTTTTGAGAAAATTGAAAATTACTAAAACTACTTTCTTATGAGATTTTTGATTTTTGGTATTTACGTTGATTAGGTTCATCTTTGTAAGTTAAGAACACCAATTCATTTAGCGTTACCGAGAACGCACCACGAGGAGGTAGAATTGCATTGCATTCCGCGTCCCAGTCGGTCAGTTTGTGAGTAAGTCAGGAGTTAGTTAAAAATAGTAAAGTCAATGTTCAATTATTAAAGAGGTATGTAAGTCTCGTCAATGAAGTCATCGTCCGTACTGGTGTTACTGTCGAGTTCATTGAGTTCGTCGTTGATGGTGAAAACCCGAGGTTGTTTTGGCAGTAAAACACCCTCTAAGTGCTCACTGTGAACAGTGGGAGGGTCGAAGTCCTTTAGTTGCAAACCCATACTTTCTTCACCATCGATAAAACCTGGGTACACCTTTTTAACGTCTTGTAAAAACTCCATGATTTGGGAGCCCAAGTCGTCTTTATATTTTTAATTTATAAAAACATAAAAACAAATATAAAAACAAAATAATTAAAATTTTAAATTTTTATTTATTATTTTAAAAAACAATAATTTTCACAACTTATTAAATGATCATGATTGTGCGACGCGTTTCGGATCTTCTTTCATCCATCATCGGGCGCGGGCGTACGTATGACTGGCTGCATGTAAGTTTTTGGAGCTTTGGCGTTGATGTTGGTTGGTGTTCGATATTGTTGCCTGGCTCATATGCAGGTTTGAAGCTCATCAAATGCATTGTTGTTTTTATTTTATTGTTTGACTTCAAATTCTGTCTATTGTTGTTGTTGTTGTTATAGTTGGAGGTACTTCTATTGTATTGTTGTTGTTTTTGTTTAGTGGGTTAAGTGTTTGACATCGAATGCTGTCTATTGTAGTTGTTGTTGCTATATTTGATAGCTGTGTCGTAAAGTGGATTCGTTTTTAGTGTTAGTTTAGTAAGCAACAAAAAAAACTAAAATCTCATACAAAAGTAGTTTTAGTAATTATCAATTTTCTCAAAAACTAGAAGACATAAATCAATTCGGTTTTTTGTGGTCGATTCAAAATTGATATTTGCACTGACCACAAAAAGCCGATTCAGCGCATCGTTTCACAATTTTGAGAAAATCTAGTCTAAGCTTTTTTTCCATTTTTTTTATCAAAATTTTGAGTTTGCATGCGAATTTTTTAATTTTAATTTAAATGCAGGATTAAAGTACAGATTCCTAGCTTTCAAAAACGGTATAGTAATTTACTGTAACTGTTGCCGTTGCTTTTAAATAATTATTGTTTCATTTTAAGTCATTTTTTTCTAAAACTTCTTCTTCTTCTTTTTAAAACTCAATTCAGCGAATGTAGAAAATTATTTGTAATTTCATAATCTATCTGAAACTATACCTATGTCTGTAACAAATAAAATATCAAAACAGTATAGTCACTAAAAAAAATGTTAATACTTAAAAACTATGTTAAAAATTCATCCATGAAAATAAATCTTATACATCTACCGAGCACAGCAGAATTTGAAGCGGGAGCAGTTAATACCCTGTAACTATTTTCCGAAACTCCCACAAAAAATTGTTTTTGCAGAAGTTTACAATTTAGTAAACAAAGTACCGTTGTCAAAATGTACAAAAAGTGAAAAACAAAATACCGTTGACTACAAGACAGAACAGTAGTTCTTTTGTATTCTTTTGCTTGCTGGTAAGCTGTCTATACTCTGCACCGGTTAAGACTCACTTCTGGGAAGAGTCTTCAACGATCAACTTCGATTACAAAAAAATAATTTATTTTCTGACACCCATATTATTGACTTGTTTCAAAACTAGTTTCATGACAGAACTAGTTTTATAGATGTTTGGAGGTGCTCAAATTGGTATTATTCAGAAGTATGTTGACACCTAAAACTCGAAAACTAAAATCTAGCTTTCGATAAAACTCTTATTTCATAAAACCGTGTCAATATTGGGACTACAAACTTCTATAAAACTAGTTTTGCTGTTAAGCTAGTTTTGAAACATGTCAATAATATGGCTCTTAATGTTAAAAAATAAGTATGTTAAAATAAAAACTATAAAAAAGTATTTACGACATTTACATGCACAACCAACCATAGTGCAACATGTCTTGATCTGTCTGCCTTTGCCGTATCCAACTTAGCTAATGTTATGTTTTTTAATCAAATAGCTGGTGTCGCAGATCATGATGTCATTTTTCTCACATACGATGTTGAAGTCAACCCAGTTCACAGTAGTGATTTCTTTTTCTATCGCGATACTAAATACGTACATTAATATAAAAATTATCTTTTCAATGAATTCTCAAGCACAGATTAGTCACATGAAGATGAGAATCCCCGGCAGCCATTTAAATTTACAAGCCTACAAGCTTAAACTATCAGATGGCAGATACAAAATGAGAATGTTGCCTGATTCACAATGCGACGAGGAAACGGGACGTGAGCGTGACGAGAACCCCCGTTAATTTTTTCTAGTTAAAAAATCATCGCCCAATTCACAAGGCAGCGAGCGTTTTTGAGACAAAAATCCATTTTTGTAAAAAAAAATCAATAAAATATAAACAAAATAACTTACAAAACAATAGATTTATCAATAACTTTATTTGTTAGAAACAATTTGATAACATCTTTTGTGAAAAATCTGTAAATTACTTAGGAACAATGAAAATCGTCGCCACGTCGCGTCTTTTTTCAAATTTTCGAATTCTTGGCGTGACGTGACGACGAGAAACGCTGCATTGTGTATATCCAGGTATGCTTTCATTGTTTGAAATTGGCTTGACAACTACAACGAGTTCTCGTCACGCTCACGTCTCGTTTCCTCGCCGCATTGTGAATCAGGCTTGTGTGTATAAGAACTTTACACATAGTCAGTAGGGATCTTCACGCACTTGGTTACATTGTTGTTTCAATTCACATCTATTCATCGACGCGGGATAAAATTACAAATACAACAATGTAAACAAACGTACGAAACATTCTTATCTTTTAAGTGATTTAAGTGATTTATTTATTCAGTTTAATACAAGCTATAACTTAACACTACACTTAACACTAACTTAAAACTATGTTTTTTTTTTTTTTTTTTTTTGTTTGGTTCTTGTTTTCAGTTTTCAACATTATTTCATGTGGGCCCTAAGGCCCACACAAACAAACAATTTTAATTTTATTAGACTTGAATTGGCTAATCTATGTTCTCAAGTATCGACATGCTTCCTTTTCGATCGTCTTCATCGGTTGATTTTAACGTTGGCTTTCTTAAAAATATCGTCAAGTATTAATTTATATGATAAATATATTTCCGACAAGAGAAAACATAGAAGCGATAATTGTCCTTGGATGTCAACACATAATCGAAAATCATATTTCTGAGCGCAACTTTTTGTATACAATCTTTAAGCGTTCTCGGTCTGTTACAGATTGGAACAGTTATAAGGCTTCTAGAAATCTCTTAGTTAAAATAATCAGGAATACAAAAAATGATTGTATTTCCATCTTCTAGATGTCACCAATAATTCAACTAATGGCGAATTCCATTCAAAAAAGAAATCGAATTTTTTCTAAACAGAATCGAATTTTTTCTGCCAATTAAAAGGAATTCGTATTTCGTAAAAGAATCGATTTTTTTTTTGGTGTGATTGTGTTTGTGACTTTATAGCTGCAATTGACGCAAATCGTCAAGAAATTATTCACAAAACTATTAAAGTTTTTTTTTTTTGTTGTGAGAAAAATGTTTTACCAATAGAATTAAATTAATAAATAAAAGATATTAGCCAGCTTATACGGTGCCAATTTGTTGGTGCATTTTATTTGTTTGAACTTCTATTTGCCCATATTATTTTAAAGTAAATTGTTATTGAGTCTTTCACTCGCGAAAGCTATTTTTTTTTGGTCAAATTTGTGTTTGATAATGAACAACGTACAATAAATTATTTTTATAGCTGTATTGACTGAATACATTGTTGAATATTTTGTTAAATTATGTAGAATTCGTTGCAACCAAAAAATAAACAACTCGTCTTCCAAAAATTCCGCGACTTTCAATTTGACGTATTAGAAATGTCAAGTCTTCATAGTGTGTGTGCAAATCAGTGTTAAATCTTGCTAAAAACGCAAGATTTGTTTCGACAGAAAAGAATCGATTTTGTTTAGAAAAAATTCGATTCTGTTTAGAAAAAATTCGATTTCTTTGTTGTTAGGAATTCGCCATAAAATAATTTGGAATAATTGAAAAAAATTTAGGTGCAACTACAACCAGAGATTATGAATTATAAAGATTGGAAACCTCGGCTGTCATTCGGGTTTGCCTACAAGCTAAACAATATGGCTGCCCGTGGTGAAGTAAGTAAGTTGCATTAGTATGCATGTTTTAACTCATACTAGTGCAACTTACTAATTTCCACCACGATATTTTGAAAACTTGATGAGTTTCAATGGGCACGTTCAAAAACTAATAATAATGGCGAAACGAACTATCAAGTGTTCACGACACCTAAAATCATTTGGTTTTAAAGTGGCATGGAGAAATTTGAACAATTATATTTAAAGGGTAGTAAAAAATAAAAGGTAGTAAAATAAAACTCAAATTGACAATAAATCAATACATAATTAACGCAGTAGATAACTTTAATCGGTTAGTGAGAGAACAGAATATTGCAAAAAGTCTTCTTTCCATTTGCTCTTGAAAGTGATGCTTTAGGAGTGTTCTTTCCTTCCCTTTTTCATTAAGAAATGCTGAACACTGATTTAACAAAAATGTACATAAATAATAAGGCCTTTCATCGGATAATTCTTCAAAGTGATTTTAGCCATGGAACATACAATATTTTTTTATATTATTACTATTTCCTTCTCTTAAACCGTTTGCATCATCCGATCCGATCTGTTCTAACATTTGTTTCTCTTATTAAATTGTATCTGTATTCTATATCTACCACTCTTTCTTTGACATTTCGCCAAACCTCATCTACTACTTTTTAACTTTGTTTACCCTTACCCCTTTCAACGCACAGATTGCACTGTAGTTCTCCACCAGAATTTCATACCCCGTTGACACCGGATGAATTCAATATTCTTATGGAATATTTCCGCGCTGTAACCTAATTATTCACTAATCTGTCAACGTCGACACATGACTCAACAACACACCAAACGAGAGTAGTCTGGTTTGGGCCTTAACTGTTGTATATGAAGGGTTTATAAAGGGTCCGCCATCTAACGTTTTTTTTTAACTAGTGCTTATTTCGTGAATGGTAACACTTATCTCATGTCTGATTTGACAGATAATAAGTTTTATCCTTCCGCTGAACGAATATGGTTTTGTATACGCTTCGCTAAGTGGGCCTGCGACCAACTTAGAGAAGATGCCGATTTTGCCAAAAAAATCATCTTTTCAGATGAGGCTCATTTTGATCTTGGCGGGTAGTAAAGAAGCAAAATTGTCGCATTTGGGGCACAGAAAACCCGCACGCATACATTGAAAAGCCGATACACCCAAAACGAGTCACTGTTTGGTGCGGATTTTGGTCCAGAGGCATAATTGGGCCATTTTTCGAAAATGAGCAAGGAGTGGCCGTTACAGTCAATGGCGATCGTTATCGGGCCATGTTGAACGAATTTTTGTTCACAAAAATTGAAGAGGAGGATATTGGCAACATTTGGTTTCAACAGGACGGTGCTACGTGCCGCACAGCCGAAGCTACACTCGATGTTTTGCGCCATTTTCAAAAAAAAAAAAAGTTATTTGGCGGACCCTTTACCTAATACAAGTTCTATAAACTACTGAAATACATCAGCCAAGTAGAAAGGTAAGCACTATTTGTAGCAAAAAAAGCGTTTCTAGCATTTTTAAAATAAACTCAAAATATTCAAATTCAGCTCATCACAATCTTCGCCACAACATATACAGCCGAATTTATAAACGCATCATAGCGAGTGCATAGACCTATTCACTCCTTATAATTCCACTAAACGCAAAAATGTAATTCATAAAACTTATGCAACGTTGAATAGAGGCATTAGAAGCTAAACGCGTTTGATGGATGAATAGTGCCTACATAAGGATGTTTAAGTATCGAAATGTCACTTTGACTCACACACAGACGACAATAAAATACAATGTTATAAGGTTGGCGCTTATTTTTGGAATGATTAAATATCTTTTTTGTCCCCTCCTAAAAGTGATCAATCTATATTAAGAAGGTACTTTGTACAAACAAAAATGTTGTTAAATTTGTTTTAAATCGGCTAAGGTCGAGAAGTTGCAACTTTTCATTAAAAATACACGTAGTTTTCCGTCTTTTACTTAAAGTGTCGGTGAAAGTGTAAAAGTTGATGGAAATCCTTTATTTATAATATACATGTGCTTAGATGTATGCCGAAATTGAGGTTTATTGAATATTTTCAGTGAGACACACAGAATAAATAAAAAAAAACATTGCCAAAATAATTGCCACCCTAATAGATGTTCCTATATTCTTCTCAATTTGATCGCACTGTCAGTGAATGAAACAATTATTTCAATAAAAACCATGAATTGTTTGTTCTAAAATATTAAACTATATTTTCTAACACGGCACAAGAGAAACAGTAACAAGAATAGGTACATTATGCAATATTAAATGAAATTTAAACTAATCCAATCGGTGCAGTAGAATTCGTTTATTGACTTTTCACTTTCAGAGCTTAGTTTTGTTAATCAAATGTGGCAGTAAAACGTAATAGATTTTCCCTCCTTGGTACTTTATTTGACACAAGCGCATTATAACTATAATGTGTAGGGAAATATTTTATGAATTAGGATTTATGCAACGTTGAATAGTGGCTTCATAAATGGTTATGAACTACATAACTATTCAGCCGTTTAGAGGTGTTTAGTGAATTCTAATAAATTAGGCTGATAATGTATATTTAGTAAGATCTGTGTCGTTATTTAATCATCTGTATTACGATGCTTTGCATCATATTTTTATCACTTTCGATAATAACTAATTATTTCTGTTTGATGAAATTACCCTAAGGAAGCTGCAAGTGTCGATTTCTTTAAAAAAAATATTAACTTATTTTAAATGGCCAGCTATAGATTTATGAACAATATGGGTGCACCCTAAATTATTCTGTTTGCACCATTGAATCTGTATTTTCCGAACACATCCCGATATTCCACCTAACGTCTGCCATTTTCGTGGTGAAAACGTCTGTGAAGTTGGCATAACAATTTTCACCTAGGCTAACGGGACCATAACAGGAATTTGCAGTTTTTTTGCATTTTGTTTGCATTTCCATTCCGAATTTTGCAGTTCACCAAATAGTGCGTGTAATCCCATGTACTGCTAACTTCACTGTGAAGTTGGCAGTACATGGGGTTTTATCAACAAGCACGCATGCTAGAACCTTGCAGTTAGGCTCCAAATTTGCAGTTTAATTTGCAGTTCCAGAAAAAAATTACCCAAAATTTTGAAGTCCTCATTTGAAAAAATTTTATACTGTACTGCCAACTTCACTGTGTAGTTAGCAGTACATGGGATTACACCCACTATTTGGTGAACTGCAAAATCCGGAATGGAAATGCAAAAAACATGCAAAAAAACTGCAAATTCCTCTTATGGTCCCGTTAGCCAAGGTGAAAATTGTTATGCCAACTTCACAGACGTGAATTATATTGATTTCGGGTATGATTAATTACTGTCAGGTAGTTTGATGGATAAGAGTATTTAACTGGATTAGAATTTTTTTTAAAAAGCTTATAGGTAAAGCAGATTAACTCATTAGGATGTCATAAATTGAATATTTTTAATGCAGGTATTCAGTTTAATGGTATAAAAAGATGAAACATTGGGATGAAATTATCATTGAAAACTTGAAGGAGCAGTTGTATAAGGACAAATTTATTTAAAATGGATATACCATACAATATTTTGTTTGAGCTTTTTGTCAAAGATGAGAGTTTTAAGGAGTTCTTTTTTGCCGTAGTAAGTGAATACAAACTACCCGGTGAAAATTTACCGAAAAATGAAGCAAAATTAAAAAGCTTTTATTAAAACATTAATAAAAAATGGGTCGCAGCCCATAGATAGAGATTATTTTTCATAAACAAAAATGAGGAATTTTTTTCTTCATCTCTCCATATCAAAACCGGACAAATGAGCTTGGACTTGATGTAGATAAACCAAAGCAAGGATTTGGAAATAGCAATGATGGAAACACTTCAAGCAGATATTTGAACAATCTGAGGCAACCGCTCGAATAACTGGAGTCAATAAAGAGGTTATTACCAGGATCAAATTAATACTTAATGTTTTGAATAGCAGGGAAGTAGTAAAAACAGTTAAATTTGGAGAGTACACCAAAAAAACCGCAGAGTTATTGAATCAAAAGGACCCTGAAAAACAACTCACACCTACTCTTCATAAAATTTTGGTTAATAGTCAAAATATCATCGAATACCAATTACTACCACTTGGAGAATTGTCAGAAGAAGCCCAGGAGTCCAAAGATAAAGACTACAAGAAATACAGATATCAAAATACGTGCAAAGTTTCAATAATTCGGCAGAATGAAGACCTATTTAACATGCTAGCAATCTCATCCGATCCACTTATTTCATTTTTAAGGCATGTAAGAAACCAAAAAGTTCTGAAAGCACAATACTCACCGGAAATGATAAGTTTATTACGCATTACCCCGGACTTAGATGATAGTTTCCAAAAAATTTAATGTTTGTATGTAAATTTTGGTTCCTTTTATTTTGTTTTTCTACTTTTTGAATTCTAATCTTTCAAAAAAATAAAGAGTCCGCCATCTAACGTTTTTTTTTGTCAACTAGTGATTATTTCGTGAATGGTAACACTAAACTCATGTCTGATTTGACAGATAATAAGTTTTATCCTTCCGCTGAACGAATATGGTTGTGTATACGCTTCGCTAAGAGGGCCTGCGATCGACTTAGAGAAGATGCTGATTTTGCCAAAAAAAAATCATCTTTTCAGATGAAGCTCATTTTGATCTTGGCGGGTAGTAAACAAGCAGAATTGTCGCATTTGGGGCACAGAAAACCCGCACGCATACATTGAAAAGCCGATACACCCAAAACCAGTCACTGTTTGGTGCGGATTTTGGTCCAGAGGCATAATTGGGCCATTTTTCGAAAATGAGCAAGGAGTGGCCGTTACAGTCAATGGCGATCGTTATCGGGCCATGTTGAACGAATTTTTGTTCACAAAAATTGAAGAGGAGGATATTGGCAACATTTGGTTTCAACAGGACGGCACTACGTGCCGCACAGCCGAAGCTACACTCGATGTTTTACGCCATTTTCAAAAAAAAAAAGTAATTTGGCGGACCCTTTACTTTATAAATTTACTCTCTTATAAAATAAAATGAAAAAAAAAATTAATAAAAACAAAAACAAAAACAAAAACAAAAACTGATTTTTTCCCCCACTGTTTCACTCAAATTGGTTTGTTTTCTTTTTTCCCCACTGTTTCACTTAAAATTATTTAATTACCTCATAAATTGACTTTCGACCTTTTTAGAATAAAATACCAATTATGTTAACCACGTTAACAAAGACTTCTTATTTCGGCAGCAGATTCTGAAACACCCTGTAAATGTTTTTTCCTAAAATTCACAAAATTTATAGCCTTGAAAATTTCCTTCAAAACCAAAAAAAATTTTTGGCGATATCTTTATTCATTTAAGAGATATGATTTTTGCAACCAAAAAAGTCAATACGGGCCACTGTGCGACGCTTCAACTTCTGGTGTAGGGAGTGCTCTTTTCCAGGTGGACGAAGAGAAAAACGAACGACCCATAGCATTCATGTCCCAGAAACTGAATCCCGCCCAGCGAAATTACAGTGTAACGGAACTTGAAAGCTATGCGGCCGTTCTGTCGGTCAAAAAGTTCCGAGCATCACGCGAGCCTGAAATGGCTGATGACACAAAAGGACTTGAGGGGTCGGCTAGCTCGGTAGAGTTTCAAGCTTCAGGGCCTTGACTTCACCATAGAGCATAGGAAATTCAACCTAAATGTAGTCGCGGATACTCTCTTAAGAATCCATATGGACGAAATCAATACCGAAATACCAGAAGTTGACTTCAATCACCATACTTTTCATCAGAAGAGTATGTTGAGTTGAAGAAGACCATAAACGAAAACCATGACAAACTTCCAGACATATATATTTCGGACGGATACGTATACAAACGAACTGACAGACGGACAGGAGATCCAATCCAAGAGAACAGAGCCTGGAAGCTCTGGGTACCTAGGGAGTTGAGTCGGGGTCTTTCAAAAACAGCGCATGATTCCTTCACTGCTGGCCGTGGAGGAATCCACAAAACGCTATCAAAACTGAGACAGAAGTATTTCTGGCCAAACATGACCGTCGACGTACAGAACCACGTAAAAAACTGTGATATATGTAAGTGCAATAAAGCGACGAACGTAATTTCAAGGTCACCAATCGGATAACAAATGCTTACAACGACTGTACATCGAATTCCTAGGACCATACCCAAAGACAAGGACTGGACACACTCACATTTTTATATTACTTGACCATTTTAGCAAATATGTATTTTTAAAACCTATCCGTAAAGCAACAGCAGCTGAGGTAGTAAAATACCTCGAAGAAAGTGTTTTCCATATAGTCCAAGAGGCGACCGTCGGATCACTAAGCTCATAAGGTAAGAGGTTGTAGTACCACTTAATCGATGGGTATTTTAAAAAGCAACTGAACGCACACGGGTTGCCTAGCGAAATTGGGGTGTATGACGTCTAAAATGGGCCACTTCCGGTGCGTTTTTTTGACTACAACTTAGCTCATCGAGTAAGAGGTTTAAAGTAACCCCAAGCGATTGGGCTTGACGAAATAGAAAGAAAAAAATAGGGTTGCCTAATTTAAAATGGGTGGGTGGTGTTGCCAACCCGCTTTGAAAAACACTGTTTTGGGACTATGACTTAGCTCATCGAGTAAGAGGTTAAAACTAGTGTCAAATGAAAGATTACATGGAACTGAAAAGAAAGAAGAAAAAATAGGGTTGCCACTATTGAAATGGGGGCATCAACGTGGCAACCCTATTCAAAGGAAAAAAGTGTAATAAATGCGTTATTGCTTACAATTAGCTGAAAATATGTAGAAAATTAATAAAATAAACTAAAACTCTATAAAATTTTTAAAAGTTAAAAAAAAAACAAAAATGATTGCAACTTTAAAAATTTCGAATAACACTTTTAATAAAAACAATTATTGTTTCTATGGACCTAACTCAAACTGACCCAATTTAATTAAAGCCCAATCCTCGTTCTATAAAAAAAAAGGATCTTGGCAGTTGCAGCACTTCTAAGAACACCTGGCAACCCTGCTAATCATTCTGCATTGAATTTATATTTTTTCATTAGGATAAGAGGTAAAGTGCATTGCAATTATGTTTAGAGTACATATCAAATTAAAGCAAAGTTTGTACTTTATCTAAAAAATATACGCTGCCTTCTCTAAATAAGGTGCATGTGCCGGGCAACCCTGATTTAATCCAAAAATATTCCAAAATCACCATTTTTTCTGATAAAATTCTTAAAATTTGATACATTAAGAGCTTTAAACATACACCAAATCAAAGCTTACACTCTAATATTTCAAAAAATACAGGCTGCCTGATCCAAAGCAGGTCCATAACCCTTGCAACCTTGGTTCGATCAAAAAAAATACCAAAATCACTTCTTTTTTGATAAAGTGTATTAAATTTCACAGATCTAATTTATTGACTTGAACCTTAGTTCATAAAAGGCATGGTTCTGCGTTTATTTTGCGATAATATGGAATTAACAGTAAACACTAAATATATGTTTTTGTATGTAATGCGTTTATTTCATAACATTATCATTACTTTTTTTTTTAAATATAAATAAATATGTAATACATAATTTATTACACTTTTTTCCTTTACATAGGGTTGCCACGTTGATGCACCCATTTCAATAGTGGCAACCCTATTTTTTTCTTTTCAGTTCCATGTAATCTTTCATTTGACACTAGTTTTAACCTCTTACTCGATGAGCTAAGTCATAGTGTTGCCAAAAATTTGTTCCGCGAAATTCGTTGTACGAACTATAATCGTAATATTGGAAAACGGATTCCAATATCACGATAACAAAACGAATTCGATTAATTAATAATTAGAATTATATATTAAATAAAACAAAACGAAAGCACGATCCCGGCGTGCAACACCACTTATGAATTTAATTAGAAATGAAATTCGAAATGTCAAAATGACAACAGGTTCGTTCGATGAACAAATCAGCAACCAACAACACATACAGTGCTGTCTCCCGTAGCTCAGTCTTAGCGGTGGGTTCGATTTGATATTCCTTTTTAATCCGATTTGATTAAAGAGGAATATCAACCAAATATAAAAATGATATAAAATGAAATAATAAAAACGAGAAGGTAAGTACAGGGGTGTACTTACTTTCAAATGTGGGCGCCAGGAAACTTTTTAAAAGGTAGTTTGCCTTAACCAGTACCTGTAAAATAAACTCCAAAGTTGCAAAAAATAAAATACTGAAATTAATTTCCTAATGGGAAATTGAAAATTTTATTAATCTGTATGGGGTGTGTCTGGGAAACCGTGGCCGAAGCCTGGATTAAAACCCAGAATCTTTTCAAATACAAAAGAAAAGTGAAACAAAGGTTTTTCGAGATTGGCAGAAGGCAAATTCTCGAAATTAAAAGAAAATAACAACTCAAAAAAAATAGCAAGAACAATTTCTTTGTGTCACGAGAACACGAAGTAAAATCACAAAGGGAAAGTTCCCGAAAACCACAACTGTACAAGGACAACTTAAACGGTCGCGAGTCCCGCAATTTCGGGAGAATAAAAGAACAACGGAACGAAAGCCTACGCGGGTAAAATTTTGCCACTTTTCCTGGCCGACAAACCAAACGAATAGACACTGGACAAAACTAAACAATGCAATACTTAGCTTCTTTCTTATAGTGGAATCCTATCTCCTCAATTGTTTTCCCAATCTGGAACTACCTGTCCTGACCGCCTCCAGCAAAAAGTTTTCCTCTCCAACTTATAACACCGAAAAATAGCTCCTCTATTTTTCCAATCTTATAGATCCCCAAATTGGGATTCTCCGTAATACAATTTTCTGTTAACAACCAAAAAAAAAATCGCAAAAATCGAAAATAATTTTTCGCTTAAAATCTTTTCAACTAGCCGCTTTCGTAACCTTTTTCCAAGTCAGTACAAAAATGGCGGACTTCGCTCGTCCATGCCGTCCATTCCATATATTGCTATCTCTTTCAGATCGCTTGTCCGTGTGTTATTCGGTCACAGTCTAACTGCAGCACTCCGCCAATTAGCTGAAGTGTGCGCTGTTGTCGAATCGAGCCACGCATGCGATCTCTTTCTAAAAGTAGCTCAATGGACAAGTTCAGTCCCCACCCGTCAATTCCTATAGCTAAAAGATAAGTGAAAAATTATTTAAAACTACGAACAAAGCCCCCAGCGCAAACCGGCCCAGACTACGAAGTTGGAAGAAAACATTTTGTCAGATGGGATCACCACCCTTTTCCAACTAAAATGAGGAGACAGGATTCACTGCCTTTCGCGAAAGTTAAATTAAGCAAAAACCCGTAGACTTTCGCGCAGATTTTAAAAGGGGAAGGGAAACACATCGCAAAGTGATTTAACTTTTGTGTTCAAGACACTTTAGGCTGGGCATTAAGCCATACTAAATTTAGGGTGGTGTGAACAAGGTGTCACACATGTCGTTGAACATGGGTCAGATTCATCATGTTGTATCCTCTTGTGGACCATCTGTCGCACACTCGATGATTTCGTGAACAATCTGTTCCACGATTAATTTGTCTCTGACAATCTGTCACCCACCAAATTGTTTTGTTGACCGCCCGTCACACAACTTAAACTACGAAAACCTATTTGTGTTGCTTTTCCAAGATACCTTAAGAGTAGGACTCTGGCTGATGGAAACCAGGTTTCAACTGCACCCTACCGGTATTTTGGAGCCGCAACGAAAAAGGAAGGCTAAAAATGGATTACGGAAAAGAATAGGTTGGTGGAACTTGTTGTGGTAAATTTTACCGCAACAAATCCCACCCTTACCTCCCAGAAAATGTGCGTACATTTCTGTAACACATTTTCTAAGATCTACCAAGGTAATGGAAAGTGAAAAAGGATTTTCCATCCAAATGAAAATCAAACACAAAAACTGAAACTAAAAATCATTGCCGTAAGGTAAAAAAACAAACTACGTTACCAAAAAAAAATTAAGCTACGTTACTTAAAAAAAAATCAATCTTCGGATGCATCGGTGTACGGTTTTAGATCTTTAACATGCCACGTTCCGCGCTCTTTACCATTACTATCTTCTAAGACATATGTGCAAGGTGACACACGCTTCTTAATTTTAAACGGACCGACAAACTTCATTGCTAATTTGGCAGCATAATAATTCGCGGCATCCGACAACGAAAAGTTCCTACGCCATACAATTTTGCCGGGGTGATATTGAACATCACGCCGTCGAAGATTGTAGGCTTGAGCAGATCTCTTAGATGCTGCTTGCAATTTTTTCCCTATATCGACCCTCAGTTCTTTGAAGCGCTCAGCGATCTCATCCAGATCCTGAACGTTTCCTGAACTATCACCTATTGATGGTGCTTCTCTACCCGAAGTCACCATGTCCCTACCGAAGTTCGCATAATACGGCGAAACTCCCAAAACCTCATGCTGTGACGTGCAAATAGCACACGCAACCTTGCTGAGCTGTGAATCCCACGATCTGTGGTTTTCAGCGACGTACGCCCTCAATGTCGTCTTAAGAATCTGATTGATTCTCTCCGCAGGATTCGCCTGCGGGTGATAATGGGCTGTAAATTTCAATTGTGACCCGTACGCCTGGCAAAGCGTTTTCAGTTCCTTAGATCGAAACTGGGGACCGTTGTCACACACGGTCACCTTTGGTATGCCAAAAAGAAGAAATACATAATCCTCAAGTTCCCTACAAATTGCCTTAGCAGTAGCCGACCTCAACGCAAAAAGTAGTGGAAACTTCGTAAAGTAATCCACTACCGTTAAAATATAAATAAAACCCCTACTAGACTTAGGAAGTGGTCCTACCAAATCTATACAAATCATCTCCCAAGGTGATTTGATTCCTACCCTTTCTGTCATTAACCCAGCTGGCTTATCATTCACCGGCTTTACCTGTTGGCAAACTTTACAATTCCTAACGTATTTAGTTATATCAGCCCTCATCTTTGGCCAGTAAAACTTCGCCGCAACTCTGGCAAAAGTTTTCCTAACTCCCATGTGTCCTGCTAACGGACCATCATGGTTTTCCTGTAAAATCCCTAACGTCTCATTTTTCCCTATCACTCTCTTCCTTTCCTGATTGGTTTCATGAACTACAATGTGGTTTGGCTTCACCAGTTTGAACAACTTCCCTTGTTCAACCCTCCAAGCCGGATACCTAAGTGGATTTGTACTAACTGATGAAATCATTTTTGACACCCAAGGGTCTACATCCTCTTCTGAGATACCACCCAACTGTGGCACTCCCCGAGAAAGCATATCTGGGACTACATGCTCTTTACCCTTGCGATGAATAATTTCATAGTCGAACTGTTGTAACCTAATGGCCCAACGAGCCAACCTACCCTGTGGATCTTTCAAATTACTCAGCCATACCAAGGAATAATGATCCGTTACGACTGTAAATCGAACACCTTCGAGATACGGTCGCAACTTCTCAATAGCCCATAGTACAGCCAAGCATTCCTTTTCTGTGGTGCTGTAATTTCGTTCATTCCTGTTTAAGGACCTACTAAGGTAACAGACAACCTTTTCCCCTTCCTCAAAGTTCTGTGAAAGAACTGCACCGATCCCATAATCTGAAGCGTCTGTTTGAACGACAAAAGGTCGTTTAAAATCTGGGCATGTTAGTATAGGTGCTGTCACCAAACACTCCTTTGCCCTCCTAAAACTATCCTCACATTCTTGAGTCCAATTGAACTTCTTATTCTTTTTTAACAAATGTGACAATGGCCTAAGTAACTCTGCAAAGTTTGGTACAAAACGTTGGTACCATGAAACTGTCCCTATAAAACTCCTAACTTCTTTCACATTCCTCGGTGCCGGAATCCTAACCATACTATCAACTTTCTTTGGATCTACAATGAAACCATTTCGATCCACTACATATCCTAAAAATTTTAAAGACGACATGCAAAAGTTGCACTTTTCCCTACTAACCTTCAAACCTGCTTCACTTAACCTCTTCAAGACCTCATTCAGAATTTCAAGATGCTTCTCAAAAGTTTCTGAAATAATGATAATGTCGTCTAAATAGACGAAAACGAATGGCTCTAAATCGGCACCCAAGACTGTGTCGATAAATCTCTGCCAAGTCGCAGGTGAATTGTGAAGGCCAAAAGGCATTCTCCTAAACTGAAAAAGACCTCTCCCAGGAACCGTAAAAGGTTTAGATTCTTCCTCCATAGGTATCTGCCAGTAAGCTGACTTGATATCCAGTGAAGACAAGAACCTAGCACCTCGAAGTCTATCTAAAATTGCGTTAATATATGGGAGTGGATACGCGTCCCTATCTGTACTCTTATTTAGCTTCCTATAATCCACACAGAATCTATAGGAGCCATCTTTCTTTTTAACTAAAAGTATTGGAGATGACCACGCACTTGTGGATCTCTCAATAACTTCTGACTCTAACATTTCATTTAGTTCCCTATCGATGTGTTTCTGCATTGCCGGGGAGACCGGATAATACCTTTGTTTTATCGGCTCCGCCGACGTCCTAATTTTGTGCTTAACTAATGTTGTACACCCTAAGCCTTCAGGCATCTTCCTAAAAGATTCTTCAATCAAAGTTTCTAAAGTTTGAATTTCCCTAACACTCAATTCAGATCGTTCTGTTATAGAACAAATCGAAACTGGACTGTCCTGTTCCGAAAAATTCCAAATACGAGACCTCAAATCCGGGACAATACCCGACAGCGCCCAAAAATCTGCGCCGAGAATCACCGTATGTGGTAAGGAGGGAATGACTAAACAGTCAACTAAAATTGCCCTATCCTCAACTATAATTGGAAGAGAGATAATTAATAACACTTCGACTCCTGTTTCATCTGCCAAACACACGCAGTGAACAGTGTCTTTCTTTAATGAAAGTCCTAAATTTTGAAAGATTTTCCATGCATCCCTACCTATTATGGTCCTAGAAGCTCCTGAATCTAATAAACCTAAAAATCTTGAACCATAAATGTTAACAGTTAAAAAAGGTCTCCTATCATTACCGTTTGCCTCCGAAGTAAAACCTAAATGAATCCTATCTGCCGACTGGTTACCAGCAGGCAACCCTATCAACGTCTTCGGACTTCCCGCCCTCCTGGCGCAGGAGTCCGTTGCCCATTTCCCGAACAGCGACGGCAGTTTTGTCTGCTGACACCTAACTCACCGCAACCGAAACAACGCCTAGGAGCAGAACACCTATTTGCAAAATGGCCTGATCCATTGCAATTGAAACACCTAACAGAAGAATGAGATCGGAATTGGTTCGATGTTTGGGCCTGACGAGCGGTTCCGTTGTTTTCCGAAACAACCGAAACGGATGGAGTTTCAACACCTACGTATGCTAGATCTGGTTCTAGCAAAGTCCTATTACTCCTAACATTGGGTGGGGGAACATAAGCCTCCACATTTGCCCTCACTGCTTCCAAATTTCTACCTAACGCAACTAAATCAGAAACGCAACTTGGCCTCGCCAACCCAAGTTGAGTTTGGTAAAAAGGTGTCAAGTTCCTTTGAATCATTGACAGTTTCCTATTTTCCGAAATTGGATCGGTCAACCTACCAAATAAGTTTTGCATAGTAGCAACGTAAACTCCTATCGATTCATCCTTCCCTTGTGTGCGGTGCCTTATATCCTCAAGAAGTTGGTCGTCGTAATTCGGTGGCAAGAACTCGAGTTTCAACTCCCTAATGAGTTCCGACCACGAATTGACCGAAATCCTAATTGCCCTAAACCAAATTAAAGCCTTTCCTACGAATAACTCCACAGCTGCTTTAAACAGTTGGGTTTCCGAAACCCCTCTAGCCTGCCTCATCTCTTCAACCCTTTCTAAAAATGAGTTCACTGAGGCACCACAGCGCTCTCCAGTGAACTTCACCTCCCATTTAGCTATATTTTGAAATTTCCCTGTACTAACATTTTCCTGATTTACGATAGGGTTCACCTGAACACCATTACCATTTTTCTTGTTTGCCTCTCCTAACCCTAAAGGTGTACCGGCAGCAGTACTCACCGATCCGTTCATCTGGGGTTCAGCTGAACGCTGTTTTTCAACCCCAACGCTCTTCCCTGTTCCTTTATTCTGATCTAGTTTATCTTCCTCAATTTCAACATCATCATCTTCATCCCCATCTAAATTTGCCATAGCCATCACTTTTTTATTTTTCAACACTAGCTTCACTTTATCCTCACTTTCCTTTTCTGGAATGCTCCTTTCCATCCTACGTAGACACCACTCAACTTTAGTTAAAATCTTCAAATATTCCGTCGAAGTTTCTGTTTTCGGCGGATTTTCTAACAACTTATTTATTTCCTCTAACTTTTTCTCAACCGCTACCGTATCCTGTTCAAAACTGAATGGATATCCTGGAGACACAAAAGAATTCCTACGCTCTAATTTAATAGCTACTCTAAGCGCTTTACGCATGTCCTCAACCGTCCCTACCGTTAAACCCCTGCATTCGATTTCATACGTTATCTCATCCTGTGATAATCTATTCACATGACTCAATTCCATTTTAACAATTAAAAAAAAAATTAACAAAAGTAACGAAAACGAACTCAAAAGTATTTAAAAACAACCGGTATAATATCCCAACTAACTTAGCTGGCAATCGTTTTCAAAATTAAAACAGTTTAAAATCAATAATAATAATAATAATTTAAAATAAAAATCAAATACTTAGAATAAAATATAGTTTAAAAGATTTAAAATTAATCACCCGAACAAGAAAAATAATTCGCGAAAGTAAAAAAAAAGTTGTCAAAGTGGCAACAAACGTACTGGCGAAAAATAAAAATGGTAGCCCAGTTCTTGTTTACAAGTTCGATTAACTCAAACTTGAAACAAAACAATATTTCAAAAGAGTGAGTGAGACAGCTCTATGTTCACTCGATAAAATGGCGTATATCAAAAAAAAATTCGCCCAAATGTCGAAATAAATTAAATTAATTGAATTATTATTCGATTATTTAAATAAAATGAAAAAAAAAAGAAAACACTCACGAACTCTGCCTCAATTTTTACCGCCTCCCTTACACGTAACTATCCTTGCACTTTTTTTTTTTGGCACTTCTTTGATCGTCACTGCCACTCGACTGCATGCACCAATGGTTAAATTCTTCAACTTTTATTTGCACTTTTGAAGTGCACCTAAGAAAAATAAAACACCAAGTAAATATTTTTATTGAATAAATTCAAAAAAAACTTCCCTAAAACTGCCGAAGGCACACACACGACACACAAGGGATGAAGTTTATAAAAAAAAAACACTCAAGGGCGAGCCCCACGTTGTGGACGCCAATTGTTGCCAAAAATTTGTTCCGCGAACCGACTTTAAACTATAATCGTAACATTGGAAAACGGATTCCAATATCACGATAACAAAACGAATTCGATTAATTAATAATTAGAATTATATATTAAATAAAACAAAACGAAAGCACGATCCCGGCGTGCAACACGACTTATGAATTTAATTAGAAATGAAATTCGAAATGTCAAAATGACAACAGGTTCGTTCGATGAACAAATCAGGAACCAACAACACATACAGTGCTGTCTCCCGTAGCTCAGTCTTAGGGGTGGGTTCGATTTGATATTCCTTTTTAATCCGATTTGATTAAAGAGGAATATCAACCAAATATAAAAATGATATAAAATGAAATAATAAAAACGAGAAGGTAAGTACAGGGGTGTACTTACTTTCAAATGTGGGCGCCAGGAAACTTTTTAAAAGGTAGTTTGCCTTAACCAGTACCTGTAAAATAAACTCCAAAGTTGCAAAAAATAAAATACTGAAATTAATTTCCTAATGGGAAATTGAAAATTTTATTAATCTGTATGGGGTGTGTCTGGGAAACCGTGGCCGAAGCCTGGATTAAAACCCAGAATCTTTTCAAATACAAAAGAAAATTGAAACAAAGGTTTTTCGAGATTGGCAGAAGGCAAATTCTCGAAATTAAAAGAAAATAACAACTCAAAAAAAATAGCAAGAACAATTTCTTTGTGTCACGAGAACACGAAGTAAAATCACAAAGGGAAAGTTCCCGAAAACCACAACTGTACAAGGACAACTTAAACGGTCGCGAAATTTCGGGAGAATAAAAGAACAACGGAACGAAAGCCTACGCGGGTAAAATTTTGCCACTTTTCCTGGCCGACAAACAAAACGACAAAACTAAACAATGCAATACTTAGCTTCTTTCTTATAGTGGAATCCTATCTCCTCAATTGTTTTCCCAATCTGGAACTACCTGTCCTGACCGCCTCCAGCAAAAAGTTTTCCTCTCCAACTTATAACACCGAAAAATAGCTCCTCTATTTTTCCAATCTTATAGATCCCCAAATTGGGATTCTCCGTAATACAATTTTCTGTTAACAACCAAAAAAAAAAATCGCAAAAATCGAAAATAATTTTTCGCTTAAAATCTTTTCAACTAGCCGCTTTCGTAACCTTTTTCCAAGTCAGTACAAAAATGGCGGACTTCGCTCGTCCATGCCGTCCATTCCATATATTGCTATCTCTTTCAGATCGCTTGTCCGTGTGTTATTCGGTCACAGTCTAACTGCAGCACTCCGCCAATTAGCTGAAGTGTGCGCTGTTGTCGAATCGAGCCACGCATGCGATCTCTTTCTAAAAGTAGCTCAATGGACAAGTTCAGTCCCCACCCGTCAATTCCTTTAGCTAAAAGATAAGCGAAAAATTATTTAAAACTACGAACAAAGCCCCCAGCGCGAACCGGCCCAGACTACGAAGTTGGAAGAAAACATTTTGTCAGATGGGATCACCACCCTTTTCCAACTAAAATGAGGAGACAGGATTCACTGCCTTTCGCGAAAGTTAAATTAAGCAAAAACCCGTAGACTTTCGCGCAGATTTTAAAAGGGGAAGGGAAACACATCGCAAAGTGATTTAACTTTTGTGTTCAAGACACTTTAGGCTGGGCATTAAGCCATACTAAATTTAGGGTGGTGTGAACAAGGTGTCACACATGTCGTTGAACATGGGTCAGATTCATCATGTTGTATCCTCTTGTGGACCATCTGTCGCACACTCGATGATTTCGTGAACAATCTGTTCCACGATTAATTTGTCTCTGACAATCTGTCACCCACCAAATTGTTTTGTGGACCGCCCGTCACACAACTTAAACTACGAAAACCTATTTGTGTTGCTTTTCCAAGATACGTTAAGAGTAGGACTCTGGCTGATGGAAACCAGGTTTCAACTGCACCCTACCGGTATTTTGGAGCCGCAACGAAAAAGGAAGGCTAAAAATGGATTAAGGAAAAGAATAGGTTGGTGGAACTTGTTGTGGTAAATTTTACCGCAACAATAGTCCAAACTAGTGTTTTTCAAAGTGGGTTGGCAACACCACCCACCCATTTAAAATTAGGCAACCCTTTTTTTTCTATCTCGTGAAGCCCTATCGTTTGGGGGTACTTTAAACCTCCTACTCGATGAGCTAAGTTGTAGTCAAAAAAAAGCACCGGAAGTGATCCGACGGTGGGCTCTCCGCCTAATATGTTTGGCGTACCCGAGGTTATCCATTCTGACAATGGAAAACAATTCTTTTCGGAATTGTTTTCCAGCTTCCTCAAGAAATACGTGGTTAAACACGTATGCACAGCCTTTTATTGACCCCAAGCAAACGCTTCCGAAAGAGTGAACCGTTCCGTCCTGGCAAAAATTCGATCCTATAAGGATAGTGATCAAAGGAACTGGGATACTCTAGTGAGTAGCACCTCATTTTCTCTGAGGAGTGTGGTGCATGATGCAATAACATACGAACCCTATTATGCCGTATTTGGTACACAAATGCTTTAACATGGAGACATTTACGAGCTTCATTGAAAGCTAGATATGCTTAAAGATTCAAATGTCGCAATAGTAAATAAAGCTGACAAGTTAGCATTAATTAGGAAAAACATATTTGAAGACCTAAAGTTAGCACATAACAAATCCAATAAAATCTATAACACTAGAAGTAGAGATATTTCATACAAAACAGGACAAATCGTTCTTAGACGCAATTTTAAACAAAGCAGTTTAGCTGATCACTATAATGCCAAATCAGGGCCAAATTCCTACAATCAATTGTTCTCAGACCAATTGGAAATTCTCTGTTTGAAGTTGGCAACCTGAAAGGTGAGAAAGTGAGTGTCTTTCCCGCGAAAGACTTACACACTTGATTAGTTGATCGACGCACTCAGTCTGCTGTTGCTTACATACTCTCTTCTGTAATATAAGTGTGTGTTTTGTACAGTGGTATATTTACCTAATGATTTAGTTACTACAGAGAGACTTTAATATTTATGTTTATTTAATTACTACAGAGATTTAGTTATTACGTAGTTTTATCTATTTATTTTCAAGAGCTTTCGAATACAGGTTTGGTGAACAGCTATCAGATTAACTGCACGTATTTAAATTTTTTTTTGCAAGTTACCCTTGTATTACACAATTCCATGGATCAGCATTTTTATATCAAGACTGATAAGTTTGCATAAAAAAAAAGAAACCGGAACAGAAATAACTTTCATTTCTATGAAATAACAGCATACAACAAGAAAAGAATGAAACTAAGCGAACTCGCAACAGCAGCTCAGGGTGCCGGACGTGCCACACGCCATCGAACCACATTCAATTCAGAGCAAAGAAAAAAAAAAGGTGGGGTAACTTCATAAAATGTACAATGAAACGAGAACTGGCGACAGCTCCTTTTTTTCGAACACTGTCTCCAAGCCTGTTACGTAGCCTGTCGCAAACAATCAATCCTCTATACCAAACACTAAAAACCTTCTCTTGCAATCAATCACGAAATATACGTAGGTTAGCCCAATAATTCTAGTCACCTATTCACTTCGGGAATAAACACCCCAACACTTCCCACCAAAACTTAAGACGCAACGTCCCAAGAAATGTATTTGTAAAAAAAAAAAAAAAAAGAAACGAAACGAAACGAAACGAAACGAAGCGAAGCGATCAAGTGGTATGTACCAGGGGAAATCTATTTAAAATAACCATAATTGAATACAAAACAAGATAAACTCAGTACACACTGCCATTTTTAAATCGAAAATTTACTCGTCCACGGGAATCCTTTTTTTTCAATAATTGATGTAATTATTATATATTTTAACAAAAATCGCCGAACTCGGAAATTATAAAGTAAAAAATAAACAAAAAAAAAAAAAAAAGACACTTGAGATTTGAGACTGCAATAATTTAGTGGCGCGGTCTAGGGGTGGATAGACGTATGAAAGGGAAATCATGTGCAATAAGAAGTGGTGAATAGTAGGAAGTAGCAGTTTTGAAACCAGGAAGGTTAAATAGTGATTATTGTAGCTTCGATAGTTTAATGGATTGTAATTTTTGTTTTTCTGTACCTTACGGCGTGGAAGGAAAAAACAACTCTGAATTTTTATTGGGCCGAGAAAGCAACGGCAACTTTACAATATATCTTAACGAATATATTTTATCGAACATTTTATATTTGAACAAGAGGATAGTTCACAATAGCGGACTAGAAAAAGAAAATTTATAATGGTAAACATACTCCCGCCGTTGAATCATACCTACTTCAACTAAATATCTAAGAATAATGAAAACAGCTTAGAAATTTGTCGCTTTGTTTCACCCTTTGATGATCCCACTAATACAACACGGACTAAACCATCAAGTCCTGGATAGGTTTTAGTGACTCTTCCAATATGCCATCGGCACGGCGGCTGATTGTCGTCCTTGATGATCACGATATCGTTTATTTGAATATCTTTAAGTTTCTCTGACCACTTATTTCGTTTTTGTAGCTGACTGGGATAAGCGCTGGACCACTTCTTCCATAACTGTTGAACCAGACGTTGAACATATTGCCATCTCTTCACTGGTTTAACCCCGTCATCGATGAGTTGGTCAGGAACACTGGTCATTGGACGCAATATCAGGAAGTGTGCTGGCGTAAGAGGGTCAACATCTCCTTCAAAACGGGTACACAATAGGCGGGAGTTCGCGCCAACTTTTATCTGGCAAAGGATTGTAGTAAACTCCTCGTACATAACTATCGTATTGCTAAGTATCCTGCGCAGGTGGAACTTCACCGTTTTGACGCCAGCCTCCCAGAGCCCGCCGAAATGTGGAGCATGTGGAGGTATAAAACTCCAGTTTATACCCTGGCTTGTTAGTTCGTTGTAGACATCTTCTTGAAACTGACTAGACAGTAAATGCTTAGACCACTCGCGAAGTTGATTGTTGGCGCCCACAAAATTCGTGCCGTTGTAGCTGAAGATGGTATGGCACCGGCCACGCCTGGCAACGAATCGTCGTAAGGCAGCTATGAAGGCCTCTGAAGTTAAGTCTGTAACAGCTTCTCAATGAAGAGCCTTAGTAGCCAAACAGACAAATAAGGCAATGTAAGTTTTAAACCGTTTGGCGCCTCGACCCTTCTATCACGTAAAGGTAAAGGGCCCAGCGTAGTCAACTCCCGTGTTATTAAAGTCTAATCCTGGCTCCAACCGTTGCCTAGGCAACTCTCCCATTTGTTGCCTAAAGGGAATAGCACGCTGTCTCATTCAATCTGCACATTTATAGACGCACCTTTTGTCCACATGGTGTACGTTGACTATAAAATGATTTAAAGATAACACGTATGTCATTTGACGGATTCCCGCATGCAGATTACGTATATGACAGTTAAGTACGATGAGGTATGTAAGACGATGATTCTTGTGAAGGATTACAGGACGCTTCTGATCGAAAGGAACATCGGCGTTGGACAACCTACCGCCTACACGGAGCACACCATCTTCATCAATTAATGGGTTCATCTTTAAAATTTTGCTTTTCACAGGAACGGGTTTTTTACGAAGTAAGCAATCGATCTCATTGAAAAAACCATGTTCTTTGTGATATTCTTAGAATAGCCGTTTTAGCAGAATTAATGTCACTCGGTGACAGCCACAAATTATTGAATGGGATCCTAGGCCTTCGGAATTTTCGAATTAAACGTATACAACGTGCAACGACGCGTAGAAGTCGGCTGAGACTACTGTACCATTGAAATAACTCCCACTCAGACTCGGCTGAGCTAACGAAACAAGAAACTTCGGTGTCTTCGAAGACATCCTTCGAATAAGGTAATCTTGTGAAAATAACTTTAGATTGCTGAAGGAATAACGGACCTTTCCATCACAAATCCAAGGAAGGCAGATGTTTGGGCTGCGGGGTTTTCTGCAGAAAGAATATAGTGCCAAGCTGAAGACGGTATCTGAGCAGTAATTTGGGCTAGTTGATTGTCGGCGAAAATATTTCAAGGGCGACAGTATCCTTGGATCCATTGTAACACGGTCGACACGTCCGTGTATGCAAAACATTCGATGTTATGTGTGTTGAATGATTCTTTAGTCTTGCTAAGCAGCTTGGTTAGGAGTAAAGCACCACACAACTCAAGTTTAGGGATGGTCAACTTCTGTCTGACTCGTGCGACGCGTGTTTTAGCACAAACGAGTGATGTGGAAACACGTCCATCCGTTCTAATGACACGACAATATATTGCTGCAGCATACGCAGATTCAGACGCATCTGCGAATCCATGCAGCTCAATCAATTCCCCCTTTTCATGCTGGATCCATCGAGGTATGCGTACAAACGCAATGTCTCTTAGATTAACCCTAACATCGGCCCATTCTTCGAAGAGTTCTGAGGGAATGATCGCATCCCAACTAATTCCCTTAAGCCATAAATCTGCATAAAGATTTTCATTTTGATAATGGTGGGTGAAAGCCAGCCTAATGGATCAAAGATCAGAGCGATATCAGATAAGACCTCTCTCTTGGATATTTGAGATCGTAGCGATGGCAACTGTTAACTGAATTTGAAAACATCAGCTTCAGTATCCCAAACCAAACCAAGCATTTTCACGCTAGAATCGCCCATTGGCAAGTCGGTTGAGATTTCGAACCTCTCTGGTTCAAAGGTTGATAGAAATTCCGAAGAGTTAGAAGCCCATTTCCGAAGCTCCATTCCCGACTCCCTATGAATTGTACATAAATCGTTTTTAGTTTGAACGGCGTCTTCAATCGAGTAGAAACCTTCGTTGTAATCGTCGACATAAAAATGGTACTTAAGGCTATTGCTTTCCTGAGGGTATTTAATCGAACAATTAATACCTATCCGCTTGAGGACTCTAGTAGCAATGAAGGATGCTGGAGTCGTCCCATAAGTCAGAGTCAAAAGGCGATAATCAATAGGCTCTTGGCCTACGTCCTCTCTCCAAACAATTCGTTGGTAATTAGTGTCACCTTCCCTGACCATTATTTGACGATACATCTTGGCAATATCCGCCTTTACTGCTACCGCGAATTTTCGAAAACCTGTTAGTGAGATTACAAGATCATTCTGGATGACAGGTCCTACCATCAAACAATCGTTGAGCGAAATGCCATTACTTGATTTGCAAGACGTGTTGAACACAACCCTCAGCTTTGTAGTTGTGCTAGAAGGCTTTAAGACTGCTTGGTGAGGCATATAAAAGGAAGGCTGGAGTAGCTCGCTCGGCGAGACCGCTGCCATATGACCTAATAGCTCATACTCACGCATAAACTGGGAATGAAGGACACGAAGCGCAGCATTCCGCGAGTTTCCGAACTCAAAGGATGGCCTTTTAAATGGAAGGCTGATTACATATCGACCATCGGTTCGAACATAGTGGGTTGAGGCGAAGTGATTTTCAATCTGCTCGTGTACGTCGGGTTGCGAAGAGCGAATCTCCTGTACATCTTCATACTCCCAAAATCTTTGTAAAAGGTAATCGAGATCAGTCGTCGTTTGAAAAACGTTAAATTGCTGTTGACTATCCGTAGAAATATTTCCTGCGAGTACCCACCCGAAGGCAGTGTTTTGGGCTATCGGTGAGCCCGACGGATGAATGATTTTGCCATCCGTTTAAATGTCGAAGAAGACATCAGACCCAAGCAAAATATCGATTTTGCTGCGTTGAAAACATTGAGGGTCAGCTAGCAGGAGATTCTCGAAAAACTCAAACTTTGATTTCGAAATCGATAACGCAGGTAAATATTCAGTCAAATTTGAGAACGTTGGTGGAAATTATAAACTTTGACTCACCTGACGAGTGTAAACTCAAACTTACGAATTCTCTTCTTCCCATCGCACTGCCGTTTTGTCCAATTCCATGAATAGGGATTCTGGCATGGGATCTCCTCAATTTTAGTCGTTGTGCACAGTCTTCTGAAATTAACGTTCACTGCGATCCGGAATCAAGCAATGCTCGGCATTAATGTAATTGAGCGCGATCGTCAACAGCAGAAACTATAGCCGTCGGCAAAAGTGTATAGCACCCCGCAGTGCATGATTAATTGAATGTACTGACATTCCAAACGCGATATATTTTGAACATCCCGGTAAATTTAGTTCAGGCCCTGTGTGACCTTGATGTAACAGCGAATTATGTTTGTGAGATCACAATCTAGATACAGTATATTTACACTCCGAGATGTTCTGTTTAACGCGAAGACGAAAAGAAAGAAAAGATTATCTAAATGCGCGACCATTATGAAGTGAGGCTTATCGTAAAGCGATTTAAATAAGTTCCACGCTACGTCAAAATTTGCATTATTTGGGGATAAAATTCCCTTTAAACATGAAAGCAGATAATCCATTTTTTCGGCGCCCGAAATGTTATCTTTCGACTGCACCATCGCGACAAATAGATCGTGAAACCGCATCCACTCATCATAACCACCATGAATGTCCGGTAATTTAGTTTGGGGAAGTCGAGTATTCGACTCAACCTTTATAATAAATACTTATTGTCCGACGCGTTTGTTCATTTAAAATCGATCATATAACAATCTAATTTAGTTTTTAAAGCCCGTGCTTTCGAAACTTGTAGCGAGAGGATTGACACGCGGAGGAAATTCTCGTAACTTGCCCTTCTATCGCGGCACGTTGACGTTTCAAGGCATCCATATCGACTGCAAAAAAAATAGTACGTTTCAAAACAATTACCCGTAAAGGTAATTTATTTTTCACAAGTGGGAGCACTAATGCTTGGACGTTTGTGCATTCGTTACTAAACGAAACTCAGCGATATCACACATACATACACACGTATTTGATTTTTGTCTCCTCTTTTCGGTTCTTTCTTTTTTATGTGTTCGCGGTCGACGAGGATTTAAGAGTACCGTGGATGAAAAAATAACGGATCGTCTGTGCAAATTTCGATTTGTACTTGCGACTTTAAATTACACAAATAAATGACCACGAGATTATGTATGATTAGATATTATTTGGGTAGTTGTATTTCACTTTTTTAGTGTAGGACTTTTGTACCCACAAAATGCACTAAGCCCACGACCGCGACACAACTAAACTGAAAAATAAGTTTTTTAGTTTTTTTTTTTTAACAAAAAAGTTGAAGGTACCGCTGCAAAACAGGTAACGGTCGTCTGCAAATTTCGATTTGCACTCGTGACCTTACTAAATGTATTTAATAGGCAAGAACACGAAATTATTTAATTTATTTGGAGATTGGTTATTGCACTTAAGTAGGTATTACGCATACGCAAACTGATAAAGTATTGCCGAAAACACAACCGACCAAAAATTAAACGCCTTACGGCGTGGAAGGAAAAAACAACTCTGAATTTTTATTGGGCCGAGAAAGCCACGGCAACTTTACAATATAACTTAACGAATATATTTTAACGAACATTTTATATTTGAAAAAGAGGATAGTTCACAATAGCGGACTAGAAAAGGAAAATTTATAATGGTAAACAATAATTTTGTGCAATATTTTTAGATCATTAGGTAATTGAGATGTAAGACTGATTATAAGTTTCATAGTGTAGGATTATTGATGTGTAAACATCTATGCTGGCGGTAGAGTGAAAAAAAAACGTGAACGTTCGTGTGCAACGTTACGTCGTGCACTTTACGTTACGAAATCTGATTTGCCCCGACCAAAACAAATTGATTTTAACGCGACCGACAATTAGATTATACTTTATCGCGACCACTCATTTATATTGTTTTTGCCAACGACGAAAGCAAATTGTTTTTAGCGCTACCGACGATTTTATCATTTTAACACTTATATTTTTATATTTTTTTCTTTAATTTTTAATTATTCCCCGAACAAAATGGACGCGACACTAGAAATTAAAAAGAAAACAAAATCAAAACAAAAATAATAGTAGTCAGCTGTAAGGATTGACAATTGACTGTAGGTATGGTAGATCAATGGCTGTAGGTATGGTAGGATATCGGGTGCGTTCAGTGATACAAATCTGAACTTAAATTCTACGTTTACATTATACTGCTTTTAAACGATGCAATTTCTTCCTGCAATTTTTAGGCACGTAGGCGAGGGACGTAGGAGGCTGGGATATACAATATAGCTGAGGTTGAACAAATTGCAGAGTTATCGGCTACTTTTGTACTTGCACAAAGTTAACATTCATTAAAAATCACAGCGTCCAATTCCATAGGCTATTGATGGTGTCAATCGATTGAAACTGGGATTTTAGTGATTTCCACTGACACCGACTGCAACTAAATATTCTAAAAACTCAAGATATATAATTCGCCGGCTATCTCATAGTGACATTCATTTGAGGTTCGTTCAGTATAAAATTAAGATTGAATTTTTTGTTAGTTTTACTCGATGGAAAGATGGAGATTCAAAAGGGTTGCAAGTTCGTTGACAATTCTAACTGAATATTTTAATTCGGCCCCTGTCAGTCAAACCATTAAGTTCCCTTGGAATTTGGGTACGGTGTCATTTAATTGAAACCACGGTTTTAGTGCTCTCCGCTGACAGTTGTTGTTTGTCGATGCTCAGAGAGTGATTACCATAAACAATAACCATGTTTAATGTGAAGTCATCTTAAAGTTGAGAGTGTACTACGAAGCAGGACCTTCCAGTACCGAACCTTCACCGCTTGTTGGACACTCCACCACCAGAATTTTAGTGCTTGGAAATTTCGTTACAGCGGTTCCCCCACTGGCTATTTCGCTGCCGTTCTTTCAACACTAAGCTTTTTTAGCACTGCCTACAGATAGATAATGTAGTGTTAATTATTCAATACGTTTCTTTTGATGACGTTCAGTAACAAAAATCAGGCACTTGGACAAACGTTGATGTTTACACATATTTAACCGTGAGTCCCGGCACTCACATATTTTTTTTTATTGATTATAATATTATATCCGTATTTAATTAAGTTATAAACAGGATATAGGAAAGTACTTAGTATTACATACACACACATCCTTGAAAATAGAAGACGGCTATGACGAAATACAATATCAACTAGAATTAGGAAAGTGAATTATTCTGCCTTCCAGTTGAAGGAATCGTCAGAGAATGGAAGAAGATAAGAACCAGGTTAATAGGACAACGAACTTCGATGCTGTAATTGGTAATTTGTTTGTCATTCGAAAACTTAAAGTGCGTAAGAAAAGATCGTGTGGGGATTCCAACGTTACGGTGCGAAAAAACTGTATCACGAACAAAGAAAATTAATTTTCCTTGTATTCTCTAAGGACATTTTTTTTTGTTCGTTATAAGGAGAATCCTTCTGGTTAGAGAAAAAAAGAAAATAACTAGCCTAGAATTAAAATTCATTTGATGAACTAATTAAATTGAAAAAAAAAAAACTGAATATGAAGAAGTAAAATTAACCACGAGTGAAAGCGCTAAGCAAACTACAGCAAAAAGGTGATAATACCTTGTGGAAAGTAATATCAAGAGGATATAAGATAAAAGCAGAGGTTGGGGTCTGGAAAGCAATTTCTTTTGTTCTCGTCTTCTGGCGGCTAGCCTAGTACCACGCTGAGGCAAAAAATATACGGATATATATAAATATATATACAGGGTGTCCCGTAAGTCAACGTCAAGCGGGTACTGGGTGATAGGGTAGCTTGTACCTGTACTGGGAAAAATAATAAAAAAAAATGTATCTCGTTTGGTTAAGTAATAATAGCAATATTTAGACAAATAATGAAAATCTTGATGAAACGGGCCAACTTTTAAAACAAATTGCCGAGGGTAGAGTAGTAGATTTTTTGTCAAAATTAGGTTACAAAATTTTTTTGAACCATGACTCAGTCGAACTTTATTTTTCTTACGAAACTGACAATATTTATTTTTGAATTTTTTATTGGAATGAATAGCATGGTTATTAAGGATAACGTACAAAATAAAAACACCGCAAAATTTGAAAATTGTGACCACAGTACCTAAAAATGTGGCCTAGGGTATCGATTTTCATTATTTTTCTAAATATTGCTATTATTACTTAACCAAGCGAGATAGATTTTGTTTATTATTTTTCCCAGTACAGGTACAAGCTACCCTATCACCCAGTACCCGCTTGACGTTGACTTACGGGACACCCTTTATACATATATATACATAGAAGTGGATATATCTAGATAAAAGCAGTCGTGAAAAGAGTTCCTGCTGACGATATATGCAGAATAGTGACGAACTCTTACCTCTGTGTGCTGTTGGGGTAACTCTTCTGGACTTTTCTGGACAATAGGAAAATTCTGGCAGGGTGCTCTAGTAGGTAGGGAACCGGCGAAGCGAAGAAAGAACCAAAGAAGTGAAGCTTAAAGCGTGGGCTTCAAAGAAAAAGGACGGGGTGCTCTCTGGGGCTAAAGTTTTTGTGGCGTCTCGTTTTTTTTCTATTTCAATTAATTTTTCTTAGTGTATTTTTTTTGATAAAGTTTAAATTCAATGAGAATAGTGTAAAAAATAATATGGTTCAAATGGGAAGAGAGACGAGGGTAATTTATTCATGCCTAAATTAAATTCCTACGTGAGTGAGACTTAACATATGTGTATATATGCATATAAGTATATATATGTAGTTGCGAAACTGATAGTTCGCTATGCAGGGCTGAAAATTGAAAGCCTGTCAACTACCATCATCAGGAACGTGCTGCTGGCAGGACTTCGTGGGATGAAGATATATGCATATACGTAAGTCAACCTTTATTTGAATTCATGTAAACTCTAAACACATTTACATACATATATGGTTTTGATTGGTGAATAGAAGCAGCCAAGAAAAAGCTATAATAAGAGAAACTATATTTGATTTATGAGCTATATTTGTTATTTCTTTTCGCGACTCTTTTAACACACGATTCCTTTTGACTTAATTTTGAGCTAATGTTTTTTTTTTTTTAATTTAATGATACATTTCGAAAATTGATGTATAAAACTCTTTTAAGGCCTACAGCCAAAATAAATGGAAGCATACTTCTATAGTTTTTTTTGTTGAAAACTGATATTACGCCGATAATGGAGTGCTAAATTTCAAATGCGGCGGTGTGTGGGAGAGCTGGCTAGAC
The DNA here is from genome assembly GCA_932273885.2 of Leucozona laternaria. Classification (NCBI taxonomy): domain Eukaryota; kingdom Metazoa; phylum Arthropoda; class Insecta; order Diptera; family Syrphidae; genus Leucozona; species Leucozona laternaria. Next base: position 112,339,471 of record OW026366.1, read on the forward strand.
CGTCTTCCTAGGAGGGGATGGACTTAGTAATGACGGCATGATAGGACTAAACGAACGATAAGAACGCTAGGATTTTTATTAGTACTATGACCTAATAGGACGATACAAACTTTTATGACTAAGGGTAGGTGGAGAGTAAAATGACTTGAGAACGGTATGAATATGTAAGGCCAAGAAGGGATTGTGATTGAGGAATTGGTTAGGGGCTATCTCGGAGAATTCGGCCAAGAAGATAGCAAAGGTTGTATCTAAGATACAAGGGTGGGAAGGCCAACCATTGATAACAACATCTGTCATCACTTTTAGTGGCTCGACGAACCACTGTATGGAGGGGACAGTGGGGTGGTGTACGATCTTGTTTGATTAGATTGTAGGTTTATATTAGGATTGAATTTCTGATGAGCAATTCATTAGGTATTACATATATCCAAGGATATCAAATTAGTTAGTAAGGGTATAGATATAGGTGTAGCATATTAACAAACAAAAATTTCTTTTCAAGCAGTCGAACTCAAGCCGCCAGCTTCCTTTCGTTCAGTGGCATAGGTCACTAGATTTGAGTGAATCCTCATACTTCGGGTAATCCTGATCCTGATCACCTCCTTTCCGTTTCCTTTTCCTATCAAACATCAAGGCATGATTTTTTTTTGTTTGCTGAGAGATAAATGCTTGGAGAGGGGCAAGAACCCCCCCCATCCTTCGAGTTAAGCAGAGCGAAAAGCAAGCATGCCACCGCCCCATCTCCAGCATTGAAGTTATACCCCTGTTGTTACGATCTCGCAACAAGGCCCTATTGGATGAGGCTCTGGGTAAGCTAAGTGTCAAACCAAAAATTGTAACAATATATGTTTGCTGTGATAAAATCTTCAATAGTTGATGAAACGCTAAATGCACTAAATTCCTTCAACAATAAACTAAAGTTCACGGTAAAAGTGAAAAAACAAGAAAAACTACCCTCTTTGGATGTGAAAGTGATAAGAAAACAAAACCAAATAATTTTCGATTGGTATAAGAAACCCACGTCATCGGGTAGACTCATCAATTTCATGTCCAAACAACCTAAAAGACTTATTTGTATCACAGCTCAAAATTATATTTACCGTGTACTTGATACAAGTAATATTATTTTCCAAACGAAAAATATTATCATTATCCGAAACGCCCTATGTTCCAACTCATTCCTACTTCCCCTCGTGAATAAGTTAATATTGAATCATGGTAAAGAGAACAAACCTACAGAGAATGTGCTTGTGCAACAACGTGCAATTTACAAAACAGCTTTGTTCATCATCCCCCTTCTTGCGAACTGTTTGCTATCATCACATATAAGAGAAAAAGAAAAAACAAAAATAGCATTCAAAACAGTGAATCCTCTTTGTACTCATTTATTCACCAATACAAAAGGAAGAATAGACAACATGGAAATATCAAATGTTGTATACCTTATAGAGGTGTGTCAATCGTTCATTTTAAAAGATTCAATCGTTCATTTGTCCTTCAGTTCAATGATTCGTTCTTTTCGATCGTTCATTTTTCCAATCATTTTGGTTTCAGTTTCATTTTTGTTGCCCATTAAAGGGAACACTTCTTTCTTTTCTTTTTTGATTGCGATTCAAAGATATATGTAGATAAAAAGCCTACCTAACAAATTAAAAAAATAATACCTTTATTGATAACGCTCTTTTTAAAGCACAAATATCGCATCGTTCACATTGGCAATAAGCTTGATTCGGTCTTTGTGATTGTGACTCGTGCCGTACATCAATGTATCCAAATTTCAATCGTTCACATGAACGATATACGTTTCGTTCTTTCAAGTCATTCTCAATCAAATGATAGGTACAACGTACAAAACAGACACTGAACACTGCCCGAACTATATATGAGAAGGAAACACAAGAAAGGACAAACACAAACTGATAACAAATAATTGTATGTATCTGTGGTGGGTTTTTGTTTTATTCATTTATATTAGTTTCTTTACCTTTTGATGCGCTTGCGTTTTTTTTGCGTGTGTTTTTCTTTCTTCATGTTAATTGATTGTAATGAACGAAACATACTTCGCGTCACCTCGTTTATTTGAAAACTTAAATGATTGATACTGGGATCGATTCGGTTTACTGTGATTGCAATCAATCGTTCTTTTTGTTGAAGGGGCACAAAGACCGAATCAAGCACGATTGACACAGCTCTAGTATACCAAATAAATTGTCTAGGTGGGCATGGGAGTACATGTAATGGCGAATTCCTTACAACAAAGAAATCGAAATTTTTCTAAACAGAATCGATTTTTTTCTAAACAAAATCGATTCTTTTGTGTCAAAACAAATCTTGTGTTTTTAGCAAGATTTCACACTGATTTGCACACACACTATAAAGACATGACATTTTTAATACGTCAAATTGAAAGTCGCGGAATTTTTGGAAGACGAGTTGTTTATTTTTTGGTTGCAACGACTTCTACATAATTTAACAAAATATTCAACAATATATTCAGTCAATACAGCTATAAAAATAATTATTGTGCGTTCTTCATTTTCTCGCTTTCGCTAGTGAAAGACGTGTTAAAAACTTTCAGTGCAGGTGAAAACTTTTCAATATCAATTTTCTTTAAAAATATATGTGCAAATAGATGTTCAAACAAATAAAATGCACCAACAAATTGGCACCGTATAAGCTGGCTAATATCTTTAATTTATTAATTTAATTCTATTGGTAAAACATTTTTCTCACAACAAAAGCAAACAACCTTAATAGTTTTGTGAATAATTTCTTGACGTTTTGCGTCAATTGTAGCTATAAAGTAACACAAACACAATCACACCAAAAAAAAAATCGATTCTTTTACGAAATACGAATTCCTTTCAATTGACAGAAAAAATTCGATTCTGTTTAGAAAAAATTCGATTTCTTTTTTGAAAGGAATTCGCCATAAGTCTGTATCAGGCGCGGATCTAGGATTTCAGTTTGGAGGGGGTCACGTTGCCCGAGAACAGATCACTACCAAAATGATATAAAATGCATGGAATTCCTGGAGACGAGAAAAGTATCAGTCAAAGGATCCAAAGGCGAGATCGTATTTTTTGGACTTACATTTAGATATCGATAGCATAGTTGACCAAGGAGATGTTGGCAGAAAAGATTCAAAATTAAAACCTTGCAATTTTTAATTATAAATTGATTTTTTCAATGAATATACTATGCAGTTTCTAGATTCAAACTTAATGGTTCAATATTTCATCCAAAATAATAAAAAAAAAAATGACATAGTCCAAGACGATACTGAGACGAGAATAAGTTCTAATAGACCGAGACGACTTTGAAATCACAAGGTAGCCTGAATGAAAATAACTACTTTTTTTGGAAACATTCAGTTCACTTTTAGTTTCATCGACATTTCTAAGGAAGTTTTTAATGTTCCATTAATTTCTGAGTTAAGAATATTTAAATCCAAGCAGTTATTAGATGAGAGATCTATAGAGGTAAATAAAAATCTTATTTATTCAGGGTAGTATAAGAAGACATAGCTTGCAGAAGAAAGAAGATACCATCAGACCACTGGGACTCGTACGAGAAAAAAATCCTTATTATACCCGAAAAGCCATTGTGACCAGTATTCCCAGTTCAAAATTCCAAATCCAGTCAAATCTGACTTGTTGACTTGATTTATTTCTTCCGAATCCAGTCAAAAAAAAACAGTCAAACATGAAAATACAGTAGCCCTCGATAATTCGATCTAATTAAAACAAGTTTTTTTCGGATTTTAGAGGGATTCACATTACTGGAACATTTTTCAGTTCTTGCAAACTGATTGAAACAACACAAAATAATTTCCTAAAGCACAGTTTCAACATTTATTAAGTTAAGAAAAAATACAAAATAAAATAATGATCATAAAACATCATAACAAAAGCATGGCAATGTAAAATGTTTCTGCACAACTCATAGGACACACTGTCTGGCCTGCAGTTGCATTAAAAAAGTTACAATATGTCTAGGCAAACAACGGTTAATTAGTCCTTCATATCGCACGCAAAACTAACAAGAGAGAAAAAAGAGAAATATAAAACCTTTAACAAAAGAAATTCACATTTTAGATTTCGAATACTTCAGAAGTTCACATTATAGAGATGACAATGTAAAGTTTTGGCGGTTCTCATTTTATAGAAATTCACATTATGGGTAATTCACATTATCGAGGGGCTACTGTACGAATTTTCTTTCTAATGAAAACAAAAATATATTTTATGAATATTGGATAGAACCAACCAGCAAGCAGTAGTTCAAAACAAAATTTAACACAAAAACTTTGCCATTGGAATTTGGTTGTACTGTTTGTTGTTGTCAACTCAGATGTCTTGTCAGAAAGGTTCAAAAATGGATGTGTTCGTTGATTTCACTGCATAATTACTCGTTTACACTTGGTTAACACTGACCTGTAAGTGTTTTCAAACATTTTCTTTTAAGTTCAAGTGCAAATTGAATTATTAAATCCAGTCGAAAAACCAGTCAAAAAAACAGTTGACTGGATTTGTTTTTCATTTTCAGCTAACACCGATAAAATCCAGTCAAATCTGACTGGAAACCAGTCAAAATGGCAACACTGATTGTGACTCCAATAAACTTACCCATCAGAGATAAGGGGTTTCTTATTAAACCGTCACACCACTTTTATTTACTGGATTCGTCCGCGATTCTATCAGCTTCAGCTGTGAATTGACCAGATCCGCACGAAATATTACTAGTTTTTCAGAGCTTAATCAAACCGCCCAGCGCCGCCGTTTACTTACCGAGAGTATATCCGATGTACGGAACTATACTGTAATAATGAGAATTGGGAGAACGCTGAAGACCGTCACTCATTCCTAATCCAGAGATACCAGATAACATAAAAATCTATACTTATATTAATATTGTTGTAAATAAAACAAGGTTTTGATTAAAATAAAGTTCGTTAAATCAAACCCAGCGAGCAAAACCTCAGCTTTTGATAAAAATTACATAAAGTCCCTCCAGATGTATAAAATAAGATACTTTGCGTTTGTATCCACCTGCCTACAGCCTTAAGGATGTGTGGATTTTGTTACGGAGAAATTTTTTTCGGACTACAGCTTATAAACCTATTTTTAAGTATGTCTTACTTTAGTCAGCTGCATAATTTCAATACCTTTCCTTATAAACATTTTCCATCGATTGTCTAACTAAGACACTGGAATTGGATGTCCAAACCTATTTTAAAATGATATACGTGCAATACCAAATGTAAGTCTAGTAACGAATTGAAACATTATCTAGAAACGAATGAAACGTTCATTGAACGTATCCAGAAGTCCACGAAATTAACAGATTAAATGGATGTTAGTATATCAATAAGAGGATATATTTAGACAACTGTTACAATGCGTTTATAAATAAGGAGATGTCCAACTATTTGGGCAATGACTAGTTGTCCAAGAGTGTTCTAGGGAAATATAATAAAAACGACTGTTTATCTTTTGCTCCAGCCTTCTGGGGGAGGGGGGTCATGACCCCTCTGGATCCGTCACTGGTCTGTATACATTGGTACATCGACACAAAAACTAAAATGCGACTCTCTGGCCACAAGTCAGATTTCTTTGTGGTCTAGTCTCCATGTTGTGTGTGTATATGTAAAAATAGAAAAAATGTATTCTTATAATTTGTTATAAAGGAATTTATTTTAATTTATTTAATAATTTAAAATTATTTTTCACAACATTAATTTTTATAAACTTATAAAAGCGACGCGTTTCGGTTTCTATAAAACCATCTTCGGGCTTCAATTTGACTTTTTTCACGGTGTTGTATTGCCAAGAGTTCTTTTGATTGCCGTTTATGAATGTTGTTGGGTATTGTGGGTGAGGTATAATTATCTGCTTAGTTGTTGAATTGCTGTGTTGTATAGTGTATTCGTTTTTATAGTTAATTTGTCGTTTAGTATTTTGTCTTGTTCAGTCTTATAGGCTCTGTAAATTTCGTACTCCTCTAATGCGTCTAATTTTGTCCATATATGTAATATATATGTAATGGTTTTAGATTTTTCTCGAAGTTAGTTTAGTTGTGGTTATGGTCCATTAGGTGCTGTGCGTATGTTGATTTTGTATTCTGCTTTGGTCTATGTTCCGAAAATCTGTCATAAATTATCACATTTTATTTTGTAGACTCCACTTGATGTTTTGATATCGTTTATTGGTTTATGTTGTAAGTTTTTTTGTATGTTATTTGTTGTTTTAAATGAAATATATGCGTTTATTTTTCGAAATTCGTTTTGTAGGATATTTGGTAGTAAGTTTGTGTAGTCTATTGATATGTATGTTTTATTGTCTGCTATGGTATTTTCTTTTGTTTTTTTTTGTTTTTTATTTTCTTTTTCTACAATATTATTAATGGTTTTTTTTAATCGTTCTAGTTAGTATGCGAATTAAAACAATTCCATAATTTCACCCTACGTTTCGTTAAAAATTCTCAACTTCTTCAGGGGTCATAATTTATTGAAACTTAATAAATAAACAATATTAATTAGATTTTTTGAATTTTTTGAAAATGTAACGAATTTTTTGGAAAACTTACTTGTTATTTTTAATTTTTACATTGATGTTAATTACTTTTATTGAAAACGTAATGAAATAAATTTAAAATTAATTAAATAAATAATTTAAAACAATTTGTTACAAAAAACTAAACCAAACAGAAAAAACACTTATATCACAGGTGGTTTACTTTATCACATTAGTGTAAATGGCGCTAAGCTTGTCTTTATCTTCTTTGGTATTCATCGTAAAGTTGAGCTTTTGCTGAATGCGTAAGCTCTCCAGTGTGTATCGTGTGTTTTCTCTTTTTTCTTTGTCGAGTATTCTTACGTTGTCAAAAACAGCTGTATGCCGATGGTCCATTATATGCTGTGCCAAAGCTGTTGAGATCGTTGATTGCGTACGTCGGCTTGATGCTCTGTCAGTCTTAGTGATAATAGTCGTTTGGTAGTTCCTATGTACACCATATTGCATGCTTCGTTGGCTGAACCCTTGCATTGTATTTCGTATACAACATTATGTTGGTTTTTCGTCGCTGTTGGTGGTTTAGTGTTTGTGAATATGTTTCGTAGTGTCATGTTAGATCTGTGTGCGAATATTATGTTTCCTCTTGCTCTTTCTTCTTTTTTAATGTCTAGTATGTTATATAGAGTTTTGTTATCTGTCAAACCAGGTACATAGGCAGTAGAGTAATAGGTGTTGCCAGGACCATTTCTTGTTCTTATTTCATTTTGAGGAATATGTTTAGAAAACTTTTTTTCATTTATAAGCTCGTTTATATTGTTCTTTTTTAAAATTGTTCGTATTTTGATGATGTTTTTTGTATGAAATTGTGGATGGCTAATGTCTATAATTGTATTGATTAAGTTTTTGGCACTATTTATTTTGTATTTCATGGGTTGTGTTGATAAAAAGTTTATCATTCTTCCAGAAGCCATTGGTTTCGCGTACCAGTCCATAATAATTCTGTTGTCCGTTCTGTGTAAGTTCGTGTCTAAATAGGGTAAAGTGTTGTTTATTTCTGTTTCAATTGTGAATTGAAGTTTTTCGTGGTATTCATTTAATGTGTTCATTATTACAATTTGATACTGTTTTTTTATTATTGCAAATATGTAGTCAACATACTTGACACTGAATTTAATTTTTGTGTTTGTTTTGTTGAGTTTTTCAGTAGTGTCGTCCAAAAGATTGTCGAGTACTATGTTGGCAATGGTGGGTGACAGTGGGTTGCCCATCGGCATTCCAAATACCTGGTTGAAGAATGTGTCTTCAAATTTGAAATAGTTGTTGTCTTTTAGACAAAATTGGAGATTTTTTAAAACTTGCTTTTTAGGAATTTTTGTATGTTCCTGTACTTTTTCCACTTTGCCATTATAATTTTTATTACTAGGTATATTGGTGCCTGGCGCAAATCCTCGTATCTAACCCTCCAAGTGGGTGCCGGGCGGGCAATAAGCACTACAGTTGTTTTGTGCGATGTCAAAACAGGTGTTTAGCTAAGGTCAGGGTGAATTGCTGTGAAGTTCCTTTACTTTTCTATAGTTCAATTTCTCAGCAATGCACTCTGACCATTGATACGAGGTTCCTGATTTTCAAGGTGGTGTGAGCGTTCTCAGAACACAATCCGTGCCGAAGAAATGGAAGGCTGGGGGACAAACCAGTCATTAACGAGCTCTTTCGGGTGCCCAGGCACAAGGCCCGAAATATTCTTTGCCTTACCCCGGTATATCGGCTCTACCGGGGCTCGACCAACTTTTTCCGACTTACTCGTGGGACCAAAATAGATATTCAAAACCCCAAACCCCCGTACGATGACATGACAAACGTGGACAGACCCCAACAACAACAACAACAGCAACAACAAACTACACCAAAAGACGTTGACATGACAGACATAAACGAACTTGGCAGCTTATTGGAAGATGAGCTGCTTGCCTCCAGCCAGGAGACAATAGTCAACGTCGGTGGCGAAGGCAGTGCTCGTAGTAGTACACCTTCGTCACCAAAACCGTCAGTTAGCACCCAGAACACCAGGGGTGGGCAGATGCTAACTACAAATCAAACCAAAAGCCATCCAAAACAAAAACATAAGTCCTACAGCTCGATTCGCAAGGCTCGCTTCAATAGTGCTGTCTTCGTCCTTAAGAAGATTGCTGAAAGGGAAGAAAAGCAAGCACTTAGCGAACGCGATCGCGAGGACAAGCTTAAATTCTCCAAAGTTGTCGAGGAATACAACAAGTTCTTGGAGGGCGCTGCTCTAAAGAGGAATGAGAACGTTACTAAGCGTAACAGGTCTCAGGATGAGACCTCCCAGCCCTCGAAAAAGAGCAAGGCTCTTCCAGTTCTTGTGAGTAAAAAAAGTAACAATCTACCATCCACATCCGGCAGTCAGCCAGTGGCGAAAACCCTTAGTGAAATCGTCAGGGACGACCTTCAGGTTGCGCTGACGGACGAACTTTCCTCTACGGGAAAGCCAGTCCTCGAAGCGTGGAACGCTATCGAGGCCAGACTGCAGGGTATGGTGGTGGATCTCATTTTGGGAGGACAGGGAGGGCCCTCTCCATCTTTCAACTCTGCTGAGACGGTAAGAGGATATAGGGTGATCAAGTGCAAGGATCAGTTCTCGAAAGAATTCCTTGGCAAATGCGTCGCTAAGATTAGTGACGCATGGAAAGGCATGAAGCTCAAGCTAATCCAGGCCAAGGACATTCCTAGACGACCGAAGGCTCGCATTTGGATACCCTATATGGATACGCTGGATGGAGAGAGCTTTCTCAAAGTCCTCAAAAGCCAAAACCCGGAGGTTGTTATGGATGACTGGGTCGTCATAAAAGCTGAAGGGGAGAACAAAAACAAATCAACGATGTCCTTCCTTCTTTTGATTGACGAGACAGGAAGGTCATCAGTGGTTAAGGGAAACAATCGTCTGAACTTCGGCATCAGGGAAGCCAAAGTGAGGATACTGCCAACTCAAGGGGACGACACAGGAGAGGTCGTAGATTCTGACATGGTGTCAGACCCAGCGAGTGTGGCAAACCGAACTCCAACACAAAATGCTGAAATTCACACAGATTAATCTGAAGCACTCAAAAAGTGCTTCAGATAATCTTAAAATCTTCCTAAGGGAGGAAGATGTGGATTTCGGCCTTATCCAAGAGCCATGGGTTAGAAGCCAAAAAGTATGTGGACTTCAGGATAACCTATACAACCTGTTCTACATCTGTAACAACAATAACCAAGGTAACCCTCGTACATGTATTCTTGCTAAAAAACATTTAAAAGTGTTTCTCTGTCCAAATTTTAGCACTCCGGACCTGACAGTTGTCAGACTGGAGTCCAAGAGTAAAGGTGGGCTATATTTAGGGTCAGCCTACATGGCCCACGACCGTATAGCACCGCCCGAGGAAGTAACTGCCTTGATCCAGAACACCAACATGGCCAACCTCATACTAGGATGTGATGCCAATGCCAGGCACACCGTATGGGGCAGCACGGTAACCAACGAAAGAGGTGAGTCCTTATTCGACCATATAATCACTAACAACATGTCTATCTGTAACCAAGGCAACACCCCAACCTTCGTTTTCCCGAGCACGGACACTTTCGAAGGATGGGAAGATGTGCTGGATGTTACTCTAACAACCAATAATGAACTAGTCAGGGTAGAAAACTGGAGAGTGTCTACTCTGAGATCATTTTCTGATCACAGGTATATACTGTTCGATTTAGGTCTTAAAATTGAGCCCCCTACCCCGTTTAGAAACCCCAAACAAATCGACTGGAAGAAATTCAGCCTTATAGCAAATGCCAAACTAAAAAATGTACCAAATCTTTATCTAGATTCTGTTGAAGAACTGGAATCGAAAGTTAACACTTTTGAGACAACTATGAATGTAGCATTCAAAGCGTCCTGTCCAGTCAGGTACAGCAAAAAAACCTTCCCTCCATGGTGGAATGAAGACATCTCAAATCTTAGGAAGATAACGAGAACTACCTTCAATATCTGCTACGCAAATAAACAATGGCAACCCTACAAGGACTGCCTTAAAAAATACAAAAAAGCGGTATCCTCAGCCAAAAACTGGCCTGGAAAGAGTACTGCGAATCTATTGAAAACATTAAAGACTCAGCTAGACTAGGCAAAATATTGTCTAAACAGCACTCTTGCCCATCCATCCTCAAACGGGAGGATGGTAGCTGGACAGAGGACTCAGCCGAATCTCTAGAGGCCTTAATGACAACCCATTTCCCAGGCTGCAAAGAATACAGCCTGGAAACAGAAACAGTCCCAAGTGGTCAGCCAGAACACTTGGAAAATATTCATGCTATTATTAGTAAGGAAAAGATCTCTTGGTCTATCAATAGCTTTTCACCATACAAGTCACCAGGTGTAGACTGTATAATCCCTGTCATGCTACAGAAATTACAAGATATAGTTATACCCTGGTTAGAAGCCTTCTTCATTAACTGTTTCCGGTTTGGCCATGTCCCAAAAACGTGGAGACAGGTCAAAGTGGTCTTCATCCCGAAGGTGGGTAAAAGGGGACATGAAGCCCCTAAAGACTTTAGACCCATCAGCCTCACCTCCTTCGTTCTGAAAACACTAGAACGGTTAATTGACATATACATTAGAGGCATTTTAGATAGAAATCCTCTTTCCAAATCACAACACGCCTACTTCAAGGGAAGATCCACTGAAACGGCACTTCACGAGGTAGTACGTACCATCGAAAAAACAATTCAATACAAAGAGTATACCCTAGCAACCTTCCTTGACGTGGAGGGAGCTTTTAATAACGTATCAGCTACTTCGATTCAAAAATCTCTTGCCAAGTTTGACGTTGATGTTCACGTCACAAAATGGATTTTATCCATGCTTAGATCAAGAATCATCCAGGCTACGTTGGGTAGCAATCGCATAATCAAACTAGCAGATAGGGGAACACCTCAGGGAGGAGTTCTATCCCCCCTATTATGGCTACTTGTCATGGACACAATTCTGTGTGAACTGGATAATTGCGGGGTTAAAGTGGTGGCGTATGCGGATGACCTGGTGGTTATGACATCAGGGGCGTTTCCTACGGTGATAAGCAGCATCATGGAAACTGCTTTAAGAAGAATCAGCTTCTGGGCTACTAGCTGCGGACTTAGTGTCAATCAAAATAAGACAGAAATGATGCTCTTCACCACTAGGACTAAAATACCTCCCTTTACCCTGCCCAAACTAAACGGTCACACTCTCTCTCTATCAACAAAAGCTAAATACCTAGGAGTCATCCTGGACCCTAAGCTAAACTGGAAAATCAATATCGAAGAGCGTGTAAAGAAAGCAAGTATAGCTTTCTATGCTTGTAGTAAAACATTCGGAAAAAAATGGGGTCTGCAGCCTAAGATGATATTATGGACATACACTGCTGTGGTTCGTCCAATCTTAACATACGGATCGATCGTATGGTGGCCAGCCCTAAGCAAAAAATACAACATAGAAAAATTGAAAAAGATTCAAAGAACAGCTAGCATAGGTTCCACAGGTGCAATTAGATCTTGCCCAACCGATGCACTAAGCGTCATTCTTAATCTTCTTCCTTTAGATCTCTTCATCAAGTACATGGTATCTTGCAGTGCAACCAGGCTTAAAGAAATAAACTGCTGGTCGGAAAAACCCTATGGTCACACAAAAATTCTGGAACTGTTGCCAAGAGACCTGCGTTCAGTCCATACTGACTATCAAACCCCTTCTCTCAACTTCGGAAAAAGCATCAATGTGCTTATTCCTACCAGAGACGAGTGGAATAATGATTCGGTGATAAGTGAGTATGACACCACAATCTTCACCGACGGTTCAAAGATGAATGTTGGAGTTGGGGCGGGTGTTTTCTCGGAGGCATTGAAAATAAATAACTCTTATCGCCTACCTAACACCTCCAGCGTATTTCAGGCCGAGGTACTAGCTATTAAAGAAGCCTGCAGGGTACTCAAACAAAAAATAATTTCTAACCAAAATATCCACAATGTGGCCATCTGTATAGACAGCCAGGCTGCAATCAAAGCAATTGATAGCTGCCTGGTAACCTCAAAGTTGGTAAATCAATGCAGAGGTGAGCTCGCAGGCTTTGGCGAAAGCACTAAAATCTCACTCATATGGGTCCCAGGCCATAGTGACATCCAAGGCAATGAGCACGCAGATGAGCTTGCCAGGCAGGGATCAGCCCTTCCCATCTCTCAGGCAGAAGAAGTCGACCTTCCACTGGGATTCGTGAAGGGCAAAATATATGACCATTTCCTATCTGAATCAATAAAAAGGTGGCAAGGTCTGTCAAACTGTAAGATATCTAGGAAGATATGGCCTACCTATGACAAAAGCAGATCAATTGAATTAATAAAGCGAAATAGAACAGATACGGCCAGGATCGTTGCAGTCATCACTGGCCATTGGCCAATAGGAGAACACGCGGCTAAGCTACGGATACCTTTTAATAGTTTCTGCCGAAGCTGCAAGAATCCCCTAGAGAGAGAAACCATCGAACATTTTCTCTGTGACTGCCCAGCCCTGGCCAGATCTCGCTTCCTGGCATTTGGAAGCCCTTTTCTTGATAACCTAACCGTGCTGTCGAACAAAAGGATAAATGACTTTATCTCTTTTCTAAATAGCACCAGATGGATCTAATAGATCAAACAATAACTTCACCACAGCACTTGCATTGGAAGTGGGAGGACTGGCGATGGTCTAACGGGATTCGGTGAATCGGTAGTCGTGGACTGTATCGCTATCGACTCCGGTTCGGGCCCGATGGACCATTGCTGGGCTAATAAGTTAGGTAAACAAAATAAATACAAAAATCATATACAAATATCGTCACTAACTCCCCGCACTACCTCTTAATACATAACTGGGGAAGGACTTAAAAGTCTGCCAAAACCTAACCAGGTTTACCTTGACTTTGAAAAAGCCCAACCACAAGTAAATCTAGTGATAGGTTATACGGACGGCTCTCAATCCAACTACCTAGCACACAGTGTGAGCTTAACATTCCCCTGAGGTCAAGAGTACAGACCAAAACCTAGTCCCTATATCAATCAACAAACTCGGCTTTAACTTTTCGGACAATCACCACCTCTATAACTGGTGCAAACCTTAAAGCACTGATATATACCTAGTAGGTATTACCTTGCTTAGTATAGGCAAAGCCACGAGTGGATCTGGTGAAGGGCTATATGGTTGGATCGCAACCCCACCGGAACCACCTAGCACACAGTCGTGAGCTTGGTGCTCTTGTAGGGCTGCGTGATAAAACAATAACCTAGTCCCCCAAGTAATTTTGTCTAGTTTAATAAAAGAAAAAAAAAAAAAAAACAACCCCTATATCAAGAAACAAATCAGGTCAAACGAGTTATGGTATCAAAACGGCGCACAACAGCGCTAATTGGGTTCTACGGGAACAGGTGTTCTCAGAACCGCCATTTTACCTACCTACCTACCTAGGTATATTGGTATATTCGTAAACAATGATACCGCGTCAAAAGAAACAAATACCTCATCTTACTCCAAAATGATGTTTTCTAGTCTTTCTTTCAGTTGTTGAGAATTTTTATATTGTACAAATCTGATGTTAAGTGTTTAAGAATTGTGCCGATATATTTGGCCATATGGTAGCAAGGTACATTTGTTGATGAGGCGATGGGAAGAAGTGGAAGATTCTGTTTGTGGACTTTTGGTAATCCGTACAGAATAGGTGCTGAAGCTACAGAGCAGGTGAGAGATTGTTTCATTTGGTTATCTATGGATTTTTGGTTGTGTAGTTCATTTAAGATGGCATTGTTAGTTTTTTGTAGTTGATTTGTTGGGTCTATTCTAATTGTTTTGTATGTTGTTTTGTCTTGTAATAAGTCTTGCGTTTTACTGTTGTATTCTTTTCTGTACATGATGACGGTTTTGTTCCCTTTATCTGCTTCCGTTATTATTATGTCATTCTTATGTTTTCGAATAAGTCGTTGAGTTTTCTCGTAAGTTTTCAAAATGAATTTCTCTCTTTCATTGCTTTTTAGTTTTCCCTTATATGTCCCAATTCTGTTTCCAATTGTATATCTGGTAACTTCTTTTATTTGTTCGTCAGTCATTTTTTGTATATACTGTTCCACGTCCGCAATTATGTGTATTGGTGAGAAATTTGTCTTCTTTGTCGGTAAAGCAAACTTTTTTCCTAATGAGAGAAGCCATTGGCTTTCAACTGGAAAACGTACCGATGTTTTGTTCTCAAACCAGCTTTCATTGTATATTAAACCCAGTTTGTTGATGTGTTCGTCTTTAAGTTTATTCATTTGGGATGAAAGTGTGATTGTGAAATAAACTAATTGTAATTGTGTGTCTGCTTCGAAACAAAAGTGTTATACTCGTTTGCGTTAAGAGTAGATTTCATTGTAAGCTCTGTGTTAAAAATGTTTTTCCTGGTTGTATTTATTGTTATGTGTGTTTGTTTGATTTCTAGATTTAGAACTTTAACTAAAAATGTGTGGGTTATTTTTTCAAGTTTTGTTTTCGTTGTGTTTGATGTAAGAAAGGATGTTAATTTAACTGTTGTATTGGTTAGATGCTTTGGAATGATCTCGTACTCTTTGCATGATAGGAGAAATTTCAATCTTTCTTTGTGCTTGGCTAGTTTTTTGTTTTCTCTGCAATAGTGTTTAAGTGTCATGCACATGTTCTCGTTGTATTTTAGTTTAATGTGTTCAAAAAATCCGTTCATTGTATTTGTAAAGTCAAGTCACCAATACACATAATTGCGGACGTGGAACAGTATATACAAAAAGTGACTGACGAAAAAATAAAAGAAGTTACCAGATATAAAATTGCAAATAGAATTGGGACATATAAGAGAAAACTAAAAAGCAATGAAAGAGAGAAATTCATTTTGAAAACTTACGAGAAAACTCAACGACTTATTCGAAAACATAAGAATGACATAATAATAACGGAAGCAGATAAAGGGAATAAAACCGTCATCATGTACAGAAAAGAATACAACAGTAAAACGCAAGACTTATTACAAGACAAAACAACATACAAAACAATTAGAATAGACCCAACAAATCAACTACAAAAAACTAACAATGCCATCGTAAATGAACTACACAACCAAAAATCCATAGATAACCAAATGAAACAATCTCTCACCTGCTCTGTAGCTTCAGCACCTATTCTGTGAGGATTACCAAAAGTCCACAAACAGAATCTTCCACTTCGTCCCATCGCCTCATCAACAAATGTACCTTGCTACCTGCTATGGCCAAATATATCGGCACAATTCTTAAACACTTAACATCAGATGTGTACAATATAAAAAATTCTCAACAACTGAAAGAAAGACTAGAAAACATCATTTTGGAGGAAGATGAGGTACTTGTTTCTTTTGACGCGGTATCATTGTTTACGAACATACCAATATACCTAGCAATAAAAATTATAATGGCAAAGTGGGAAAAAGTACAGGAACATACAAAAATTCCTAAAAAGCAATTTTAAAAAATTCTCCAATTTTGTCTAAAAGACAACAACTATTTCAAATTTGAAGACACATTCTTCAACCAGGTATTTGGAATGCCGATGGGCAACCCACTGTCACCCACCATTGCCAACATAGTACTCGACGATCTTTTGGACGACACTACTGAAAAACTCAACAAAACAAACACAAAAATTAAATTCATTGTCAAGTATGTTGACTACAAATTTGCAATAATAAAAAAACAGTATCAAATTGTAATAATGAACACGTTAAATGAATACCACGAAAAACTTCAATTCACAATTGAAACAGAAATAAACAACACTTTACCCTATTTAGACACGAACTTACACAGAACGGACAACAGAATTATTATGGACTGGTACGCGAAACCAATAGCTTCTGGAAGAATGATAAACTTTTTATCAACACAACCCATGAAATACAAAATAAATAGTGCCAAAAACTTAATCAATACAATTATAGACATTAGCCATCCACAATTTCATACAAAAAACATCATCAAAATACGAACAATTTTAAAAAAGAACAATTTCCCAAACAAAATTATAAACGAGCTTATAAATGAAAAAAAGTTTTCTAAACATATTCCTCAAAATGAAATAAGAACAAGAAATGGTCCTGGCAACACCTATTACTCTACTGCCTATGTACCTGGTTTGACAGATAACAAAACTCTATATAACATACTAGACATTAAAAAAGAAGAAAGAGCAAGAGGAAACATAATATTCGCACACAGATCTAACATGACACTACGAAACATATTCACAAACACTAAACCACCAACAGCGACGAAAAACCAACATAATGTTGTATACGAAATACAATGCAAGGGTTCAGCCAACGAAGCATGCAATATGGTGTACATAGGAACTACCAAACGACTATTATCACTAAGACTGACAGAGCATCAAGCCGACGTACGCAATAAACGATCATCAACAGCTTTGGCACAGCATATAATGGGCCATCGGCATACAGCTGATTTTGACAACGTTAGAATACTCGACAAAGAAAAAAGAGAAAACACACGATACACACTGGAGAGCTTACGCATTCAGCAAAAGCTCAACTTTACGATGAATACCAAAGAAGATAAAGACAAGCTTAGCGCCATTTACACTAATGTGATAAAGTAAACCACCTGTGATATAAGTGTTTTTTCTGTTTGGTCTAGTTTTTTGTAACAAATTGTTCTAAATTATTTATTTAATTAATTTTAAATTTATTTCATTACGTTTTCAATAAAAGTAATTAACATCAATGTAAAAATTAAAAATAACAAGTAAGTTTTCCAAAAAATTCGTTACATTTTCAAAAAATTCAAAAAAATCTAATTAATATTGTTTATTTATAAAGTTTCAATAAATTGTGACCCCTGAAGAAGTTGAGAATTTTCAACGAAACGTAGGGTGAAATTATGGAATTGTTTTAATTCGCATACTAACTAGAACGATAAAAAAAGCCCATTAATAATATTGTAGTACAATTCGAAAATTTGATCAAACAAATATTTTCTTTTTCTTTTTGGATATTAGTTTGTCTATTATTTCTGATGTGCATCCGTTTGTTGTTGCTATTTGTTTAATTATGTTGACTTCGTCTTCATAATCTTTTTTGGACAATGGTATATTTATTAGACGATTGATAAATGCATGGTATGCTGCCATTTTTTGTGATTGTGGGTGGTGTGAATCTTTATGTATTGTTACATCCGTTGTTGTTGGTTTTCTATATATTTTGTAATTTAGTTTATTGTTGTTTTTGTAAATTCTTAGGTCTAAGAAAGTGATTGATTTGTTGGTTTCTATTTCAGCAGTGAATTGGATGTTTTTGTTTATGTTGTTCATGTATTTCTTTAGGATGTCGATTTGTCTTTGTGTTCCGTCAAATATAACGAAAGTATAGTGTGTTTATGTTAGATAGTATGTATTTATTTTCATAATCATTAAGATATATGTCTGCCATCAGGCGGCTTAATGGAGATCCCATTGCAAGTCCTTCGTCTTGTATGTAATACTTGTTGTTAAATGTGAAGTAATTTTGTTTGAGTGTTATTTGTAAAATAAAAAACTATAACATTTTTCAATAACAACAACATAAAGAACATTCAAATTGACCCCACAAAATCATACGTCAAAGAAATAAACAAAGCAATAAACGAATGTAAACACATATTTATAAACATCAATAAAATAAAACTCAAACAACCAAAAGCACAAGCACCAATCTTCACAGGACTACCCAAAATTCACAAAACAGGAACACCAAAAAGACCATTAATTAATTACAAAACTGCACCATGCTATAAAATTGCCAAAGAACTACAAAAAATTATCAAAAACGACATCATATTAAAAAACAACAAAAGCATTAAAAACTATACAGAGTTTATAGACAAAACCAAAAACATTAACATACTACCACAGTATAAATTAATTTCATTCGACGTTACTAATATGTACACCAACATACCAATCAACGAAAGAATTAACATATTAAAAGAGAACTTCAAAACAACAGCTAAATTAAACCAACAACAAATAGATGAAATCATAATAATTTTACAAATAACACTCAAACAAAATTACTTCATATTTAACAACAAGTATTACATACAAGACGAAGGACTTGCAATGATACTTTCGTTATATTTGACGGAACACAAAGACAAATCGACATCCTAAAGAAATACATGATCAACATAAGCAAAAACATTCAATTCACTGCTGAAATAGAAACCAACAAATCAATCACTTTCTTAGACCTAACAATTTACAAAAACAACAATAAACTAAATTACAAAATTTATAGAAAACCAACAACAATGGATGTAACAATACATAAAGATTCACACCACCCACAATCACAAAAAATGGCAGCATACCATGCATGATACACATCAGAAATAATAGACAAACGAATATCCAGAAAGAAAAAGAAAATAAAAAACAAAAAAACAAAAGAAAATACCATAGGAGACAATAAAAAATACATATCAATAGACTACACGAACTTACTACCAAATATCCTACAAAACGAATTTCGAAAAATAAATGCAAATATTTCATTTAAAACAACAAGTAACATACACAAAATTGTGACAGCTACTACATTGGACAGACAGGCAGAACTTTTTATGACAGATTTTTGGAACATAGACCAAAGCAGAATACAAAATCAACATACGCACAGCACCTAATGGACCATAACCACAACTACACTAACTTCGAGACAAATCTAAAACCATTACATATATGTAAAAAGGGACAAAATTAGACGCATTAGAGGAGTACGAAATTTACAGACCCTATAAGACTGAACAAGACAAAATACTAAACGACAAATTAACTTTTAAAACGAATACACTATAGAACACAGCAATTCAACACCTGAGCAGATAATTATACCTCACCCACAATACCCAACAACATTCATAAACGGCAATCAAAAGAACTCTTGGCAATACAACACCGTGAAAAAAGTCAAATTGAAGCCCGAAGATGGTTTTATAGAAACCGAAACGCGTCGCTTTTATAAGTTTATAAAAATTAATGTTGTGAAAAATTATTTTAAATTATTAAATAAATTAAAATAAATTCCTTTATATGAAATTATTTAAGAATACATTTTTTTCTATTTTTACATAAACAGCGGGAGTTTGCAGGCATATTTAGAAGCATTTAATTATAACTAAACTACAACGCATATATTTTTTTAAATCTCAATTTTTAATAAAGATCGATTTTATGGCACATTATATTAAAAAGTATAAGAGACCGCGTAATTGGTTCATTGAGGAGCAATATAAAAAAGTTCGCTTCTATTACGGAGGACCCGGATTGAGGACCAAATCAGAACAAGATAGGTACACGATTATCGAAAATATCTTAAACAAATAAATAACACTGGACTTGCATGCGACATTGAAGCATTTTTAAATCAACAAAAAAACATCTTACTTTATAATCGTGTAGTACTTTATTCCAGTTTAGCTTTCTCAACAAGAAATTTGATAAATATTTATTTTAAATTTGAAAAGTAGTAAATACTCAACTTATCAGATTAGTGTTGCACAAAACAACAATTGAGTGAGTATCAATTATCGATTTGAAAATAATTGAAAATCCAAAATAGCTTTTAACGGCCTTTAGTCCATAAAAATTGGCGTTTCGTCCCGGCGATCTCACTTGGACTCATCAGTTGACTAGTGAGGGCCTTGTCAATACGCAATTTTTATTTAGTTCAGTTCAACTTACATGAACTTTTAGACAAAAATCCAATGTGAACTATATCCAACAAGATTAAAATTCTTAATATAATTGAAAATCGCTCATGTGAACAAGTTCTGAATATTTCATTAAAATCGTATGAGTCGTTGCCGAGAAACTTAGAAATAAGGAAAGTGGGCGGGGTAGGGCGTGGATCTGACTTATAATTTTTTTTAGATTTGTTTCTTGCTCATCAAAACAAACTGAATATTTCATCCAAATCATGACAGTGGGTGGATTTTACTACATCTCACTTTTTAATTTATTTCTTGTTCATGAAAATAAACTCTGAAAATTTTCATGAAAATCATTAGAGCTATTTCCTAGGAACCAAGAGATGATAAAAGTAGCCTTGGCAGTGGGCGGTTTTACTCAATCTAACTTTTTAATTTTTTTCTCGTTCGTGAAAATAAACTCCGAAATTTTCATCGAAATCATTAGAGCCATTTCCGAGAAACCACGAAATGATAGAAGTAGGCGTGGCAGTGGGCGAATTTTACTTAAACTTTCATAATTTTTACTCGCCTACGGAAACAAACTATGAAAATTTCAACTTAATCAGAGTGGCCGATTCAAAAGAAAAAGGTGGGCGTGGCAGTGGGCCGATTTTAGTAAATCTTCTTTTCTAATTTTTGATCGTTCATTAAAATAAACTCTGAAATTTTCATTAAAATCGTTTGAATTGTTTCCGAGAAACTAAATTATATAAGAAAAGTGGGCGTGGCAGTGGGCGTATCTAACTTATGATATTTTTAATATTTTTTTCTTGCTCAGAAAAACAAACACTGAAATTTTCATTTAAATGGTTAGAGCAGTTTCTGAGGAACCAAAATATGATAAAAAAGGGCGTGACAATGGGTGGATTTTACTAAAAATTTATTTTTAGTTTTTTTCTTGCACAAAGAACAAACTCTGAGAATTTCATCCAAACCATTTGAGTCATCTCCAAGAAATAGAGAGATTTTCGCGAAAATATGAAATAAAAAAGTGGGCGTGGCAGTGGGCGGAATTGACTTTAACTATTTTTTTTATTTTTTTCGCGTGCATTAAAGGAAACTGTGAAAATTACATCAAAATCGTTAGAGCCGTTTTCCAGAAACCAATTATATATATATATACATACATACAAGAATAGCTCGTTTAAAGTAGGAGTACCTGGGAGACCGAGTTTTGCTCGAGATCTTAGAAATTTGCCATGGGAAAGTTGTAACTTACATTAGGAAAATTTAAGCGTGGAAATGTAAAATGTAATGAAAGAAAATTCAATTTTTATGAAAATTAAAAAAAAAAGTGCTGTAATGAAAATGTGTTGTTTTTTTTATTTCATTGCGTTGGCACCGGAAAAGTTCATGGGCCACTTAACATCTTAGTTATGGCCTGATCCATTTTTGGTGAGAAAAGTTTACAAAAATATACGGAAATACGCTCGCTCGAAACTATTAACAACAAGCGTTAAATTTTGATGTTATAGGTACTGCCGTCACTACAGTGGACATTTATATTTATAGGTTTTCTGATTTTTATCTTATTAAGGGGATGGATTAAAATTTTGGGGAATGATGGTTTAAAATTATCAAAATTACCTGTTTGATCGATTAAGTAGAATTTCGTTATTTTTTATTAAACTTCTTTTCTAATCGTGAAAGTTAAAATCATTAAAGTTCAAGTGTCAGGCTAGGTGTCAAGCTATATAAAAAGTACTTATTGGGTAAAGGCGAAATCATGATTGTTTTGAAGGATAAATTTTGCAGCTTTTAATGTACGCATCAAAAAACACATCTACGCTCTATCCCGAGTAGTCGCCTTATAGTACAAGAGCCGACAGTACATTTTAAAACTTTGAGAGTGGATGAATAACAAAAATATGTGTATGGGCATCAATCTTTATAAAACCCAATTATATAATTTTTCGAAGATCTCGAATTTCTTATCAACTTTTGCATTTCTAAAAAAAAATTAGAGCCGTTTTCGAGAAACGAAGATATGATGAAAGTGGGCGTGGCAATGGGCGGATTGTACTAAAACTATTTTTTTATTTTTTCTCTTGTACAAAAGAACAAACTCTGAAAATTTTATCCGAATCATTTGGGTAATCTTCAAGAAATAGAGGAATTTCCGAGAAAATATGAAATAAAAAAGTGGGCGGATTTGATTAAAAATATTTTTTTAGTTTTTTTCTCATGCATAAGAGCAAATTGTGGAAATTTCATCAAAATCGTTAAGGCTGTTTTCCAGAAACCAAGAATATATAAAAATTTAAAAAGTCGATTTAAATTAAGTCTTTTAAAAAGAAACTTTGTGAGTTTCTAAGAGCAAGGCTTATTCTTTATTCAAATATTAACAAGAGTTCTTATACTAGTTGTAGCAAGTTCTACGTCAATTTAAGATCTGTGTTATGTTTTTTGCTTGGGCTTATTTATAACAATTCGTATACCGTATTGTGGGTATGCGTCCGTTACTTTCTTCATGGAAGTCCGTTTATACTTGATAAGAATAATATTGGGCATGTTGTTGCATGTTCACGATTATTGTTTACTTTGTTACTTTGTTTATTTGAAATTCGCATGACTTTCTTCATGGAAGTCCGTTTATACTTGATAAGAATAATCTTAAGCATGTCGTTGTTGCATCTTCACTATTATTGTTTATTTTATTACTTTGTTTATTTAAAATTGAATCATGATTGTTTCTTATTTTTAACATGAATTCTATTTCTGTTTTTATAGGTTTTGTTCGTGATATTTCAGTGTTCAGAACAGACTTACTTAATGTAGAGGTTCATTGGATAAAACGCCTCCCTCTTTAGAGACTTCTATCGGTTGAAAAGAGACCGATCGCAAGTTTACAATAGTATTATTATTATTTTTTTTGATTTTAACACAAATTATAATCGAAATAATGATAATAATAAACATGATTGTTGAAAAGCTGAAATATAGCGTTTTCCTTTCTTCTTTTACTTCAGTTATTTCTTTTAAGTTTTCTATTGATTCATAATTTATTTCTTTAAGGTACTCTTCCGAATACTTTTGTTTTGGTAATGGTAATATTTTATTTGTTTGATACATTTTTTTACTAAAAACTCTATTACTTATTATAATTTTACAGTTTTCCATTTCTATTACACAATTTCCTTCTAGTGTATAGTTTAAATTGTTACAATTTTGATTTATAATAGTTTTCTCTAGATTTTTTATCATTGAGAATTGTTTCTTTTTCAATTATATCATTTTTCTTATAATAGTTAATAGGTTTACAATTTATAATCTTATTTTCTAAAATACGTTGAAAACATTTATTTTCAAATGTTTGTAAGTTTTTGATTTCTTTTGATAAGTGAAACATAGTATTATTTGTAACGAACCGAAGGTGTTGTCGGCAAGGATCCCGAAACTGGTTGCAAGGCTTTTCCAAATGGTTGATAACCACCATGAAAAAAAACCAGTCTGAGAACCCTTAAACCTCTCCCGCCTTTTGCCACCTTTACAACCCCAGGCTTACAGGAGCATGAGGCTGATCCAGGCAGTGGGTAGGAGAGGGCGTCCAGTCTACGGCAGCGTGGCATGCTAGCTTTAGCTCATCCTAGCTCGTCGGAGGGGTTCTTGCCGTCGTAGCACTGGACAGTTGTTACGCAACTGTATCATGCCGGATTTGAATTTAATTTAAGTCGGGTTCAAAGAGAATCTGAAGCCCAAATTCGTCCTAACGTGAAGGGTGTGATTTCATATAAAGGGGGAGTGCATAAGATGTTATGGCACTCCGGGGGATTTGCCCACATTTTGTATCTACGGGATACCACCATGGCTTCTGTGACCTCCTTGTTCACGCAGAAGCCCTTAACTTGTACTTCATCAAGCTTCCCCAGTACACATTCAATCTAACTCGCCATCCTTATCACAAATACGTCACCTCCACCTTTGACACCGCTCCTAGAAAGTCATGCTATGGCACAAAAATAACTTTCCCCGTCGAAGTCCCACCGACGCACGTTAGATGAGAAAAGAATAACACTTCCCTTCTAAAAAAAAATGATCATTAATTCATCAAATAAATAAAATCGTTATTATTACGTCATTTGTTTCTAAACTTAATATTTTATGTTTTATTGGAAAGTTTTGAATGTAATATTTATTATACTTTTCTTTTGTATATATTGTGATTTTTTAAGAAGTTTAGAAATTTTAAAAAAAAAAAAACACAAAAAATTCGAAAAAATGAATGAAATATTTATTTGAATCGATAGTTTGAACCTTGCAATTTAATGTTTAAAGATAATTTCATGCAAATGTTGACCGCGGCTGCGTCTCAGGTAGCCCATCCGCTGAGTCCAATTTTGGCATACTCTTTCACACATATCGGCCGGTATCTCACGAATGAATGCATGGATGTTGGCTTCCAGTGCGTCAATCGAAGCGGGCTTGTCCATATAGACATTAGCTTTGACATACCTCCACAAAAAATAATCTAATGGTGTCAAATCGCACGATCTAGGCGGCCAATTGACCGGCCCGAAACGTGAAATTAACTGTTCACCAAACTCGCCTCGCAATTGCGCCATTGTTTCGCGTGCTGTGTGGCATGTGGCACCGTCTTGTTGAAACCACATATCATGCAAGTCAAGAACTTCCAGCACCAGCTGTATCTTAAAAGGCTTTACGCCCAAATCCTTCCGCAAAATTTTCCACGTAGTGCTGTAACAAAGGCCTAACTGCTGGGAACGGCGCCGAATCGACATTTCGCGGTCTTCTGTCACACTAGCTGATACGGCCGCAATATTTTCTTCACTATGCACAGTACGTAAACGTGTTGGTGGTTTAATGTCCAACAAAGTAAATTTGGTGCGAAATTTGGTCACAAACTTCCGAATAGACTGCTCAGAAGGTCGAGAATGCCGATCATAAAATGGAAGCAGCGCGCGATGAACATTTCGAACCGAGCACGAATTTTGATAGTAAAATTCAATAATTTGCAAGCGTTGTTCATTTGTAAGACGATCCATGGTTAAATTGCAAACCAAACTGAAGCTGTTTGACAGTGACACAAGGTACTAAACACACGTCAGCTGTCAAAACCAGTGTTGCCAAAACCAAACCAGCTAAAAAATCACCAGATATAATTAAAATATTTTCTTTATATTTAGCTAAATTTATCTTTAATCCTTCTAGTTTTTTAAGTGTGATTTTATTTTCTATAATTTCTTTACTAGTTAAAATGTTTTGTGTTAGTGTTCCTGATCTGCTTGTCATTAGTATGTCTGATATTTCGTCAATGGAGCTTGTGATTTCCTTTAGATTGTCCTTAAATTCAATTTAAGTCCTTAAATTGCTTAATTCTGAGTTAAACTTCTTCAAATTATTAATTGTCTCTTTACTATTTGTTAGAATATCATTCGATTTTATAAATTGGTCATTAAAATGTTTGTTTATTTTTATTTGCGAGTTAACATTTGTGAGAATATTATGGTTATTTTCTTCTATATTTTTTAACTTATTTTCTATGTTAATACGATCATAGTCATTCATAGTTCCAAATATGATTTTAAGAATGTTTCCGCCTATATTTATTTCATATTTTCATGTTGTTCTTTCAATTGGTTAATTAATTGTCTGTAATTTGTGGTGTTTATCAAGTGTATGATTGAGTTGTAACTTTGTATTAATTCTACTTTTTCTTTTTCAATAATTACAAATTCTTGTTCGATTTTATTTATTTGTATGAATTGTGCATAAGTCATTGTCGCGACTAATAGGATTATCGTCAGTTTTGTCATGTTGATATTACTTTAGATTTCTAAATTGATCTTTGTGAAGTATCTGTATTTCTCTATGGGGTTTAATTGTTATTTTCTTTCCTTTTTTATTTATTATTTTAACCTTTTTGTCTTTTGTCTTTAATTTGTCAAATTTAGTTGGGTTATTTATTTTGGTATATTTTGGATTTATCCTTTTCTTCCGCAAAAATGATAAATTACCTTACAACACAACCTTTTCAACAGAAAATCAACACAGCTACTAATTTCACTAACAAATTCAGCGATGAACAATTTAAAATAAACAACATAAAAACAATTAAAACCATACTCGACAAGGACAATTTTCCAAATTTATATTATATAATTTATTAATAATTCACTTAAAAAGAAAACTCAAAAACCTAACTTAACAAATAACAAAACAAACAAAAACGACGGCAAAAGCTTACACCATACAATCAAACAAAAGAGTGCATCGTATACATATGCACATAAATCCAACGCAACACCATAGAGTACCTATATTACCTAGAGAACCGACTTAGGCGGTCGTTCTCTTCCACCCTACAAGCTGTACTGAGAGGAAAATGCCCATTAAGTTTTGTATGGGGTTGTTGTCCAATGCATTTTAAATGGGACCGAACCAACATGGCTTCAATTGAAAGGACTTCGCTCAAATTGCTCAAAGTGCTCAATAAGGTGGATAAGACCGCCCAGGGATTCAAAAAAAAAATCCGTTAAATTCAAAAATTGAGAAATTTATTAATTTCGTAGTCAAATTTCTTTTTTTAACCTTTTGTCAACCTAAACTATGAAGAATATCGGTCATTGTTGCTCCCAGGTAATAAATTAAATAATATTTTTGAATATTTATGTTTAAAAAAAAAAACAAAATCACCTACCGAAAATTAGAAGCGCACTCTAGTTTCATAGCTCAAAAAGGTACGTGTCTACGATTTAGGTGTGCAAATCGTAGACACGCACCTTTTTGAGCTAATGCCACCACTTTGTTCACAATTAAACCGTAGCCACGTCCCTTTTTGAACTAATGCGCCAATTTGTTTTTATATCCACCATTCACACGGATTCACGGATAAGGAAAAAAGAGTAAACTAAGAGAGTTTTCACTTACTCACCTCAAATAAAATTTGCGGGTGTTTAAGGCAAGAGGGGTACCGGTCGGTTCTCTAGGTAATATAGGTACTCTATGCGCAACACTAAGATCAATGTTCACGAACACCAAAGCTCCAGTCGACAAAGAACAACAACACAATGTCGTCTATGAAATAAGCTGCGATTGTAAAGAGGGGGAAGCGTGCAATTTGGTAAATATTGGAACAACGAAAAGACTGCTAGGTATAAGAATGACAGAGCATAAGGCAGACATTAAAAAAGGAAAAGAATCAACGGGTCTCTCACAGCATATACTTGACAGCGGACACAGAGCCAACTTTGACGATGTAAGAGTACTGGACAAGGAAGAGAGGATGAATGCGATATTTAATCTTGAGAGCATAGAGCACCTATATTACCTAGAGAACCGACTTAGGCGGTCGTTCTCTTCTACACTACAAGCTGTACTGAGAGGAAAAAGTCCATTAATTTTTGTATGGAGTTGTTGTCCCATGCATTTTAAATGGGACCGAACCAACTTCGCTTCAATTAAAAGGACTTTGCTCAATTTGCTCAATAAGGTGAATAAGACCGCCCGGGTATTTAAATCAAAAATCAGTTAAATTCAAAAATTGAGAAATGAATTAATTTCGTAGTCAAATTTCTTCTTTTAACCCCTTTTTCAACATAAACTATGAAGAATATCGGTCTTCGTTATTCCCGGTTAGTAAATTAAATAATATTTTTGAATATTTAGGCCAAAAACACTAATCGAAAAGTGGAAGCGCACTCTATAGTTTTAAGTGTGCGCAAGGTACGTGTCTACGATTTGCACACTTAAATCGTAGACACGTACCTTTTTGAGCGAATGCCATCATTTTGTGCACACTTAAATCGTAGACACGTACCTTTTGAGCAAATCCGCCATTTTGTTTTTATATCCACCATTCACACGGATTCACGGATAAGGAAAAAGAGTAAAAAAAGAGAGTTTTCTCTTAGTCACCTCAAATAAAATTTGCTTGTCTTTAAGGCAAGAGGGGTACCGGTCGGTTCTCTAGGTAATATAGGTAATCTATGCTTGAGAGTCTGCGAATTCAACAAAAAATAACCAAAACAATGAATACACAAGAGGACAGAGACAATACCATCGTGAGCTATGCTTTGGCAATTCAATAAGTAACTGCATAAACTACTGTGATAAATTTTTTGTTTGTTCCGTAAAGTATAAGTCTTTTTTTTATGTTAAATTATTTTTATGTTAATTTATTTTGTTTTGTTTTAAATTAAGTTATCAAAAATAATCTGTCTTCAAATAATGTAAATTCAACAGAGTAAAATCAAAAATCAGTAAGTTTTCCATTCAGAAATAAAATTATTAAGAATGTAAAATTAATAAATACAAATCTAGATACACCCCTGAAGAAGTCGTGAATAGCGACGAAACTTTAGAAAAAGATGAAATAAACTTGTTTTATTTGCATTTAAATACAAATTGACCAAAAAAGGCTACTTAAACTACTTTAAAAAAAAACTACGATTTTTGTTTATTTTTTTAGTACATTTTCTTTTGTTTTTTTTTATTTTATCGTAAATATTTTTGTAGTCTATTTTTCTTAGGTGTCGATTGGACGTTCCTTTGTTGTAAGGTGTGTAGTTCCGTGTAGATTTCCACAACTTTTATTACTTTTAAAGATATGGGTTGATCGTTGCCATCGAATAATCTTAGATTTTCGCTGCGTTTCCAGTATGTCTGTAAGGAGTAGTTGCATGTGTTTGCACATTATTTTATTTGAAATATTCTTTGATAGAATAGGTTTGAAATGTTGGATCGTTATCTAATGTCAGTATTTCGGGTTTTTTCATATATGAGAATATTTTTATAATTTCTATGTCCATTTAATTATTTGTTTTTGCTTTTTCAACACTTATAAATTTTGAGAATTTGTCGATACACGTTAAGTATTTCATTTTGTTTGGAAGTATCCAAATGTCGATATGATAGTGTTTGTGAGGTTCTAGAGGGGTTTCTGTTTTTTCTATGGGTAATTTAATTGGATTTCTTTCTATTTTAAAATTGTATTTTTCACAGTTGTTGATTATTATCTTTGTTATTAGTTCTTTTAAATTAGGATAATAATATTTCCTTTTGATTTCTAGATATGTTTTCTCGATGCCTATGTGATTATAGTTTTCGTGTTATTTACATGTTATGTTTTTCATTTGTACGTCTTGTACGTCTTCTAGTATAATTTTTGTTATAGTTGTTATTTTTCCAGTATTCTTGAAATTTTAAGAATATTTTGTCTGGTATAAAAATATAATTTTGTATATTTGGGTCACATTCATTTGTGATTTCCTCGAAGTCTTTTGTCATAAAGGCTTTTCGTATTATTTCGATTCTCCTTTTTTGAAAAGGGAAGGTTATTTGTTTGGATTTTTTGTCGCCGATTTTAACTATTATTTGTCTCTTAAAAAAGCTTATAGGTTTTTCTGTATTTTTTTACTAGATTATTACTGTCGCTTTC
The DNA here is from genome assembly GCA_932273885.2 of Leucozona laternaria. Lineage (NCBI taxonomy): Eukaryota > Metazoa > Arthropoda > Insecta > Diptera > Syrphidae > Leucozona > Leucozona laternaria. The sequence goes on from OW026366.1 coordinate 112,369,210, forward strand.
AGCGCTTGAAAGTGCGTCAGCCACTTTGTTTTCTTTTCCTTGGATGTATTGTATTTCAAAGTCGAATTCTTCGAGTTTGATCTTCCACCTTTGTAACTTACTCTTTGGCTCTTTTAGATTTTGGAACCAAATGAGTGGTCTATGGTCTTTTAAATTTTAAATTTCCGGCCATATAGATAATGTAGAAATTGTTTAGTTGACCATACTATTGCTAGTAATTATTTTCAATTGTTGAATAGTTACATTCATGTACGTTGAGTGTCCTACTCGCAAAGCATAAAGGTCCATGATTTTGACTGAGTACTGCTCCAATAGCAAAGTTCGAGGCGTCTGTTATTAAAACAAATTCCTTCGTTAAGTCGTGATGTCTGTTTAATAGATTGTCTTCCATTAGTTTTTTCAAAGTTTCGAATGCTTCTACATATTGTTCATCTTTAATGTTTATTTGTGTTTTTTCTTAGACATAATGGGGCATATTCATAGTCACTTTTAAACTCCAGTTTATCTTAGACGGAATTGGGAAGTTTTTTATTGTTTTGATTTTACCTGGGTTAGGTTTTATGCCTTCTTTAGTTATAACATGACCTACAAATTGGGATTCTTTTTTCATGAATTAACTTTTGTTTAAACTTACTTTCAAATTTACGTTTTGAAGTGTTTTTAGTATTTTGTTTAAAGCAGTAATGTGTTCTTCTAATGTTGTTCTTTTAATACTTGATTCATCATTCTTTGAAAGGTTGCTGGGGCATTTTTTAAACCGAAAGGCATTCTTTTAAACTCATAATGTCCGGAAAGGGTGCTAAATGCAGTTTTCTCTCTGTCTCCTGTGCTTATTTCAATTTGATGAAAGCCTTTAGTTTAATCTAGGGTCGTGAAATAGTTTGCACGTCCTAATTTATCTAAAATATCGTCAATTATGGGAATTGGATATTTGACTTCTTAAGTTTTTTTATTTAGTTTCCTATAATAAATTACTATGCGCCATTCCTTATTTCCTTCTTTATCTTCTTTTTTGGGCACGATCCATATAGGAGCATTGTATGGAGAAGTTGAATTTTGTATTATGCCTGAATTTAGCATTTCTTGTATTTGTTTGTCTGCTTCTTTCCTATGGGCTTCTGGGTATCTATAAATTCTACTGAATATAGGGCCTTCATTGTCAGCTGGTATGTTGTGTTTAATGTGACTAGTATACTTTAAATCGTCACCTTTTTTATAGAATGTTCTTCTATTTTCTTTGATCACTTTTGTTAATTTTGATCTTTCCTCCTGATTTAAATGTTCTAATCTGTCTTCGTTGATCTCATTTATTACAGTTATTTGGTCATCATCAATGCTTTCTAAGTGATGTATAGCATCTTCATATTCTAGTTCGTCCTTTTTGTCAAAGAATATTGGGAATTGATTGTTGTTTATTCTCAAGAGTTTTGTTTTATAGTTAATTATTGCATTATTAGGGATGAGAATATTATTACCTAATATTCCGTTAAAATTGTAACTGAAGTTGTGGATTTGGAATAAACAATCTTCGCAAGTGTTTATTGCAAATTTTTTTTTGGGATTATTACTTCTTGATTGATTATTATAGGAGTTCCTACTATTTTGATAATTAAAGTTTCTTATCTATTTTTTTAAATTTCAAGTGGTATGTCTTCTTTATTTAATAAACTGTTGCGCCAGTGTCTACTAAAAGTCTTATTATAGAATTGTTAATTAAAGATAGGGTAAGTTTCCGGGGCTTGTTTCTGAAAATCCTGACTATTAGACTTTTCGATCTTTGTTTCATTTTCATTATAATGGGAAACTTGGGGTTGTACTTTCTTTAATTGTGATGAAGTAGGATCTACATCAAAAGGTCAAGGATTTTGTCCTCTTTTATAATTTGGATCATAATTATTCCCGTGATAGTTGGGATTTCTATTATTATGATTAAAAGGAGGCTTTATGTATGTAGGATTTCTAGGTTGAAAATTTCTATTCTGTATATAATTATTATTGTGTTTTATACCTGTATGTTAAAGTGTGGTTTAACATTTTGAGGTTTTTAATAATTTTTTGTTTCAAACTTTTCGAATTTTTCGCTTTTTTCCTCATTTCTCTTATTTATAAAATTTGCTTGTGTAAGTTCATTAAGGGCTTCTAGTAAATTGTTTGGTTTTAAAGCAAATAATACAGTACGCATGTGTGCGGGTAATTTTTCTTTAAAAACATTGAAGGCAGTTGAATTATTATTCCGTATCTCATGTGGTTTATTTTCTTGGATAGTTTTTTGGTTAAGTTCACATAATTTTCTCTGTATGTCGTTATAAAATGTCATTTCATTTTTTTAATAAGGTGTTTGTCGTAATTCGTCATAAAGGTTTGTTTTTAAGATGTTAATACACATGAGTTGTGAAGCGTTATCGTATTTGTTTAATGTTGGACTAATTCCATCAACACTGTTTATAAAATTGTACAAATCTTCTGTTCTACCGTCGAAGATAGGTAATTTCTCAATGTTTTTTAATGGATCTAAAGTTAGTGTGAGTGGTTGAGTCATTTTGAATTCTAATTCATCACTTGAATCACTATTACAATTTCTTGTATTGATTTTACTTAAAATATTTTGATACTCAAAAATATTCTTACACTTGTTGGGTATCTGTTGATTCCTGATTTGTGTGAGTGGCGGATCCAGAGGGGGGGGGGGGGGGGTCATGGGGTCTTGACCTCCCCCCAGAACTCAAGAGAAAAAGATAAACACAAACAATCTTCATTTATATTCTAAAAAATATTTATTTTAAGACTGAAATAATCAAATTTTATAGTTTTGTTTAAGGGTATAAGTAAATATGCCTTTATCAATTTGTTTCTTTTTATTTTTGGTTGATATTCATTTTCTAAATAAGAATTCGGATTATACATATTTGATATGAAAATTTTTTTCTTTCAAAAATCATTTTTTTTCTTTAAATATTCAGCAATTTTAATATAATATTTCAATTCAGGAGGCGGTGTTTTTATTTTGAGCTCAAAACTTTTTTAGGAGTATGTTATAATAATTTAAGAAACGAGTTCTTTACCATTTTCTCTAATTTATTATTACCCATTCTTAATAATATGAAATCTTAAAAATTCTAATAAACTTGAACCACAAGAGCATAAAGCAAAGAATACAAGATTACGCCACTTCTACGTCATAGACAAAACAATACCAAAAAATGTGACAGCCAAGAAAATTTCAGTGAAAATAATTCTCGTGTGCGAATAATTCAATGATAAGAAAAGCTTTTCTTTTTTAAAGTAAAAAAATATCACCGACAATTATTTTTTAATTTATATTAAATTGTTTTAAATTATATATCGGGTTTTTCAATAAGAGCGCTACAAAAGTTTTTTTTTAAATAAAACAAAAACGGTTTTGGATATCAATGAAATTCTTTTTTCCTGTAAAAGTACGTTCAATGCCATTATGTATAGAACTCAATTTCTTTTGCATGGCCACCACGGGCACGCTTGCAGAAGTCCAGACGCTGAACCCAATTTTCGACGGTTTTCAAGCATAAATCAGCCGATACTGCTGCAATTTCACGTTCGATATTCGTACGAAGTTCATCAATCGTCGCTGGCTTGTTAGCAAAGACCATAGACTTGACGTAGCACCACAGGAAATAGTCTAACGGCGTCAAATCGCACCACCGAGGAGGCCAAGCGACTGGACCATTTCGTGAGATAACACGTTCTCCAAACTTGGTTTCCAATAAATTGATTGTGACATTCGCTGTGTGGCTTGTGGCGCTGTCCTGTTGGAACCACATGTCCTCCAAGTCCATATCATCCAATTGGGGCCAAAAATATTCGGTTATCATTGAACGGTAGCGATCGCCATTAACAGTAACGTGCCGGTCTTGATCATCACGGAAGAAGTACGGCCCTGTGACGCCGCCGGCCCATAAACCACACCAAACCGTAATTTTTCGGGATGCAATGATGACTCATGGAGTACGTGTGGATTGCTGCCTGACCAATACCGCATATTTTGTTTATTGACGAAGCCATTCAGCCAGAAATGAGCCTCATCGCTGAAGATGATTTTTCGCTGAAAATCCGAATCATTTTCAAGTTGTTGCTCAGCCCAATTCACGAACATACGACGCTTCTGGTGGTCAAGCGGCTTCAGTTCTTGCGTCAATTTAATCTTGTAAGGATGAAGGCCAAGATCTTTTCGCAAAATTCGCCACAACGACGTCACAGAGATGCCCAACGCTTGAGAACGACGTTTGAGAGAAACATTTGGGCTTTCTGCAACTGAAGCCTCAGCGGCAGCAATATTCTCGACTCTACGGGCACTTCTTTGTCTCACTGGCACGGGAACATTTTGTACTGTGCCTCTGGATTCAAATTTTTCCACTAGACGCTCAATTGTTGATCTGCTATGACGATTATGACGACCATAAATTGGACGTAGCGCTCTTAACGTTGAGGCCACTGACTTCGAATTTCGGTAGTTAATTTTAATAATTTCGACTCGGCTCGTATATCTTTCCATCATGAAATGGCAAACCTTACTGAAGAGAAATGTCAAAAGAGCGGCAAGAAATATGGCGTCGTTTGCTGTCCCTGTTGCTCTACTTTTGTAGCGTCCCTGTTGAAAACCTGTTGAATAAGCCTAAAAAAACAAAATAAAAAACAGAATTCGTTGGAAAAGTGAAAAAATCTGCCTTGCTTTAACGAATGTTCATCGAGATATAGATATCGATAATGTAGATGAAATAATTACAAGATTCGCCTAGAAAAACCAAAAAAGATTTGATTTTACTATATGAATTCTAAAGAAATTAAAGAGATATGTTTTTAAATACACACATACATACCCTCATATGCACATTATGTATAGAATAAATCGTCGTTTGTTGTTTAACGGAAATATTATTCACTCGATTCATCCAGATTAAAAATTTAAATCCAGATGTAAGGCATACAAATTCAATGTAATTACATCTGGATTTAAGTTTTAATCTGGATTTATCTAGTGAATGATATGGCGGTAACTGTTTATAAATATTTGCATTTATTATTGAGTTTATTGTAAGTATGTAGGTACAACATGTTAATTTTAAGGTACCTATATGTATGTATTTTCTATAAATTTTTCTCGGTTGACTGCCTTAAAGGACCATGACCCCCCCCCCCCCCAACTGAATTCCTGGATCCGCACCTGGCTATGACTTAAAATCAAAAATAGAATTGAAAAGCAACGGCAGTAGTCCATTCTTTTTTCCCTGTCAAAATCATTTCTTACCGAATAATTTTTCAAGAATTAATTTTCAAACTAAATATTTAAACAAAAAAACATTTCTTAAAACTTATTTTTTTTTACATTATTAAGTAATATTTTTGTGTATAATATTCAATGCTCTTATCAGTCTTTAGTCAAATACGACTAAGAATCTAAAACCATATTCTGAAATGTCTCCTAGTTTCTTCTAAAATTGAAAATTATAAAATCTACTTGGCCTAAAACAACTTGATGTTTTATAAAATTAAAAAATTGATTGTTAGCTATAGTTAAATCTTGAGGATGACTTTAAAGAGTCCGTTATTGTTTTAATAATTTTGTATGTATGTGTTTTAAGTAATTTTTTTGATAATTGCCTCCCGTGCTATACAAATTTGGTCTTGTAAGTAAGTAAGTTGTTTTTGTAATTTCAGAATACTAAGTTTCAGCTGAAGCTGATGGTTAGTTTGAATTTTTAGAGCATAAACGAATAGTTAATTTTTATGTAGAGGTACCTAAAGAGAATCTTGAAGCATTTTATCCACTATTTTGTTACCCTATATAATACCATTAAAATTTATACTTATCCATTAACAGCCGAATTTATAAACGCAACAAAGCGAGTGCATACCACTATTCACTCCTTATAATTCCACTTATGCAACGTTGAATAGAGGCATTATAAGCTAAACGCGTTTGGAGGTTGAACAGTGCCTACATAAGGATTTTTAAGTTTCGAAATGTCACTTTGACTCACACACAGACGACAATGAAATACAATGTTATAAGGGTGGCGCTTATTTTGGGAATGCTTAAATATCTTTTTTGTCCCCTCCTAAAAGTGATCACCATTTTTGTTTGTACAAAGTACCTTCATAATAGCCGTGTTTTTTTTGCAAGTCCATATGGATTTGTCGAAAAAAACGACATCGGGACTAATAGTTTTATACGTAAATACAACAACAACTTAAATCCATATAGACTTAGCTAAGTCCAGATAATTATCGGGACTTACGTACTGTAAGTAAGAAGATCCTAAGTCCCGATGTCGTTTTTTTCGACAAATCCATATGGACTTGCAAAAAAACACGCCTATTATAACTTGATCACTTTTAGGAGGGGACTACAAAAATATTTAAGCATTCCCAAAATAAGCGCCACCCTTACAACATTGTATTGTAGCGACACAAGCAATGACTGAACTCAGTCGCCATTACTCGGACTGAACTCGTCCACTTGACTAATGACCATATTTGCCGTCATGTGAAACGAGGTGTGAGAATGGATCGGCACATCGAAACTTCCTATTCTTTTTTATGGTTAGTCTTTTCTATTACCAGTTGACGCAACACAAAAGCTCGCCTTCTGCGACATAAGCAAATGTTAATGTAATAATAAATATACAACTAATCACAAAATTCAAGAAGTTGTGTTTAATTACAATCGAAGTGTGATCCTATAACTGGTGACCCCGATAAAAGAACACCGTTCATAAAAAACAAACATTATTTTGTTTAATTTATACGATCATAAAAGATTTTGTATGGCGAACATCAGGGAACAGTGATCAACAGGTAAATGCGTTAACAGTCAAAAATCTGCCGTTTTGGCCCAACAATCCTGATGTGTGGTTTGTTGCTTTGGATTTTGGATGGTCAAATTTTCGGTAGCGCAACTCAAGTCCGATAACACTCGGTATTTTACAGCTTTGGGCTTACTAGATGCTCGTACAATTAAAATTTGTAGACATATTATAATAAACCCACCTCCGAGTGGACTTTACAAAAATTTAAAATTGACGGTATTATCTCGTCTTTCGGCTTTTAAACGACACGCCATTAAGCGATAAGAAACCGGGTGAACGAAATGCGTGCGTTTGCAGGAACCCAGATTTCCGAATCAGTGCTTAGAAGTCTGTTGATCCAAAGACTCCCGCGTAGAGTTCAAGTCATAATAATAGACAACTCTGAAAGAGACTCAGAACTTTTAGCAGGAATCGCGGACAAAATTGTAAGCAACTTAGCTATCCAAAACGGGGTCTCGCTTTTATCTTATCAAGCCAATGACTCCACGTCCAACCCGAATAGAATTATGTCAATAGCAGCAAACAAATCAATGAAAGACCACATCGCGGCAGGTCAATTTCTCCCAGACATAGATTTTCGCTACGGCGCACAGTGGTGCGAGAGCGGAAAAAAGTCTTTTGAAAAAGTCATGTCTATCGTTTTAAACTTTATGTTTAAGTACTCTTAGATAACCCGAGCGTATGATTTAAAAGTATTTTTTAACATATATATTGTATGTTCTGATTTACAAGCCCTCAAAGTTGAAAAAATAATTTTACTCAAATCGCGAACCGTATTTTCAACAAATTTTGAGATGTTTTTTTCCGAAGTTCCTGTAGATAAATTCTCTAGCTTCTTAAATAATTTAATTGGTCTATTTTCGATTATCTAAAAATAAGAAAAAATATTGATTATTTATAAAAGATACCTTCTATAAGTAGCCTGAAGCTTTAGTACTAAGAAAAAATGCTATTTTTTTAAACTTTTTGATTTAAAAAAACAGCTCCAAAAGATACCAAGAAAGTAAGTATGCCACCATATGCTCCATATATTCATGTTATAGCACAGAAAAAATCAGCTGCAGATACGTGCAGATGTGGAAGTTATGCTCAAAAATGTTTCGCTTAATTGGATTTCAAAAAACTCCGTCTTGACGGTTGTGTTTACCAAAAAGTTTGATTACTTCGGTATTAATTGTCAGAATGAACTGGTTAAGCCTATTATTTTAAGGAAAAATGTTAAACTTTATTTTAAAAATAAAACAAAATTAATACATTGACCCAGGGCTGAGAATTTCGATTTTTGCGAAACCATTTATTTCTGCCTGGAAAATTTTTCAACTTTCAACTCAATTTTCTTGAAAGGAACACACGAAAAATAATATAGTTTTATGATATTTTGAATTATATTATAGAGCTTAATACAAAATAAAGAAAAAGATTAGGGATAATCTTTTATTTTTTTTTAATTTTTCGCTAAAAGTAGGGCAGGTAAAAATAAAAAAGGTGTTCTTTTTAAAGTTTTATTGCTTTTTTTTTGTTCTGTATTGCGTAATTTTTTATTACCTGTAAGGATTAGTAATGGCTTATTAGAATAAAATCTCTTACTTAAATCTATATATATAAAGGATTAATGAAAAAAAAAGTCAGCATTGAGTTATTGAGCATTTGTGCAAGGTGTGTAAGAAAAATGTTTACTCTTTGGTCAACCAAAAAGTGAAAGTGAAGTGAAATATAATAACAAACATATATAGTGAATTCAATACATTAAAATGGATTCAATCGAAATTCCTTATTCGGTGTTGTGTAGTGAACTTATTACTAATGGTCATGATAAATGAAATACCCCAACTTAATTTCTGAGCAAATAGAAACTGTGCTGTCAGAATTAAAGAAACGTTTTATTTCTCATTTCATGGAGAAGAAATAATTAAAAGCTGTGCATTTCCTGTTGGATCGCTCCCCGAGAAAGCCCAAGAATGCCGAAATAAGGATTATAAAGCCTACCGCAGGTTTCATTCGGAGAAAATGCAGCCGAATTGCGACGAATGAAGATGTGATGCATCATATACTCATATCCTCAGATCCAATAATAAAAGGTTTAAGGCCACAGGCAAAAAAGAAAATACTTCCAATCAGCGCAGACGCAAAAAACCTCATTCTAGCATTATAAAATTACTACTTCATAATTGTTTTTTATTTATTTTTGTTTATGTATTTATCTATTTATTTATTTAATTTTATAATATATATATTAATTAATAATAATATTTTATTCAAAATAAAAAGTTAAGATTTTACTAAAAAAAACTTTTATTTAAATATAACATCAAAACCGTCAAATTTTATAAAAATGTCAATAACTTTTTTTCTCACAATTTTTTCTTGACCAAATTTTGACCAAGCATGTATAAGACTAATCCTAACATGTTTGTCAAATTTCATTTAAATTCGTTAAATAGTTCAAATTTTACAGACTTTTTTCCGCTCTCCCATACAAACATCAAAACACTCAAATTTTAGAAAAAAAAATTAATAACTTTTTTACTAATGATTTCTTCTTAGCCAAATTTTGACAAAATGTGTATAAGACTAATTTAAAAATGCGAATCAAATTTCATCTTAATCCGTTAAACAGTTCAGATGTTACAGACTTTTTTTCCGCTCTCCCATACAAACATCAAATCCCTCAAATTTTAGAAAAATGTCAATAACTTTGTTTCTAATTATTTTTTTTCAACCAAATTTTGATCAAATATGTATAAGACTAATATAAACATGTTTGCCAAATTTCATTTAAATCCGTTGAACCGTTCAGATAAAACAGACTTTTTTCCGCTCTCCCATACAAACCGAACCACTGTGCGGCGCCGGCGTTCTAATTCATACGATCGCAATGCTTTTTTGATCTGTTCGTACCACCGAAAATGGGGAACTAACGCAAAATTATGCACTCATTTTTGCAGTTTTAGGGATCAAAATAAACAAAGGTCGAAAAACTAAATGCCCAATCGATTCCGACTGGCGATTCGGGCTTGCTTCATAAATGTCCCCTTTTCATTCGCGATTTTTTCAACGGATTCAGATTTCTAATAGATTCAGGCGCGGATATTTCCGTTCTTCCGATATCATTTATTAAGGTTTTAATAATACAAATTCTATATACTACTGAAATACATCAGCCAAGTAGAAGACTTAGCACTATTTAATTGGACTTGTTGAATTATTGATTCAAAATAGCTTTTAACGGCCTTTAGTCCATAAAAATTGGCGTTTCGTCCCGGCGATCTCACTTGGACTCATCAGTTGACTAGTGAGTGCCTTGTCAATACGCAATTTTTATTAAGTTCAGTTCAACTTACATGAACTTTTTGACAAAAATCCAATGTGAACTATATCCAACAAGATTAAAATTCTTAATCATTAAGCTGGAGGCCGTTAAAAGCTATTTTGAATCAATAATTCAACAAGTCCAATTAAATAGTGCTAAGTCTTCTACTTGGCTGATGTATTTCAGTGGTATATAGAATTTGTATTATAAAAACCTTCATATAAAACCAAACCCTGGCCCTGGGCAAAATTTCCAGCTTAATGATTAAGAATTTTAATCTTGTTGGATATAGTTCACATTGGATTTTTGTCAAAAAGTTCATGTAAGTTGAACTGAACTTAATAAAAATTGCGTATTGACAAGGCACTCACTAGTCAACTAATGAGTCCAAGTGAGATCGCCGGGACGAAACGCCAATTTTTATGGACTAAAGGCCGTTAAAAGCTATTTTGAATCAATAATTCAACGAGTCCAATTAAATAGTGCTAAGTCTTCTACTTGGCTGATGTATTTCAGTAGTATATAGAATTTGTATTATAAAAACCTTCATATAAAACCAAAGCCTGGCCCTGGGCAAAATTTCCAGCTTAATGATTAAGAATTTTAATCTTGTTGGATATAGTTCACATTGGGTTTTTGTCAAAAAGTTCATGTAAGTTGAACTGAACTTAATAAAAATTGCGTATTGACAAGGCACTCACTAGTCAACTGATGAGTCCAAGTGAGATCGCCGGGACGAAACGTCAATTTTTATGGACTAAAGGCCGTTAAAAGCTATTTTGAATCAATAATTCAACAAGTCCAATTAAATAGTGCTAAGTCTTCTACTTGGCTGATGTATTTCAGTAGTATATAGAATTTGTATTATAAAAACCTTCATATAAAACCAAAGCCTGGCCCTGGGCAAAATTTCCAGCTTAATGATTAAGAATTTTAATCTTGTTGGATATAGTTCACATTGGATTTTTGTCAAAAAGTTCATGTAAGTTGAACTGAACTTAATAAAAATTGCGTATTGACAAGGCACTCACTAGTCAACTGATGAGTCCAAGTGAGATCGCCGGGACGAAACGCCAATTTTTATGGACTAAAGGCCGTTAAAAGCTATTTTGGATATCATTTATTGTTCCTAAACCAAAACCTAGCGGAAGATTATATGCAGCAAACGGTTCACCAGTCGGAATGTACGGACGCAAAAAACTGACTGTAGACTTGGGTTTTAAACGCACCTTTTCTTGCGTATTTGTTTATGCAGATTAGAGGTGTGTCAATCGTTCATTTTAAAAGATTCAATCGTTCATTTGTCGTTCAGTTCAATGATTCGTTCTTTTCAATCGTTCATTTTTTCAATCATTTTGGTTTCAGTTTCATTTTTGTTGCCAATAAAATGGGAACTTCTTTTCAAGCGTTCATTCCTTTTTTTGGTTGCGATTCAAAGATAAATGTAGATAAAAAACCTACCTTACAAATTAAAAAAATAATACCTTTATTGATAACGCACTTTTTAAAGCACAAAGATCGCATCGTTCACATTGGCAATCAGATTGATTCGGTCTTTGTGGTTGTGACCCGTGCCGTATACCAATGTATCCAAATTTCAATCGTTCACATGAACGATATACGTTTCGTTCTTTCAAGTCATTCTCAATCAAATGATAGGTACAACGTACAAAACAGATACTGAACACTGCCCGAACCATATGAGAAAGAAACACAAGAAACTACAAACACAAATAAACGGAATTAAACTGAGAACAAATAATTATATGTGTGTGGTGGTTTTTTATTTCATTCATTTAGATAAGTTTCTTTACCTTTTGATGCGCTTCTGTTTTTTTTTCGTGTTTTTCTTTTTTTGCGTGAATTGATTGAGAACGATTGTAATGAACGAAACATACTTCGCGTCACCTCGTTTATTTGAAAACTGAAATGATTGATAATGGGATTGATTGTTTCGGTTTACTGTGATTGCAATCAATCGTTCTTTTTGGTGAACGGGTCGCAAAGACCGAATCAATCACGATTGACACAGCTCTAATGCAGATGTAGATAAGCCAATAATAGGAGCGGATTCTCTAAAAGCTTTTGGTCTCTTTATAGACATTAAAAATAAACGTTTGTTGGACTTTCAAAACCAACAAGCAATTGGGACGATTGTGCAGGGCCCTTCATGTGAGTTGTCACTTTTAAGCAAAGATCGTGTTAGCCAAGAGGTTATAGATCTCATTAACATATTGGTACGCCCATCACAACATAACGTCACACATCAAATAGAAAGAGGTAGTAGTAGACCGTTAGCCTGTATAAGCCTCGGCGACTCGCACCCGATAAATTGAAAATAGCTAAAGCAGAATTTAAGCTTCTAATGCAGCAAAGTATATGTCGCCCCAGCAATGGCCCTTGGGCTTCACCTTTACACCTTGTCAAAAAGAAAAAAGGTGAATGGAGGCCTTGTGGTGATTATCGCCGATTGAATGCCTCCACGGTGCCAGACAATTATACCACTCCACCAATCCAAGATTTTGCTAATGGCCTTAACAGCAAGAGAATATTTTATATTACCAGAAACCCGTACACCCGGATAACGTTCCGAAAACGGCAATTTCACCTCCTTTCGGCCTTTTTGAGTTTTCAAGAATGACATTTGGCCGTAGAAACGCCGCACAATTCTTCCAACGGTTCATCGATTCAGTTCTGAGGGACTTACCGTTTTGTTTCCCTTACATCGATGATATACTGGTCGCTTCAGAAAATACTTCAGAGCATTTACAACACCTCAATTAACTTGTCGACAGGCTTGAAACATTTGATTTGGTTATCAACACCGATAAGTGTAAGTTCGCTCAGACCACAATCAAATTTCTTGGTCATTCGGTGTCGGCTGAAGGCATTAAACCATCATCATCGTCGGCTCGACAACCGGGGTCCAGTCCTGTCCTCCTTCAACAAGTATCTCCACCCATCCCGATCTCGAGCCGCCGCCATCCAGTTGCGCACCCCAAGGCTCCGGGCGTCCTGGTCTACGCCATCTCTCCAGCGCAAGCATGGTCTACCACGCTGTCGTCTACCATAGAAAGTACCACAAAGAACTTTCCGAGAAGGTTCATCTTCGCTCATGCGAGCTAGGTGCCCTGCCCACCGGAGTCTACCGAGCTTAATTTTTGTCACGATATCTGCTTCAAGGTAGATTGCGTACAATTCATGATTGTACCGTCTCCGGAAGCGTCCTTCCTCACAAATGGGGCCAACAATTCTCCTTAAGACTTTTCTCTCGAACGCGGCTAAGAGGTCGGAGTGCCTTTTGCTAAGCACCCAAGTCTCGGATCCATATGTGAGTACTGGCAGGACCATGGTCCTGTACAGCAGCAGTTTTGAAGTTATGATGAGATTTCTGGATTTGAAGAGATTTGACAGACTATAGTAGGCTCTGTTGGATTTGAGAAGCCGCCCGCGTATTTCTTCTTCTATATTGTTATCGGCTGCTACTATTGACCCAAGATATTTAAAGGATTGCACCACTTCAAATTCGTGCTCCGCTACCTTGATTGTTTGACCAACTGTTCCTCTCGCATTCGACGCCACCATGTACTTTGTCTTACCTTCACTAATGTCCAGCCCCAGATTTTGTGTCGTCTGCTCGATCTGGATGAAGAAATCATGTACAGCTTGCTCGGTTCTTCCGATGATGTCGATGTCGTCTACGTAAGCCAGTATCTGGCTGGACCTGTTGACGATGGTCCCTCTTGTTGCCGTGCCAGAGTCACGGATTACTTTCTCCAATGCCAGGTTGAAGAGGAGGCAGGCCAAACCATCCCCTTGTCGGAGTCCATTAAAGATGTTGATTGGTTTGGATAGCAATCCGGCTATTTTTACTTGGCTTGTTACGTTGGTCATGGTCAACCTACATAGTCGTGTCAGTTTATTTGGGATGCCGAATTCTCTCATGGCTTTGTAAAGTTCTACCCTGGCTATGCTATCGTAGGCGACCTTAAAGTCTATAAACAGGTGGTATGTTGGGATGTTAAATTCTAGACATTTTTCCATCGCCTGCCTAAGGGTAAAGATCTGATCAGTTGTTAATTTGCCTGGAATGAAACCACACTGATATTGTCCGATGATGGTTTTAGCGGAGAGTATCTTATAGGCGGTACTCAACAACGTGATACCTCTATAATTGCTGCACGTTGTGACATCTCCCTTCTTATGTATGGGGCAAATTATACCTTTTCGCCAGTCTTCTGGAATTTCTTCATGCTCCCACACGTGCACTATAATCTCATGAATTGCTTGACGTAAAGCTGGCCCACCGTGTTGAAATAGTTCGGCTGGTATACCATCGGCTCCCGGGGCTTTGTTTTTCTTTAGCCGGCCTATAGCCTTCTCAACCTCTTCTATGCTTGGTGGCGGCAACATAGGGTACTCTTCTCGAACTAGTGGAGCCTCCACTTCTGCAGTGAGCTGACCATTTAGCAATTCATTGAAGTACACTTCCCATCGCTTAAGTATCCTTTGAGGATCGGTGATCAGATTTTCCTCTCCGTCCTTGCAGTGTGTGCAGCGTGGTGTGTACTGCGTCATGTTTCGGACGGATTGGTAGAACTTCCGCGCCTGATGCGGACCTCGCTCTCGGCTTTTCTCTATTTCACAGATTATGTTCTTCTCCCAGGCTGATTTTTTCTGTCTGTGAAGCCGTTTTTCAATTCTTCTGAGCTCTTTATATTCGTCTTCGCGTGCCCGCGTTCTATGAGATTGTTGCATTGCTCGGTACGCAACATTCTTAGCTTGCATTCATCATCAAACCAGTCGTTCCGATTTCTACGACTGCTGCCTAAGATGGAGTTAGGAGTACTAATAACAGTATTCTTAAGGCGTGTCCACTTCTCATCTACGCCCAGCATACTGGCTCCAGGACTTACTCTACCCAGTGTTACTGGTGTTTTTATTGCGCAGAGCAGCCGTGTTGATTCGAACCTGATCGGCGGATGCAATACGTCTTCGCAAGGCAATCCGCCCTCGGAAAACCATACCAACAAGATAGTGATCCGAGTCGATATTGGCACCTCGGTACGTTCGTACCGTCATCAAGTTCGAGTAGTGGCGACGGTCTATCAACACGTGGTCAATTTGGTTACGAGTGACTCCATCAGGTGATACCCAGGTGGCTTTGTAGATATCTTTACGCGGGAACCTGGTACTCGCAACGACCATGTTTTTCGATGCTGCCAATTCTAAGACTCGAAGTCCATTGTCATTAGTGTTCTCATGCAAACTATGGGTGCCTGCGTAATGCCTGAATACCGGCTCCCGACCTATTTTTGCATTCAAATCCCCAAAGATGATTTTTACGTCATACCTTGGACAGGCATTGAGGGCCCTCTCGACTTGTTCGTAGTAAGTCTTTTTTTCTTCGTCTGAGGACTCCTCCGTAGGTTCGTGAACGTTAATGAGGCTGATGTTCTTAAATTTGCCTCGCACGCGAAGGGTTCATAGCCTTTCGCTTATAGCGTTAAAGCCGATGATGGCAGACTTCATTTTTTTGCCGACTAGGAAGCCTATCCCGATTACTTGGTGTTTTGTATGACAGCTGTAGTATAAGTCATAATCTTTCTTCTGTAGAACACCATTCCCTGTCCATCTTATTTCTTGAAGTGCTGTTATGTCAGCTTTATATTTTGACAGGGCATCGGCTAGCTGCTGAGCAGCTCGAGATCTATAGAGCGATCGTACGTTCCATCAGAAAATTCGTAAATCGTTTTTCCGTTTTCTTTGCGTATGTTGTCGTCGTGAGATCAGTCCGTTTCCGAGGCTTGTTGTTGGTCTCGAAATTCTTTTAGTTTTACGGAACAGGAAATTAACCTGTTGCCAACCTGTGGAACCAGCCCGATCATATTAGCCAAACCTTTTTAAAGGCTTGTTTCTAGCGGCCGCCACGAAGAGGCTATGATCACACTTCCACCAGTCCCGAATAGTTACGGCACGTGCATGTTTTCGAATGCTACATGTTATTCCCCCTATTCGGCTGATGGCTGACCGCAATTAAACCATGCCCCGATAGAATTAAAGCAATCAGTAATTTCAGGCCCAAACAAATATTCAAAAACTTCACCGTTTTCTTGCAATGATTAATTTTTATAGAAGGTCTATACAAGCAGCAGCTGTATTTCAAATATATCTGACAAAATTTCTCAAAGGGCGAAAAAAGAGAAGAGATAAATCATCTTTTGAGTGGGACAGCAAAGCAAATGAATCCTTTCAGAAATGCAAAGCCGAACTTTGCAATTCAACTTTATTAGCTTTTCCAGCAAGTAATAGACAAATATTACTGTACGTCGATGCATCGGACGTAGCAGTAGGCGGCGTCTTACAACAAATGGATAGCCGAGTATGGCAACCTCTCTCCTTTTATTCGGCAAAATTGAGTGATAGTCAAAAGAAGTATAGTGCATATGACCGGGAGTTGTTTACCTAGCTATCAAACACTTTCGTTTTCTTTTGGAAGGATGAAATGTTCGTATTCTTACGGACCGCAAACCTCTCCCTTTTGCGTTCAACCAAAAACTGCTATAAACTTCGAAGCAATCGCAAACGCACAAATTAATGATGAAGAGCTTCAAAAACTTATGTCATGCAAGACTTCACTAAAACTACAGAAGAATACTGTACTTAACTTGCCACTCACGCTCGTCTATGACACATCAAGCAAGATTCTACGTCCTTTCATACCAGCCGGTTTCCGAAAGCAGATTTTTAAAAGTATTTATGATCTCGCACATCTCTGTACTAGAGCTACGGTTAAGTCGGTAGTTAAACAATTAATTTGGCCCTCAATGAACAAAATTTGTAGAGAATGAGCACGATCCTGCCAGAATGTCAAAAATCGAAAATTTCACGTCACGTTAAAAGCCGTCTCGGACATTTTGAACCGGTTTCAAGACGTTCCGATGAGATTCACATCGATATTGTTGGACCACTTCTTCCATCCGAAGATTTTCGTTACTTACTTACTATAATCGACAGATATACGCGATGGGCAGAGGCTGTTCCTCTGCGTGATGTTACTCCCGAAACAGTAGCCACTGCATTGTTTAAATTCAAAGAATGCTTTGCACGCTATGGCATACCTAGCTCTATTGATCAATAGTAACCGATCAGGGAACGCATTCTGAATCGGCACTTTTTAACGATAAACGGTTTCGTTGACAGATGGCATCGTACTTTAAAGGCCTCTCTCAAATGTCACAATGACCCACAATTTACAAAGAGTCTTCCATTTGTACTTCTGGGCCTACGTTCGGCTTATCGGGAAGAATTTAAGGCAAGTCCTGCTGAACTCGTATTCGGAAACACAATTTGTGTACCTTCAGATTTTTGTATACCCAAAAACACATCGGTCAGCCAATCGGATTTCGCAAAATTTTTGCTCACACGCGTTCATTAGGGTAGACAAGATCCGAAAACCTTTACAACAACGAAATTCTAAAACATTTAATCTTTTGGTAAACGGAAAGGAACTAACAATAGGCATCGACCGTTTGAAACCTTGTTTCGGTTTAAATTTGGACATCGCGGAAAAACAAGCTGTGAAAAAACTACCACCGATAGTTAAAACCAAAAAGAAAGTAACATTTTCAACAAATCACATACGAGAGCAACAGGAAACCCTGACCAGAGCAGGACGAATCATTGTGCGTCCTAGAAGATATTGTTGAATCCGGTTCCCTGAGATTCAACTGGTGGGGGACTGCTGTAGCGACACAACACACAAACAATGACTGCACTCAGTCGCTATTACTCGGACTGAACTCGACTACTTCACGAACTGAAAAGTGGAACGAAATATTTGCCGTCATGTGAAACGAGGTGTGAGAATGGATCGGCACATAGAAGGTTTTTGATGGTTAGTCTTTTCTTATTACCAGTAGACGCAACACAAAAGCTCGCCTTCTGCGACATAAGGGAATGTAATAATATATATACAATTTATCACAAAATTCAAGAAGTGTTTAATTACAATCGAGGTGTGATCCTATAGTATTTTATTGTCGTCTGTGTGTGAGTCAAAGTGACATTTCGATACTTAAACATCCTTATGTAGGCACTATTCAACCTCCAAACGCGTTTAGCTTCTAATGCCTGATGCCACTATTCAACGTTGCATAAGTTTTATGAATAACATTTTTGCGTTGAGTGGAATTATAAGGAGTGAATAGTTCTATGCACTCGCTATGATGCGTTTATAAATTCGGCTGATATATTCGATTAACACAAACACTCAGAGCAGTTTTCTCTTGTTTGCTTCTGTTCTCCTTTATTCTCAGCTTAAACTGTCACATTAGCTCTTATGTTCAACTTAAATATTTAAATTTTGTTTCAGCAAATTAGCCTTAAAGTTATTTTCCATTGGAAATTTGGCAATTGAGAACTTTCTTGACGGAAGCATTGAAGATTTGATTAAAATTAAAAATGTATAGTGATGATCTTGTTTAAACCATGCTATGTATTATTTTACAATAATAAATTATGCTGCTATTTAGTTTTTATGAATTCAATACAAACATAACTGTTAAGCGGATTAATAACATTTAAAATATAAACATTAATTATACAAACATTTTTTTTTTTTAGATTGACAGAGTCTTTCGAAAACTAGACCTTAATCAAGACGGAATTATAACAGTAGAAGAATTTCTCGAAGCATGCTTGAGAGATGACCTAATGACGAGATCATTACAGATGTTTGATTATGAACTTTGATGTCGAGAAACCTAGAAGCCAAACATCTTTAACTCCTATTAGTTTTCCATAAGTTTAATATAGTGAACTGTCTACGACACCATAAATTAAATAAAATCGGCGGTAACTATTCCTTCTTAGGTTGTGAAAACTGGACATAATTAAATAAAATTTAATGATCGATGTAAAAAATTACTTAAAGGAATTATTGTTTTGTATCACAGTAACGCTAACAATTAAAGTTAAGTACCTAAGTTTACATTTGTGGACAGTAAGTTAAAGTGACCAGATCCAAAAAGCCAAAATGTGGGACAAAGTAAAGAAATTCACCCGAAAATAATACACATATATATTTTTTTTTTAAGTGTGGGACAATTTTAATTTTATTAAAGCAGGTTGCAGAACATGAAAAAACACTTATTTTCTACGAAAAAAGAGGAACAGAATCTTACCTAATAACTATTAAAAAACGAAATTATTCAATAAATTCTCACAAAAAGTGAAAACATAACATGGCTTAACTAAAAAAATTAGTTCAGTTAAAAAAAAAAAATACTAGGTTTTACTTCAATGCGCACTCCAAAAATCCTTTTTTTTAATTCCACTTGACTTATAATGCTCTAAGCTTAAATCTGCAAAAAAAATGTGTGAGTTCTCTTGTCTTTTGGTGTGAGACGCCCATAAAGTTTCAAAATAGCCTAATGAAATGTTATCAAAAATTCAGCAATTGAGTGTAAAATTATAACACATTCTTTTAATCTAGGAAAATTAATTTCAAAAAATTCCACTTTCCACTTCATTGCATTGCGAAACTTTGGGGCGTGCACACACATATTTGCAGAATTAATTTATCGCAATTTATGCTTCTTAAAATGCACATCAAAGAAAAAGATTTGCAGAAAAAAGGCAAAAAATATATTCTATTATGTATTATGTGTGTATAAATTAATAAATGATCCAGCCATATATCTCTGATGAATGAATTTTTTTCAATAAGTTATTATTTTTTTACACTTCCTCTATGAAATTTTCGCAGCTTGAATAGCTCGATCTTACAGCCAATATCGCTTTAATTGTTTCGACTTGTTGTGACTTCTCCTCCGTCCACAATTTGTTCACAATTGAAAATATTCTTTCGGTCGACGCATTAGTCCCCGGCAAATAGAGGGTATAATCAACAAACTTTTTGGAGTTTTGGTAAGGAATATTGCAGTTTTTTAAATGTGAGAAAATTTCCACCGATCACCCATCTTATATCAGCTGATATTTTTTCATCATTCCAGTTTTGTAATTTATTAGCAGTTGTATTCAGTCGTTATGTTTATGCATCTAATTTTTTGTAATGTTGGTAGCGTTCAGGGGGGTAATTCCGTATTTTTTAAAACGATAATCGTGCACGTTATCGTCATCAATTTGCTTCACGTAACACAATCACTATAGTCTCGTTAATCGTTTATTATAAATCACAGTTTGAGAAGGATTGACTTGTCAATCATTGTCATTAATGACAATTCAGTCATTTATTTTTGTGTTGTTTTATGTTTGGACCAATGAAAAAAACAAAAATGTAAGTTATTTATCCAATATTTATTTGTGAAATATTAAGAAAATACATTAAACAATGGTTTAACCTATATGTAGGTCAGTACCGCCCAAAAAATGTCAATTTTTATTAAGAAGTGAAAAGAATGTGAAGCCAAGACTTGATGTCGATTATCCAAAGTTTGGTGCCCAAATTTGAGTTGACCAATTCAGTGGACAATCAGCCAACGCCTTTGCGTCAACGAAACCAAGGATCAACCGAAAACATCTACCCGCCCTTATTGAAAACCCTACATTTCGTTGCTTCATATGATAAAATGCATCAATTGCTTACAAAATCAAACAAAACGATAGCTTAATAGGTATCGTTCAAATGCTAACGATTGAACGATCACGTTTTGAGGATTTTTGATTTACGGAAAGCAAATTTTCGATCGTCAAGACGATATCTTTCAGTCGATAGTGATTATTGTTTTTACGTGATGCAAGGCTGTCGTCAAAACGATATCGTGTGGCGATAATCGAATTACGGAATGACCCCCCAGTTAATTTATTATGATAAATTATAAAATAAACGATCGAAAAATTCAATTTTGATTTTGTGGGACAGCGTGGGACATCTTATAATTTTGTGGGACGTTTGTGGGGCAATTTTCGAAGTGGGACAGTTTGTGTAAATGTGGGACTGTCCCACGTAATGTGGGACGAATGGTCACTTTACAGTAAGTAGTACTTTAAAAATAAGTCTAGATAAGCCAAAACTTTAGATTTAATATGAAAATTAAATTCTTTCATATACGCAGTGTGTACTAGAACGCAGTTTAACGACACCATGGTAAGGATGGTTAAATGAACGAAATTTGTTTGGGTGCTGGAACCGAGAAATCACTGATTGGCGTCAGCATGGCGACCAAAACTACTTAATATAAAGATAGGATTGTTTCGTACATTCCACCCTCCTAAATCCGTTTGCTTAGATTATTGTGTTTGTAATTGCACCTCGTGTCTCTGAATAGATGTGAATTGCAACAACAATTTAACGAGGTGTTTGAAGATCTCTGCTGTCTATTTGGCAGGTTTTTACACTTAGGCACATTCTTATTTTGTATCTGCAAACTGTGGTGCGTTCTTTTTCTACCTATAACAACCTTTAATAACTTTATGACGTCAGATAGTCGTTCCTAAGCCCAAGGTTGAAGTGTCATAAAGTAACTTTTAGTAAATTTTTCCAACTCATCTCCTTGATACGAGTTGAAATGGTTTATTTGAAAAACACAGCTGAAATTGCAATGTTTTCATTTTGTGGTTACCTTTTGTTTACTTTTACTTTTCGTTCTTGTTCTTTTGATCTTGAATTGCATTCATTTTTGTAAACGAACTTTCAATTTATCTGATTCATTTCATTCATTTTTGTAAACGTATTTTCAATTTATCTGATTCATTTCATTCATTTTTGTGAGCGTATTTTCAATTTATCTGATTTTTATTCTAAATTTTTTATCGATAAATGAAAAGTTACCCAATGTAACTTTTTTAACTTTAGTTAGAAAAAGAACGCACCACTGACATTTCGAGCTTGTAGGAAAAATGAACTAGCTGCTGAGGATTCTCATCTGCATGTAGATAATCTCTGATGGCGACACGCTAACGTGTAGCATTATATGCATATTTACACTCATCGCTGACTCAATGATTCTTAAACGTTGTTCAAGTGTTTGTTACTGAAAAAGCAAACGTTGTGTTTGATAAATAATTCGCAGTAAATCAAAAAATTTTCGGATAAATTTCAGTGTCTTAAGCCTAAATGGTTTTAGCCTGTGGCCGTCTACCATACTGATATTTTTTTGTTTTTATTTTAAATATAAATATGTAAACAGCAAAAAAGATCTTAATAAATGTATAAAATTACAATATTTTCGTTTTCTTTTTTACCCGGAGGCCACACGACCAAGTACTGGAAAGCAAGTTGCAATACATACACATTTTTTCACTAATACATATAAACTCAAGCAACTTGCTCGTCAACTGGCTTGCCTTTTTCGAAGCCAGTTGAGCACCCAGTAGAGAAACAAGTAGCGCTTTCATTTTTTAACTATAGTCAACAATCATCGTTCCTATTATTAAAATTTCTGAAGTACCTCATTAGATTTTGTGCAAAAAATAAGTTAAAATAAATTTAGTTTGGAACTTGATTGCATTTTTAAAATTTTAAAATTCACTTTTATACGAAACTTGACATTGCTTGACAGAATATTTGAAGTTTGCAAATATTTCGTTACAAATCGCAAAAAAAAACAAAAATAAAATTTAAATTTTTTTTCGGATTTTTATAGGTTTTTTAATCCATTGACACTGTAGACATCCTTCAATGGAATTTGAAAGTTTAGTGCTTGAGGGATAGGGAACAAATTATATTTGATCGTATCGAGAATATTTTGTTCCAAATGTCAACCGATTGCCCTGAAAATCCATTTTACCGAAGCAGAAAAAAAATGGAAAAAATTTCAGATTTTTAGAGGTTTCTTAATCCATTGACATCGTAGACATCCTTCAATGGAATTTGAAAGCTTTGTGCTTGACAGATAGGACATAAATTATATTTGATCGTATCGAGAATATTTCGTTCAATCGATTATATAATAGAATAGAATAGAATAGAAAAAATTTCGGATCTCTAGGGGTTTTTGTAATCCATTAACATCGTAGACATCCTTCAACGGAATTTGAAAGTTTTGTGCTTGACAGACGGATAGCCAACAAACTTTATTTTGACGTCTGTAGTTTTTTTTGGTACATGAATTTTAGTTAAATATATCTCGACTGAAAAGGTAAAGTATCTTAAGTCGACTTAAGATATTTCGCGTTTTTTTGTTGAACCTCAGTGCCATTCTAAAAGACTACAATTCTGTCTTATCGGCTCCTTTGCTTTTTTATAGACAAAAACAATTGTATCTTATCTTCAAAAGACACATCTCTACGCTAGGTTAAATATCTAACAACATATCTAACAGAAACAAAAGTCATCCTTAAGTCGACATAAGATAAGATACTTACAAAAATTCCGAAAAAGTGTGAAAAGGCAAATCACTTTGTTCAGATCGCAAACATCCCGTGTAAACTGAGCACTTAGCACAGATCTGAACCTTTTCTATGTTCTATATATTTTTCTTGCGCGAAAGTTTGTCCTGTGTCAACTTTCTTTTCGTTAAGTTGGTACACCGGTTTTTCACGTCTGACCAACCGCCTTGAATTCTGTCATTCTCTTTTTGAGCATCAGAGATCAGAAAGTGTGCTTCATTTTTTATATTTGTTTGAAACTTAAACCTATCTTATAAAGTTAATTAAAGCTAAACTTAAAGTAACTTACTAGCTATCAATAAAATTATAACTTAAATTTAATTATAATATACCTATCGAACGCTGAAAACTATAAACTGGATTATAATCAATAAAAACAAAAAAAACTAAAAGAAAACAAATTATGTCGCCTATTAATTTTGGAGGAATTTTCGGCAGTGTCGGCAATTATTCATGGTCCAATCGAGCCAGATACTCACGTGGTCAACATAATCCCGAAATTCCTTCAACACCGTCCAACTAAAACACATTTTGTTTTCGTGTGTGGGAAGAAAAAGTGTTTCTCCACCGATCTAAACAGGAATTTCAACGATCATCGATTTGGAAGGGTGCTCAAATTGAGTTACCAATGTGGTTCATCCTCCCGAACAAATTGGTTGGTTACACAAATCATCGATCCTTGTGTGCCACTGTACGCAGTGTGTGGAAGTACGTTTTCACTTGTGTCGCTAACGTAGTTCTTCCTATGGAACAATTTGGTTGGTTACACAAATCCAAATACGTTTATAACATTTATATTCTTCCTTGTGCGGCACTGCACAAGTTGTATGGAAACACGTTGCCAATTGTATCGCCAGCGTGATCCATCTGTGGAACTATTTGTTAGCCACGCAAATCATCATCATCTTTATTCATTATTGTGCGGCACTGCACAAGTTGTGTGGAAGCACGTTACAAATTGTGTCGCCAGCGTGGTCCATGTGGAACAATTTGTTGGTTACACAAATCATCTATCATCCATTCGATCATCATCTTTATTCATCTAACAACGTGTGTGACAGTACGTTTCATTTGTGTCACCAACGTGGTTCATCGGTTGGAAAAATTGTGCACAAAAAATCTCATCGCTGCGTGCCATTTTCTAGGCATAAATTGATCACTATCTGTACTCCATCGTTGTGTGCCATAAGCACCAAATTCATCATCATTAGCTCATCGTTCGGTACCATTATCATACAAGTATACAAATTCATCATCATGTATACTTTATATTCATTTTATTGCCATCTAAGCACCAAATTCATCATCTCTGTGTACCATTGTCACACAAGTACACAAATTCATCGTCATCTTGTTGCAATATTATTTCGCGAATTTAAAAGATGATTATGATGACGAAAAAACTAAAAGACCGCGACTCAGGATTATACGAATCCAATTATTATTTACTAAACACAAACGAATTTATTTGATCATTAAAATTGTGCAACCGGCACACGCGAAGGTAAAGATCGAATTGACGAACTGTCAAACGATCAACCAAAGACAAGAGATAAGAGAGAAGACGCGAATATTGCAACAACACTGCAACAACGTTGCAGACAACCGGCTAGTCAGCTGGGTGTGGGTTCGTCGAATTAAAGAATATAACATGTACACGAAATGTAAACAATTTGAATCGAATTAATTTTGATAATAATTGTTGATGATAAAAAAGGGGATATAATTAATTGCAGGTAGGTAAATACAGGGGCGTACTTACGCTACAGGGTGGGCGCCAAAAAACTGTTGAGGGTCGTTTGCCTTAACCGGGAAGCTGAAATTCGTCTTCAAAAATATGAAGGAAACGCAAATGTTTTTATTCCCAATGGGGAGTTCAAGGAATTTATTTTAAAATATCTGGAAATCCTTGGCTTGCGCCTGGATTAAAACCCAGAATTTTTTCGATAAAAAGATAAATATAAAAATGAATAATTGTTCGAAGAACAATCAAAAGAAAGAAAATGAAACAAAGAAAAATTACAAAGCAAAGACCGTGAGAATGGACCGCTATCACTCGGTCCCGAAATAAAACGGATAAAGGAAACTTCTATAAAAATAGGTCACGAGTCCCACAAAATTACTGGGATAAAACGAAAACAAGGACCAACCGAATATTATCTTTTCACAACTAATAAAACGTATTAACCACTAAATAATCACTCACTTATCTTTTCTTATCCAACTTTTTTTTTTCTTTCTCCTTTTTTCCTCCCTTCTATTCTGACCTCCCTTCCCGTTCTGGCGACTCCAAATTAATAATTCCTGTTTCTCCAAATTATCTCCTCCATTGAAACGCTTTCAAAATCTAAACTCTTTCCAAAATTTCGCAATTCTATTTTATAATTTATTTCCAACTTTTTATCTTTCTTTAAATTTTTCAAACTTTTAAGAACCTCTATTGGCTTAACTGGTCAACCAAGAAGTGGTTGGCCATGCGTAGCCTATTCGTCTTCCTTGGCCCCTCTCTCACTCACACACTTACACTCGGAAACAAAAGCTTCAGTGGAACCCGGTTGCGGTACCACTCCGACGTTGAGTTCCATCGAAACTCTCTATCACTCAAACAATCAATAGATTCCCCAAGTTGTTGGCGTTCTCCCAAAATTTGACGAATCGTCGACCGTATTCAGACTTATTCACAATACCTATCTTCGAGAAAAGTAAAAGAACTACAAAAAGTTGAAAATATTATTCTGAGCACTCTCTCAGCTACTCTACTCAATTGAATTTTCTGAAAATGCTTCGAAGAAGGAGACTACAATTTAATATCGATTTTCTAAACATTTTTGGGGAAACGAAGGAGGAAGGCAAATACTCAAATCAAACTATCTATTCAGTGGACCCTTGTGCAGATTTGGGGAATTAGGGAATATCGTTTAGCGTTCCATTCTTTTCTACGGTCAATGTTAGATTTATATTAAATTTAGATTTTAGGATGGGCTTATAGCCATGTTTAAAAATAAGTTAACTTTAGGTTGGTTTAAGGAAATTGTTGTTTTACATCCACTTTAAGTGTACGTGTATGTTTCGTTCTGCCTTCATTAACTTTAGGTTGGTTTAAGGAAATTGTTGTTGTGTTGTTATTTTAAATCCACTTTAAGTGTACGTGTATGTTTCGTTCTGCCGTCGTCTCTGAATGTTGTTAATTGTATTATGAGCTTCCTCGCTTTTTCTATAGATGGCGTGCGAGTCTCCAGCCCATCCGCTGGCTCAACACGATCGAATCAAATGGTTACATACTTTGTTAGCCTCTCCGAGTCACCCTTAAACTCCCAGAGGACAACGGACTCAAAATGGGGGTCGAAAAATAGGAATGGTTGGGATGGAGGGGAAAACAGATATTAAGGGTTAGACCATGACCAAACAACATGTTTATAGGAAGGTTTTAAGAACCAATTAAAGAATGGTTTTTGTTGCGGTAAATCTTACCGTAACAAATTCCACCCTTACCTACCGAGGAGTGAAAGCTGGCTTTCAGAAATGAAAGCGAAGTAAAAAGGAATAGAATAAAGGTTTTACAACACAAAAATGAAATACATACACTACCATACAACACAACTAAAAAAAACTCGATCACTCCAGGTGAGAGTTAAGCACATCACAGAGCTTGAAAACTCTCATTACCTCTTAGCGCTGCTCATCCGCTACGCGACTAATTTTCGGGGTCGTCACAGTAAGGCTTTAAATCCTTAACATTCCAGGTACCTCGATTTGTACCTTTCTCGTCTACGAGAACGTAAGTCCATGGCGATACTCGTTTCTTATTAGAAACGAGCCTACAAACTCAGGCGCTAATTTCGCCGTATAATATTTCGCTGCTTCAGATAGGGTAAAGTTGCGTCGCCAAACCAATTCGTTCGGGAGGAATTGAACATCTCTCCTACGATGGTTATATGTTTTCGCTGCCTTCTTGGTTGCCGACTCTAACTTTTCCCCTATAGCTTCCTTAACTGTTCCCTAGTATCGTCCGTATTATCGCCCCTACTATTCGGAATGATGGTTAAGGAATCATCTCCAAAAGTCACCATACCTCGACCAAAATTTGCGTAATACGGCGACACTTCTAAAACCTCATGCTGGGCAGTGCGTATACTACACGCAACCTTCGCCAACTGCGAATCCCAGAATCCATCATAAACATAAGCCTTAAGTGTCGTCTTTATAATCTGATTTATCTGCTCCGCCGGATTGGCCTGCGGGTGATAATGTGCCGTGAACTCGCATAATGACTTCAATTCTTTACTCTAAAACTGGGGACCGTTATCACAAACTACGAATTTAGGAACGTCCCACGTTGGACACCAATTTGTTGCAATATTATTTCGCGAATTTAAAAGATGATTATGATGACGAAAAAACTAAAAGACCGCGACTCAGTATTATAGGAATCCAATTATTATTTACTAAACACAAACGAATTTATTTAATTATTAAAATTGTGCAACCGGCACACGCGAAGGTAAAGATCGAATTGACGAACTGTCAAACGATCAACCAAAGATAACAGATAAGAGAGAAGACGCGAATATTGCAACAACACTGCAACAACGTTGCAGCCAACTGGCTAGTCAGCTGGGGGTGGGTTCGTCGAATTAAAGAATATAACATGTACACGAAATGTAAACAATTTGAATCGAATTAATTTTGATAACAATTCTAGATGATAAAAGAAATGAATGCAATAAATTGTAGGTAGGTAAATACCGGGGCGAACTAACGCTACAGGGTGGGCGCCAGGAAACTGTTGAGGGTCGTTTGCCTTAACCGGGAAGCTGAAATTCGTCTTCAAAAATATGAAGGAAACGCAAATGTTTTTATTCCCAATGGGAAGTTCAAAGAATTTATTTTAGAATATCTGGAAAACCTTGGCTTGCGCCTGGATTAAAACCCAGAATTTTTTCGATAAAGAGATAAATATAAAAATGAATAATTGTTCGAAGAACAATCAAAAGAAAGAAAATGAAACAAAGAAAAATTACAAAGCAAAGACCGTGAGAATGGACCGCTATCACTCGGTCCTGAAATAAAACGGATAAAGAAAACTTCTATAAAAATAGGTCACGAGTCCCACAAAATTACTGGGATAAGACGAAAACAAGGACCAAATGAATATTATCTTTTCACAACTAATAAAACGTATTAACCACTAAATAATCACTCTACTTATCTTTTCTTATCCAACTTTTTTTTTTTTCTTTCTCCCTTTTTCCTCCCTTCTATTCTGGCCTCCCTTCCCGTTCTGGCGACTCCAAATTAATAATTCCTGTTTCTCCAAATTATCTCCTCCACCGAAACACTTTCAAAATTAATTTCAAAATCTAAACTCCTTCCAAAATTTCGCAATTCTGTTTTATAATTTATTTCCAACTTTTTATCTTTCTTTAAATGGTTGGGATGGAGGGGAAAACAGATATTAAGGGTTAGACCATGACCAAACAACATGGTAAGAGGAAAGTTTTAAGAACCAATTAAAGAATGGTTTTTCTTGCGGTAAATCTAACCGTAACAATGTGTACCTCATCGTTGTGTACCACTGTCACACAAGTACACAAATTCATCATCATCTCTACCTAATCGTTGTGTGCTACTGTTCTAAGCACGAAGTCATCATTATCCCAAACTATCATTATCAATACATCAGAGCATCATCATCAAAATCATCAGTATCATCGCAGTCATCATCATTATCCATCGCAGTCATCATCATCAACGCAGTTAATATCATCATCATCAACATAATCAAGATCATCATATATATCATCATAAAGAAGAAGTCATCGTAATTATACATTTGTGTAACGTCCTATAAATTCATTTGGTGCGATCTATGTTATAAATCTTTTTACTTATAAAACATATCACACACGATATACGCATGTCAAGCGAAGTGTAGTGTTGTAATTAGCTCCACGTTAAATTCATTAAATTCTCAGTAAATATCATAATTAATTTTTAAAAGTTGTTTCATTCGTTGCATAATACGACATTTGTTCAAAGTTTTCAACTTGTGTGTAGACATAATCCTTATTTAAATTAACGTTGATAAATAGAAAAAACTTTGTAAAAGTGAAAATGCATAATTCTAACTCTAAAACTGGAAAAAGAAACTTACGTTCTAACCTTGCTGGTGTCTCTAGCGGCTCTCCTCTGAGCTCTCCCTTAGCTGCTCCTTCTTCATCAACCATTTGGGACAAAATAGAGACTCGATTGAACATCATAACAAGAACATTGACTGACACTATCTTACCAACGTTAAGGAAAGAATTCAATGAAATAACACAAACTTTCAACTTTCGCTTTAATGAAATTGAAACTAACTTTGAAACCCGAATTAAAACACTTGAAAAGGATTTTAGTGAGAGATATGGTTCTATTAATAACTTAATTTTCAATTGTGAAAGCAAGCTTGTAAGCTTTGAAAACCGATGCCGCGAAAAAGATTCGTTAGAGGATGAATTGTCTCTATTCAAGGCACAGATCATCGAAAATGACAACACACAATTGAAATCACAGATTGACGCTTTGGCTCGAAAAAATATTGCAGGCGATCTTGTGTTTCATGGAATACCCGTTAGCAAAAATGAAAACCTTTATGAAATTTTTAACAAATTTTGCACAAAAATTAATATAATATCCCCGATTCGACCGAACTACAAACTACGCACTACACCGAAAAACATTATCTCTACCAGTGCGATTATCATTAGACTCCCGCATGAAAACGAAAAAAATTACGTACTGAAGAAAGTAAATGAGTATTTCAAAACAAATGCCCGATGAATTACTGTACATGACCTTGGCTTTGAAAACAGCAATAGATTTGTGAGAGTGTACGAATGTCTTATAAAACAAAATCATGCTCTTTTTCAAAAAGCTAATGATCTGCGGAAAAGAAAGCTTCTTCATTCTGTCTTTACCAGGTACGAGAAAGGCTACGTCAGAGAGGATACGGATAAGAAGCCAATCTGTGTAACTATATGTCTCAATTACAACCAACCTTCTCTATAGAAACTGGTGGTTGTGTTGTAAACAACGTTGCTGATGTTGTTGTTGTTGATGGTGATGCTGCTGTTGATGTTGTGGTTGCTGCTAGTGAAGGTGTTGCTGGAAACATTGCTTCTGGCTTTGGTGAAGGTTTATTATAGTTTTATTTTATATGCTTACCAAGTATGTAAACAATAATCATTCATATCTTCTCTTATAACTTTTGTGTCTTTGTTGTATTTTAACGATCAATAAATCAATCCGTTGTTAATTGATCGCATCTATTTTTGACGATATAATGAGCTTATTAGAAGATTCGATTTTCGCGTCCGACCAATGGGTCGGAAGCGTATAGGATTGAGTTGTTGGATTTATGGCGTGATTTCAAGCAGCTCACACTCAATGTTTGAAATCTAATGATCAGGAATTAAAAGATTCCTTAAGTGAGGTTAAGGCCAAATAACAGAGTTCTTCATCCAAATATTTCCAATGTGCGAGCTTTATACCTGACTTTTTAAAGTCTTTAAATGCCAGTGTTTCAAATCCTATTAAAATTAATGAAAAGGATTCAAATTTTAACATGTCGCAAACTGAAAACAGTTCGCACAAAATTAAAGTTACTGCGTGTTATACTCAGGAATTCTATGGAAACTATTTATAGTGGCCACCCTTTCGGGATATGTTCACAGCGGTGTACATAAACCATTCAAATTTAAGTGATGTACAAAAACTATTTCATTTACGTGCCAAAACAAATTGTAATTGTAAATAAATTCAGCGCTAAAATTTTATGATATCGATATCGATTCCTGGAGTGCAATCATCATTTATCTTTGTGCCTCTCGGCTTCCAGATACAACTATTAGTCTTTGGGAAAGCTCATTAAAAATACCCACTGATATTCCATCATGGGAACAAATGAATACATTGTTATCAAATCGCTGTCGCATCCTCGAAAGTGTCTCTGAAATGAAACAGAACACCACAAAACCAACTAAGTCACAGTCACAAATTATCAAACCTTTAACTAGTTCTAAAGCTAAAGCCAAACCAGTTCCAAATTTTCACATGAAAAATATTCCTGCTTGTCAAGTTTGTAGTAAGCAGCCTCCTCTACAACTCTGTCCGGTATTTCTAAAAATGTCCGTCGATGACAGACACAAAATAGTTCCCAAACATAAATTTTGTTTCAATTGTCTTGTCATGACTCACAATGCTAACCAATGTCAGAGTACCAACACTTGTCTTCGTTGCAAAGGTAAACATCATACGTTGCTACATTTTGAGCCAAAGCTACCTGCCGTTAATAATTCTATTAATAACGCTCCAAATCCATCATCTATTTGTGATTCATCCTCATCATCTCAAGTCGTTGCGTCTTCTTCACCTCCAGGTTCATCCGCATTCATGATCCAAAGATCAACATTGTTCTTAGAATTCTTTTGACTTTACCAGTTACAGTTGAAAGTGGTGAAAGAAGTTTTTCTAATTCTAATATAAAAAATAATGACAAAATACTTTCGGTCTACTATGACACAGCAAAGATTATCTGGTTTGGCTATGTTTTCCATAGAACACAATGTTTGCGACAGTATGAATTTATTGGAAATTACTGAAAAAATTGCAGAACAGAAATTACCAAGAAAATCATTTAAGTTACTAGGCACATTTAAATATTTAAAAAAA
The DNA here is from genome assembly GCA_932273885.2 of Leucozona laternaria. Lineage (NCBI taxonomy): Eukaryota > Metazoa > Arthropoda > Insecta > Diptera > Syrphidae > Leucozona > Leucozona laternaria. The sequence goes on from OW026366.1 coordinate 112,401,427, forward strand.
AAAATTTTTAATGACATTAATTTATTAAATATTATATGTTCCTAATTTATTTATTTTTTTGTTGCTTGACATAATTTTCATTACTGTTTTTTTTTATTTGAATAAAATAAGAAAAAAATATTATTTCTTGTGTTTTTTTTTTCAATGATTTAAACTGAAGACAAAAAATGGGTAAATGTAACAAAATATTCATAAATATAAACTTACTTAGTAAAAAAATTTGGTGTTTATCTTTTAAACTACTGAACCGATTTTGATTAATTTTGTATTTCAATGAAAAGAGTTATTTAAATCCTATGAGTAATTTCTGAGAAATTTCTAAACAAATATGTAAACAAACATGACACATACACTCATGTAATTTGATCTACTCGTTTAGAAGCCATTTCAGACTAACATATAGATGGGAATATAATCTGGTTGAAAAAGCTGGATCGGGCCCTGCCTGTCAACACTGTTTCAATTCCTTGGTTAGAACTGGGGGCAGTTCTGTTGTCAAGAATGATACGATCGCTCCTCAATCAATTCGATTTCTTTAATGGCATCCCCATCAGGTTGTGGACAGACTCTACAATTGTTTTAGCGTGGCTAAACAAGTCATTAAGTAATTGGAAAATCTATGTAGCCAATAGGACCTCACAAATATTATCAAATGTTCCTGATATATCTTGGAATCATGTTTCCTCTCCTGAAAATCCTGGCGATCTGGCTACCCGAGGTGTTTCCCCAAACGAACTAAAATCAAGCGATTTATGGTGGAATGGCCTATTATGGTTAAAGGAACCAGAAGAAAACTGGACCTTCTCAGAATGTTCCCATCCCTCAGACGATTCTATTCCTGAAAGTAAACCAATGCAAGCAAATGTTGCTTTAAGCCTAGTACGCAGATCAGGAAAAACTAAATTTTATCTCTACAATTTTAATCTCTACAAACACTTGCCAAACACCGCGCAAATTTTTGAAGTTGGAGAAATAAATAAAACTGTCAATCATCCGTCAAACCAAAAGTATTTGTCTTTATCATTGCTTTTTTTATTTTTATGTAAATTGAGTAGTTGTTTTCTGTTTTCTCACAAGGGATACAAAGAATACAAAAGTGCAAAATTAGCTGTAAACGTCCTTCAATGGAGAAACACTAAATCTCTCAATAAATCCAGACGAGCATGTCGCTTATGGAGCAGCCATTCTGGCAGCAATCCTCAGCTGGATGTTCCTCCTTTGTCACTTGGAATCGAAACAGCGGAAAAAGTGATGACCAAGTTCATAGAACGTAATTCAAAAATTCCTTGCAAGCAATCCAGAACTTTCAGGACTTTATGCTGACATCCAACTAGCAGTAACTATCGTGTTTGAAGGGGAAAGAGCACTCATCAAAGACAGCAATCTTCTAAGTACTTTTAACTTGACTTCGTGGTGTTCCAAAGATCGATGTGACTTTTGACCTGAACGCAAATGGAATCATGAACGTTACTGCCAAAGAGATGGGTTCTGGTGCACCCAAGAACATCACGAGGCCGAGAAGTACCAAGATGTTGTAAATAGATTCCAGGCTACAACTTCATCACCGGTTTAAAGACGCTCAAACATTGGCTAGGAAAACTTGCAATAGAAAACCAAATCCTAATTTCGAAAAAATGAGACCGGCGCACAAATGCTACCGAATATTCAATCAAAAGAAAAAACTCCAAACCGATATATTATTCGAGTAGTATTCTTAACACAAGATAAGAGCTTATCGTAGAAACTCCCAATAAAAATTATCAGATAGTATGGACAAAAGAAAAAAAATCTAGAAGAAGTTGAAGAAAACTTGAAAAACAATAACCTAGAAGATTTAGTCGATAAATTTATTGATTTTAGTGCGAACCATATCCAGATTCTCCATATACAAAACATATATAAAGACATGAAATAAGCCGTTGAAATGACATAAGTTTGTGTTTTCACGATCTATCTGATCACAAAAATACAAAAATAGTTTTAACTTCAAATTCTGAGTTTACTCACGTTGAATTTGTTTGCTTAATATTTTCAATCCATTTTCAGTTCCAGATACAACCCACACGATATTAGGTTAATAAATTGCTGGATGAGCAAAAGCTGCACTAAATGAACAACTGAGTGCCGATCTGCATCCCACCGCAAACACAAGTGTGGGAGAGTGATTCAATACCCCGCTGCCTTGTACCCCCAATAAAAGTTAAATAATAAAATATAATCTCTTCCCTTCTGCCACCATATCAATATCAATCTTAAAAATACAAAATAAAGTGCCCAATTAATACTATTAATAAATCCCCCAATTCCGTCGCGAAAAAATAACATAAAAAAAATCAAAACCAAAGCTCGCGCCGCGAAAGAAAATAAAAAAAAAAAACAATAGCCCAAGTGCAAGTGCCAGTGCGTGCAAAAAAAAAACAACAAAAAGTTCACCATAGTCTTCCATAGCACAGCGGTAAATTTCCTAATCTCTCCTTTCCACATCACCCACAGTGCTTTGGCTTTCTCATTGTAAGCTATGTATGTATCATCACATGTAGTGCTTGCAATCGATTAAGCCAAAGCATATCAGATAAATAGTTGTTATTGATTTTGGGTATCCAGGGGCGGATCAGTACATTTGCTAATAAGGCATAACACTAGTAGTATTTGTACTGTGAAGTCATTTTGGGGCCCAAAGTTGATATAAACTTAGTTAATTGTCTGATTTGGTTTTTTATAACTGTTTTTTTCGTAATGGTAGGTGAATATAGGGTCGACTACAGCAACATTCGGGGACTTAGGCAGAATTTTTGTGCTGCATATGTCCATACTGCGAAAAACAGGCCAGCTGTTTTGGCACTAAGTGAAACCCAGGTAGGGGAAAATACCGATCACTCGGAATTCAGCCTACATGGTTATAGCTTAGTGCGTCTATTTTTTTTTTTACATCATGGTCTCGCCGTGTATGTTCGAAATGATGTTGCTTATCAGCTTCAGCCACAGTATGGTTCATGTTTAAATACAAACTTTAATTTCATGTGGTTTAAATTCACCGTCCATAAGCGCATCATCCATACGTGTTTTATTTATAGTAGTCCTAGACTAGATAGTAATTCGATTCTAACGAATTAGATGCACTATCCGACTCCATCCAGAGAATTATTTCCCATTTTCCGCACAGTGAAATCGTTGTTACGGGCGATTTCATTGTACATAATTCTTCGTGGCTACGCTATTCGGGTCAGACAACACCCGAAGGAAGGTATGCCGAGATTTTTGCTGAGTTAAACAACCTGACTCAGCTTGTTGGTGAGCCTACTCGGATTCCTGACGTTGCAGGTCAATCCGCCAACACTCTAGACTTTTTCCTTACATCTGACCCTGATAAATACACTAGTACAGATAATAAATTAGTGTATTATCGCCTCTAGACTAATCAGACCATTGTATCATATCTGCTAATTTCTCGTGCCAACAAAATCCAGTTAAAGAAAAAACTCCTAAGAGAACCGTTTGGCAGAACGAGAAAGCCAACTGGGATGGCCTTAGTGTTTGCTTCAGAAACTTTAACTGGTCACTATGCTTCCTCGATAGTGACGTAGACTCCAGCGCAGATATGGCTACAAACTTAATTCTTCGTGGAATGAGAAATTTTATCCCGAATAGAGTAAAATCTATCAAACCCAAAGAAAACTCATGGTTTGATTCGAGCTATAAAGAGGTTATTAGGGTCAGAGAAGTAAGCTTCCTTTGTCATAAAGCCAACCCTTCTGAGGAAACCGGAAAAAGTTTCAACAAGCTAGAAAGACCTGCAACGTTCACATTTGACGAACCAAATTTGTACATGGTCAAAAATTACGGCAAAAAATACTACAATGTCCCAAAGGTAGTAAAAATTTCTGGTCATTTGTAAAAAACATACGAAATACCACCTCATCCTCGGTTCCAACGCTCGTCTCCAGCGATACCCCTATTGTTAGCTCACTCAATAAAGCCAATTTGCTTGCAGCACAGTTTGCTGTTAATTCGACGCTGCCAGAAGAAGATATGACTCCACCTGTACTTGAGAGCGTAAACGATTTTATGGGGCAAATCTTCTTTCGCACTCGTGCAGTTGCTAGAGTTCTGAAAGAACTCGACATTCACAAATCCGCTGGCCCGGATAGTATCCCTCCCATTGTTCTGAAGAGGTGTTCTTCAACGCTGGCAAAACCACTGCGTAAGCTTTTCCATCTGTCCTACTCTACTGGTGTTTTTCCGAGTGGATGGAAAACAGCATTTGTCCAGCCTGTCCCTTAAAAAGGCGTGTCTTCTTCCCCCTCTAACTATCGACCAATTGCACTTACGTTCCTTCTTTCCTAGGTCATGGAAACGCTGATTAATCATCAGCTGAAGAAATATCTTGAAGAGCGAAAGCTTCTAAATGACCGGCAGTATGGCTTTCGTAGCAATAGGTCCACTGGTGATCTGATGGTATATCTCACCGAACAGTGGCACAAATCTTTACATCGTTTTGGCGAAAGTAAGATTATTGCAGTTGATATTTCAAAAGCATTTGATAGAGTTTGTCATCAAGCTCTCTTATTGAAAATGAGTGCATTTGGTATCGATGAATCTCTTCTTCGTTGGATTAGAAATTACCTTTCGGACCGATCAATACAAGTTGTATTGGACGGTTTCAAGTCTGATATCTACAAAATAAATGCTGGTGTGCCCCAGGGCTCCGTTTTGTCTCCGACCCTCTTCCTAATATTCATAAATGATCTGTTATCTGAAACTTCTAATCCATTAAACTGTTTTGCTGACGACAGTACTCTCAGCTTTTCATATTCGTTTCTAGATTCACATCCATGTTCTTCAGATGTGGAACTTCAACAGCAGCGTATGATAAGCTCATTAAATTCTGATCTCGACAGCATTGTCCAATGGGGAATCAAAAACCGTGTAGAATTCAATGGTTCTAAAACTCAATGCTGTCTCCTGTCGTTAAAGCGGAACCCATCCCCAATGCTGCTATCTATGAGTGGCACTTGCATAGAGGAAACTGAACAGCTTTCAGTACTCGGTATGTGTGTCACAGACCACCTTTTGTGGAACGACCACATATTTGACAACTCCTCAAGAAACTCAAGAAATTTTTCTCCCCCTCTGATCTGGCTGTGATCTACAGAGCCTTTATTGGTCCGAAAATTGAGTACAACTCCCACATTTGGGCAGGTGCTCCAAAAACCCACTTGAGCCTCTTGGATAGAATATAAAAGAGAGCTCTTAAAATTATAGGTGAAAGAACTATAACGGAAACATTTACATCTCTTGAGCACCGTCGCAATGTTTCATGTCTATCATTATTTTACCGCTATTTCTATAAACAGTGTTCTAGTGAAATAGCCAGTTGCATTCCTCCCCTTAAACAATTCAACCGTAATACTCGCGCCTCTAGGAATGCTCATCAATTTACCCTTGAGCCCAACTTCGTACTGTTAAGTACAGAGAAAACCCAGCCCGGTTTTCCCCTCCCATTGTGATCTTCAGACCTTTAAAACCAATGTGCATCGGTATCTCCTTTTAAATCCCCTCCAATCTACGTAATCGCTCGTGCTGTGTATATTCATTTTAAGGGTAGTAACAACCCCTTTAGTGCGCGCTAAATATAAAAAAAAAACAACTCCACATGTACTATTGTCGATCTAATCGCAGTTAATATGGACAATCATCAATGCCAAAATCTTCTGGTCAACAACAACAAAAAACCCTTTCAACCACCACCACAGCAACAACAACAACCCCTGAAGCTTACTGGGCTACAGAGCCTTACCGGTGATAAACCAGTTGTGGTTAAAAATAATCAAACAAGAAAGTGTCTTATGTCGTTTTCGTTTGGATGTACGGAGTACTCCTTTTACACTCCTTTTTCACTCCTACTACTCCAAAAGCCTTCGATTGGCTGTTCCGAGTAATGTTTTCGGAGTGTTCTTCTGTCCCCAATTTCATTTTGGAGTAGATGAGGAACACACACATACATATAAAGTTTTTCGTTGGATTACTTGTCAAAAGTGATAACTACTTGAAGAAGCCATTTTGTTAAATGGCAGCTTTGGTCGTGTGTGTGTAAATTTAGGAAAGTCAGTGTTTTCATATTCGATTGGAATTGAAAAGGAGTACAATTTACCGAAAATCCAATCGAAAACGACATTACAGAAAACAAAGCGCCACAGCTTAAGAGAACTAGGCAATGGTAAAGATGTTCTCACAAACATGAGATTGTCTTAAAAGATATAAATATTTAAAAGATTTTTGTTTTCTGATCCCAAATGGTTTCAGCACATGCAAAATCCATCATCGATCATCTAGCAATGCATCGACAAGTAGTCACTCGCGGAACAGCAGTCGCAGCAATCCCAACAAAATATCGTTGGCGCAGTTCAACCACAAAAACACAAACGCCTGGGGTAACACAAGTTTGTAAAGAAAGAAAACATGTCCCCCAGGAAAAGAGTGGCCACACCACAAAAGCAACACAACCAGGATGAAACTACATTGATTCAAGTGGACCAATCTTCGTTAACAGCATTCGCTGCGTGTGCTCTTTAGTAGTAGTAGATGGTAGTGGTATAGTAAATTAGTGCATACCAAAAGTTCATGCACTTGGTGGAAACTTCAAAGACGGCCCTACATCTACCATTCAAATATCGTCAGCTCATTGAAATTTTCAAATGTCTAGATTCGGTTTGTGCAATGTTTTTTAAAAAAACATAAACCGGCTGTTCAGGGTATGTTGTGAGGAAACTTCACCGAGACTCATTTGACTCAAATCAAGCATTTGTATCCGGAGACAATTGTTTTCACTTAGGTGAAAATGGGCAACTTCGGATCCGACTACTTCCAATTAATAGTAACGCCTAACGCCGAAGGTGTTGCGCACAATAAAATGCTACAAATTGATGAAGATAATGTTCTAGAGTCAGCCCTTTCTAACGCAATAAATCCACAGGTTATGACTTAACGCCTGCAAAAATTTTGGATGAACGAAACCTAACACGTTGGCATCCATCTTTCGATCAAGAAGAGTGTCCTGACATCGAGTTGGGTAACTTACCACAGCCGCCAAATGTTTAAAAGTATTCTTCGGCTAAAGATATTCTTTCGACTTCAAGAAATCTGTTTAACTGTGCCACTTAAATGGAGCGAGCAATGGAAACGTTTTGAATCAAAAACAAGCGATGAAAAGAACGAATTACTGAAACCAACAAACTGTGTACAACCATCAGGAACGGAAATAGCTTCTAACAAAGAAGTAGAACATTTGCTTAAAGGAGTACCTAAATCCTGAACTTAAAAATACCCGCCAAACAAGCAGCCAAAACCTTAGGTGCAATGACGCAGAGACCAACTAAGGATGAAGAAGCTACTATGTACAGCTGACTGCCGGAACTCGCTCGGGACCTTCGCAACGTTTACATCCCTGAAAAGAAGGGAGTTCTCACCCTGGAGATAGTCATCAAAAAAATACAGTTCCCGAACATCGCTGACATGCTAGGACATCGAAAATTATCTCAAATTAATAGCAAAAGTTTGCCTACAGTGGATCGGATTTCATGAAAAAAAAATTATGTACTTAATAATTTCCAAGGACTTGGGCATGGGAAAAGTTATCGAAAAGCTGGAATCAGTCGCCAATTAGAAGACGAAATAATGCATCATTAAAACCTACCCACAGAGGCTTGTTTCTTTAAGTTTTTAGAATGATACAATTTAATAATTTTTTGTTATCTATAGCAAACCCTTAAATCCCCTTCAATCATTTATAGAACAATGAATTTAAAGCTCCATTTTCATCATTATTACAGTTGGATTCCCCTAAAATCGTTTTTCTAGATGTTATTAAAATTTATTTAAAAGGCGACGAACGTATTTATTTTGTCTTATAAATACAGCAGGTTAAACTTTATAATTTACCTCTATGTTTGTTTGTTTCGGTACATTTGTAATTTGTATTCTACAATATAAGTTATTTATTTCATTTATACCTACCTACACATCTTTCGAAAAAGAATTTATTAATAATGTAGTTAATTTAGAATAATTATTCTCTTGTTTTGCAGGTTTAAAGTTATTTTTGTTTGCTTTTTGATGTGTGAACATCTATGCTGGCGTTAGAGTGAAAAAAAACGTGAACGTTCGTGTGCAACGTAAAGTCGTGCAACGTTACGGTGTGCATACTAGGATGGGTGCGTACAGTGAAAAAAATCTTAAGATCCCCTTCAAGCAAAAACAAGTATGTTTTGGATCCGCGCACGTTGATGTTTACACATATTAACCGCGAGTCCCGGCACTCACACAATTTTTTTAAATTTGTATCATACTAACTCCATTATGCCATTTTGACAAAACAAAATGTGAAAAAGTCTATTCGCTTACTTTTTTGCACGATCTGGGACTGTTTTAATTTTAAGTTTTAAGAAAACAGGGTTAGTATATTACTAGTTAAAAATTGTTCAAAATAAGGAATATTTTAGTAAAGAGCTTTAAAGTTAGTAAATTGTTAACTATCTTTACATCAGGCTGTTTAAAATTTAACGCCGCTTATTAACGCAAATTAGAAATAATTAAGCATTTATTTTAAAACTTTGAATTAATCAAATTTTATAGTTTTGTTTAAGGGTATAGGTAAATATGCCTTTATCAATTTGTTTTCTTTTTATTTTCATGATGTTCATTTTCTGTATCAGAATTCGGATTATACATAAATTTGATATGAATTTTTTTTCTTTCAAAAATCATTTTTTTTGTTTAAATATTCAGCAATTTTTATATAATATTTCAATTTTCGATTTTTTTTGCATTAATTCATATTTTTTTAAGAATTCAGGCGGCGCGGCGGTGTTTTTCTTTTGAGCTCAAAACTTTTTTAGGAGTTGTTATAATAATTTAAGGAAAGAGTTTCATGCTTCTTTACCATTTTCTCTAATATATTATTACAAATTTTTATAATATGAAATATTAAAAATTCTAATAAACTTGAATCACAAGAGCACAAAGTAAAGAATACAAGATCACGCCACTTCTACGTCATAGACAAAACAAAACCAAAAAATGTGACAGCCAAGAAAATTTCAGTGAAAATAATTTTCGTGTGCGAATAATTCAATGATAAGAAAAGCTTTTCGTTGTAAAAGTAAAAAAAATATTGCCGACAATTATTTCTAAATTTATATTAAATTGTCTTAAATTATATATTATATAGGAAAGCCTCAAAAAAAAACAACATCAAAATAGAATTCGTTGGAAAAGAGAAAAAATCTGCCTTGCTTTACCGAATGTTCATCGAGATATAGATATCGATAATGTAGATGAAATAATTACAAGATTTGCATAGAAAAACCAAAAAAGACGATTTTACTAAATGAATTGTAAACAAATTAAAAAGATATGTTTTTAAATACAAACATACATACCCACTTATGCACATTATGTGTAGAATAAATCGTCGTTTAATGTTTAACTGTTTATAAATATTTACATTTTTCATTGAGTGTATTCTAAGTATGTAGGTACAGCATGTTCATGTTTAGGTACCTATATGTATGTATTTTCTATAAATTTTTTCTGGGTTGACTGCCTGTAAGGATCATGAATTTGGAGGAATTTTTTCCAGAGTGTCGGTACCGGTATTTATTCACATCTTAAGTTTACATAATATGATTTTTTGAATTTAAAACTGACATATTTCTCTCCCTAAGTAGTCACAGGATATTTAACCGTTTCCAAACGTAAAAAAATCCCCGTAATAACACGAACATGAGATAGTTTTTAGCGTAGTTTTGTTCTGGATTTCCTTTTGTGCGAACGTTTTTCTTTTAGTGAATGAGTTAATAATTCAGTTCTTTTTTTCAATTAGTGTTTCAGATAGTGTTGTTTTATACGGGATTGAAAAATTATTATCTACAAATAAAACACATACTACATAAAACAAAAAAAAGTACGTATGTACGTTTTATGGAATAAATTACAAGAAAGCTCATAGTTAGAATAGTTCATAAATTACTTCTTTAAATACTTTTTTTTAGATCTATTGGTATTATGTATAGCAACTCGCGTGCTGCAGCCATTCTGTGAATGGTAAATTCAAAAAAAAAATAGGCAACCAGCTAAATCCGCCAGAGACTCCTGCAAAAAGCGGTGTAAATAATGAGCTTCAATTTTTGGCAGATGAAATTTTTGACGATGATGAAGCGGACCCTAACTACAGCCTTTTCTCCGAGGAAGAAAACAGTGCCTCAGAAAAAAATGACAATGTTGACAACGATGGCCAAAACTCTTCTTCTGCCAACAGTATTTGTCTGGAAGGAAGCGAAAATGTTGACCCTGGACTACAACGAATGGGTGATGAAATTTAACGGCAGCTTAATAGATCATCTGAGATGGAAACGTCGTCTGTGATTGGGAAGAAAAGGCTGAAACCCCAAAGTCAAGAAAGTTAAAGAGGAATCAAGGTAAGAAGTATTTAACGAGAACTGGATCTGTGAAAACCGAAAGCAAATGTAGAGAGCTTGAACTTTACCGAAAAAAATATAAACATTTAATTAGTCATGGAAACCAAAGATATATTTTTGAGGCCTATTGGAACCTGGGAAGCCATAAACAAAGAATGCTTTTCCTTACTGGTCTAATTGAGGTTGTGCTTTGTGCCAAAAAAAACTTGTCGCGTAAGAGATTCTAGCACCCAGCGCCATCGTAACCGTTTTTATTCGAATTTCTATTTCCTGGAAATCAAAGGCAACAGAAAAAACGTTTGTCAAAAACGTTTCTTATATACATTTGATGAAACCGAACAAATAATTAAGACCATTGTAAAGAAAAAGCTTTCTTCTAACTCCGGAGTAGTTAACATTGATGTAAGAAAAGAACCAAGTAATAAAATATCAGCAGCGAAAGTGGATGAGATATTTAACCACATCAACAGCTTTCGCTTGTACGAAAGCCACTACACGCGTCAATCATCAGCACAAAAATATCTGGCATGCGACTTAACCGCAACTAAAATGCATGAACTTTACTTGAAATCTCACACAGATCCAGTTTCATATACAAAGTATAGACAAATTTTTTTTGACAATGGGAATTAAAATGAAAAAACCCAAGACGAACTGCTGTCACAATGTGATGTTTTCAAAATGAAAAATGAATCGGCAAAAGATGAAACAGAAAAAGAAAACCACAAACAACTTCAACAAAAAAATCACAAGGAAGCAGATGATGCATATAAAGGTTAAGATGCTGATAAGACTAAGCAAAAGAAGACGATACTTATAAGGTCATTACTTATGATTTACAAAAATGTATGCCCGCTCCGAACTTGGAAACATCTACATATATCCTTTTACAAAAGGGTTCTTTGGACTTATAATGTAACAGTCCACGACTGTGTGTCTGGACAACCAGTTTGCACGATGTGGCACAAAGGCATTACTAAACGTGGAGGAAATGAAATAGCAACATGTATTTTATAATATTTAAAGTCCATCCGAAGTAGCTGCAAACATTTGATTTTATATAGTGATTCGTGTGCTGGCCAAAAAAAACGCTTTTTTGTCAACTATGTTTTCAATAGAACGCAAAAAGAAAAGAACCAACGCACAAATTCATCATCCAAGAGACTGGTACTAATTTATTTCTCTTTGGGAACTAAAAACATCTTTAAAGTCCATGAGATGAAACAATCGATGTTCTTAAACTTTTCAGGGGCCTTAAAAGAGAAATTTATGTGGCGCAAAACAAACACTCACGGAGAAGCTTTTAGATGGAGCTCCATTAGATGGCTTAGATACACAAAAACGTTTAGCCAAATAGACTATAAGACCAGTTTAGATGACTCCGAGGATTTTAAAATCTTGAACACAAAAAAAGAGGAATTAACAAAGTAACGACAAGTGACGTAAACATTGCATACGATGAACCCATTTAAATAAATGCTGCATAAAATGAGGATCTTGTTGATATGCTCGACGTAATTAATTCTAAAGGTAGAACAAGATTAGTCAGCAGGCCACGCCAGTGATCGTACGAAACCGAGCGAATACAAATAATTCATATCTTGTGTCCATAATTGCGATTTGCTACTGTTCGTCTAGTTTTCGTTAACTTTTGCCGTCGGACGTGAAGAGCGCTCATCGACCGCTCATTCGTAAGTGGATGGATGCAAGTATCAAAATGGTGAAAGCAAACTAAAAAGAATTTGGCGTTTGGTGCTTAGATTTCGACTTTTTTTTCTGATTTATGAATGAGAGAAGTAAAATTTTAAGTTTTCTTTTAATTAATTTATATCACATCGAATTTTAGTGGTTTCGCAAAGTAAATAATCAAAAGGATCTCTGCTATGAAAATTGACACTGAACGAACAATTGTTTAATTTGTTTTCTCTTTCAACCATTCAAGTGCATTATGGGTTACTTGTGAAATTGACGTTTCGGAAAGCTCCCGCCTATTCTAGTTCTAGATTAATTTTCATGAGTTTTACCTTAATATGCGTTCCGAACATCAACCAGATGTTCATACAGATCTTTCAGACGAATCAGAATACGAAACCTAATGTTTGAATTCCTAATTATTTTTTATTGATTTTAATACCATATTAACGTAAAAAAAACAATGCTAAATGAAATCAAATTAAGTTTTTTGTTCAGTTTTTTTCCAATATTTTTTGTTATTATTAATTTGACTTTTAAAACAATGTAAAAAGAAATAAAAACAATCATATAATTATAAAGAAAAAAGAGCAAACAAGAGAAACTGGAAAGTTTACGTATACAACAAAACCTTGACAAAACAATGAACACACAAGAGGACAGAGATAATACGATCATAAGCAATGCTTTAGCATTAAGAGAAAATACATCGCTGTGATAAATTATATTATTTTGCTTATTTTAATAAAAAAAAGTGTTTGATATTTTATATATTTTATTATTCATTTAATCATTTTAATTATAAAATCTGTGTTTTCATGTAACAAACAAATATTTCATGTAAGTGAAAATAATTGTAAACAAAATGTGTAAAATGTATTCAGTCTTATTGTGAGTTTTGCCCGAAATACCGTTCACCCGAAATATTTGTGTTCGCCCGGAATTTTAAAAGCTATTGCGAGTTTCGCCCGAGTAAAATTTCACTTCGAATCTGGACTGACAGTTCGAATAATTGGCATGTTCAGAGAGCTGAGTTCGCAATAAATTTCCTTATCTCTGATAAAAACAGAGAATGATCTCTGAACCAACTTTACTTGTTGAATATAAAAACCCCAATAAATGTACGTATTGCTGCAATTTCCTATTAAAATTGAGGACACAGAGTGCGAAAAAACGCTTTTAAATCCATAAATAATCAATTTATCTGCAAAAAACATATAACTTAGTCTGTAAAAATACAAAATTTCCCTCCTGTTTTTTAACATGTGAGTGTTCTTGTCTAGAAAATCAGTGTATTTTTGTTTTCACACCGGTAAGAATTTAATAAAGTTTCAACAAAAAAAATTTGAGCAAAGAATTTAGTTTTCTTTTAAAATAAAGATACGAAAAATAAAAGACAAAATGACAAATATTGCAATTCGAATGTTGGTGGAGGAAGAACAAAGGACTGAGGAAAGAGCTGTTCGAAGGTGTTTAAGAGATCATTCTAATCATTTGGAGTTGCGTGAACCATTGTGAGAATGAAATACATAAAAGCTTTTCTATTTTTTTTTTTTGTTAAGCGTGCATAATTTTCAGTTTTCAGCAACATTATAGAATAAACAAACCTGCTTTTAAGCTCCTGTTGGATATACTTACAAATGCACTCCCTCCAACGAAACAGAAATTTGGTGTTCCCCCCATTCTTAAGCTCGCCGCTTGCTTGCGATTTCTTGCAGAAGGTGGATATCAGAAAGGAGTGGGTAAGGATTATGAAATTGGGTTAGCGCAAAGCACTTTCAGCTTGGTACTGTCAGAAGTTCTCGACATACTTGAAGAGACTCTTTGTCCTCAGTGGTTGTCTTGGCCAACACCAGATGAAGAACGTGAAATTGCTCAACATTTTAATGCAAAATACAACCTACTAGATATTATTGGATGTATCGATGGAACACATGTAAACATCATTTCACCGGCAGTAAATAAACATTTATTTTACAACAGGAAGGGATCATGCAGTTTAAATGTTTTGCTTGTAAGTCTAATTTATGTAATGATATTCTAAAATGACAACGCGCTCAGAATTCGTTTCGTTGATGCTACGCACCCAGGAGCTTGTCACGATTCTTTTATTTGGAATGTGAGTGACCTTAGATCAAAAATGGAAAGTGACTATTTGCAGGACATCAAAAATGTTTGGCTGCTAGGTAATAACTTAAAACTAGCTTTCAACTTGAACCTTAATTATTTCTTTTTGTTGTAGGAGATGCTATGTATCCCTTAGAGCCGTGGCTTTTGACACCATACAGAACACCTGAGAGTGGCTCACCTCAAGGCTCAAGCTAAATTTAACGAAGTCCATTCACGTTACCGAAATATAATTGAAAGAACCAATGGCGTGCTTAAAAACCCATGGAGATGTCTTCTTGGTGCAAGAGAACTGTACTATGCAGCCGTAAAGGCTATCAAAATTGTCAACATCGAAGCAAGTTCTAGTTATCTTAATGCAGGACAACGTATTCGCTCAAACATTACCAATACTTTGCAATGATTCAACAACTAAATACCAATACAACTTACATTTTATTTGATCTTAACAGATTTGTTTTTAGTTAAAATTAAAATAAACAGACTCTTTGTTTAAATTCACAGGTTGAGTTAATTAGTAAAATAAAAATAAAAAAAAACAGTAATTCTAAAAGCACAAAAGCAAAATTAATATCGTTCATTTTTTTTCTATCTTCTCGCATGATTTCTATTTTTAGCTCCTCCAGCTCAATAATTTTACGATTTTTGTTTAAATTGTCTTCTATTTCTTTCTTTTTCCATTTTTCCATTTCGCATCTCCTCTTTGATTTGTTCTTTTTTTTTATCGTTGAGGCTATCCAGAGATCGATAAAGCTTTTTAACACAAATTTCTATGGTTTTGTTATGATCTTTCATTACAGTTATCACTTCACCAAATTTCGCACAAAGGTCTTTTTGATTTTGAAGCTCTTCCATGACGACTTCTTGACTACTCATTTTGCCAATCTTCTATGTCTTGGCATTCCGACTGGTCGAAGCAGTAGTTGTTGCTTGGGTGCTGTTATTTTCAAGTACAACCTGAGTATCAGACAGTGGTAACGTTGTAACTTCAGCACCCTGTTGGTTTTGTTCTTCATCCAACAAATATTCAATTGGAATTTCATTCTCTTCATCGCCGAGTTTTCTTTCTTGGGGTAATTTTAATCCAAAAGATTGCGAAGTTTTGACACCCTCAACTGCTTCCTTCATTCCAACGAGTTGGACAATAGCCTCTTCGGCAGGAGAGAATTTTTGTGTCCTGTTAGGTCCACCTCCTGTTCCTCTTTCATTTATTTTATTTTTAGCCGCCTTTTGTCGCACGTAGCGTTTTTGGTCATTCCAAGCCTAAATAAAAAAATAAATTTTTTCGAGTCCTTAGCACAGGGAATAAAATTGAATCTTTACCTTTTCCCATTCGAACTCAGTCTTAATTGGAGGCCCTGCGCTATTGAGTTCCAAAGTGATCTGTTTCCAAAATGCAGGTATTTTTTCTTTGGTTTCTTTGGCGAAACCTCTTGCGATTTCAGGGTTTTCCTGCATTTTACTAAGCAGCATGTCGCTTTGTTTGGAATTAATTGATTTTATCCTTACTTAAAGATAAAAGTTATTATTTTGTTTTTTTTTTTTTTTAACAACCCTAATTGAAATAAATAACTTACATTGTAAATTGTTGTTCTCCTGTTCGCCTCCAATAAATAAGTGAACATTTTAGCTGTGAATGACGTTTCATTCCGCCCGAATTGAGTGCTGCCAATAAGGGAAATTTTTCGAATATGAAATTTTTTTCGCCCGAAACTCACAATAGGCGAAAAGAAAAAATGGATTTTTTCGAGTGGAATCTTGTTCACGTGAAACTCACAATAGGGATGATTAAGAAAAATAAATTTTCATTTGTTAGATTTAATAAACAACCCCTGAAGAAGTTGGGAAAATCCAACGAAACGTAGGGTAAAATTATGGAATAAAGTTTTTTATTTGCATAAAGAAGAAGAGTGACCAAAAAAGCCTGATTAACCACAAGACCTGAAATCGATTTAAGTTTTTTCCAATGAATTTATAATTTTGTATTTCCTTTTTATTAATTTTAAGTTTGTATTGACTTTAAAAACAAAGATAAATAAAACTAAACTGTTTCTCTTTTTGTAATAAATTTGTTTCTGTGAACCAAATGTGAACTTGTAGTTTTTTTTTTTTTAAATTTAAGTATTTGCTTTTTTAAGTATTTTTTTTATTATTAAATAGAACAGATGTGATTTTTTCAATTTAAGGACTTATGCCCGATTTCATAAAAATACACTAAAATATTTCCAGTTTCACCATCTAAAAAAAGGAAATTTTAGTTAAAATTTGGTTTGACTCACATCCCTGGATATGTAAATAGGTTGTTTCCGTCTCACATTCGAAAAGCACGTGAAAAAGCATTATATGCAGAAAAAAATGCTACAAAAAAAAATATTTGGAGAACGGATTCTAATATGAACTAGGAATATTCTTGGACGTCTTACTATATGTTGCTCTTCATCCTCAGATGAACAATCAATTATTCTAAAAACAAACAAATTATGAAGGCAGTATTCGCGTTGGCTTGGGAGAGCCTTAAAAGATTATTATTTACACACAAACTATATTTTTGTTTCAACCTATTCACAATTTATATTTGCAAGAATTTAAATAAAAAAGTGACTGCAAAATAGGTATCATCTATAATTTTCTTACTCGTCGGCTGACATCTGACATATTAGACTTCACAAATCACACTTTTAAAATTTATTGAGGCGAAAATGGGCTTTTATTTTATAAGGGCATTTAAAAGCATTTTAAATTTAAAAGCAGTTGGTGAAACCAAAAAATCCCATTGTAACTCTAAATGGGCTTTGAAATATTTAAAAGTCCTTAATGAAATCGGGCATTAAGGTTTTAAATATAAAAGGCATAAAATATCATCTTAAAACTCTTTTTCCACACACGAGGTAAAATATCTTATCTCAACTTAAGATTTTGGATGTTTATATAAAATACAATTTAAAGAAAAGCCAAACTATCTTAAATCATATTTTTCCCCTTACATCGGGCAAAATATTAAAATTTTTTGAAATAAATTAAAAAAAAAGATAATAAAATTTGACATCTAAATGCTTTGCCCGTGTGGCCTCAGGGTTAGATATCCCCTTCAATTATACAATTTCTATAGCGAAGCGCAGCAACAACATAACTATAAAGCGTATTGCAACCTTTCTCTCCGTTTAGTACACCAAGCAATTCGCGTTAATCTAGGCTCTTTTTATTAAGAAAAAACTCATCTAAAATACCTTCTAAACATGGCATATCTTCTCGCATATTCATATTGCAGATACTGGATATTATTGGTAAATCAGATCGGTGTGGCATTAAGTTTAAGTTCAGTAATTCTCCTCTCGTTTTAAAATGATGGAGTACATGATAAGAAGATATGAGTTGTTTCGTCCATCGTATTTCAATCGGCTTTGAAAGCATCTAAACAGTGAAGATCTAGCTTCAGATATATATCTGTCGTACAGGACGTTACCAAATTTATACCGCATGTGGTTCCTAGGTTCTCCCATTCTTCCACCATTGATCCTACTGACGGAATCATACTATGTAGGATGATTTTTTGGTATCCTTTCATTTTTCATCTCCATAGCTTTCACAATGTAGTTGAAGTGCGATACAAGAGTGTACAATATCAAAAGAGGTGCTCCCGTTTCTATAAATAGGGTTGGTTACGAAATCCCGCATCACATAATCCCGTGTCACGAAATCCCGCATCACAAAATCCCGTATCACGAAATCCCGCAGCACGAAATCCCGCTGCACAAAATACCGCAGGATTTACTACAATGCGACAGCGCATAAAATTTTTCTTTCCATAGGAATTGGTGCCTCGATTGAATGAGAAGCACGGAGAACGAAGTTTCCTACTATTTTACTTTTTTCGCAGTACACAAAAGACCGGCCTGGATTAAGCCACTCCCCCTTTCAGTATGTTTTATATCACACTAAATTGTGGAATCAACAAAAACAACAAAAACAAATTCGCTGACCAAAAAAAGTATTATTATTATTATTATTATAAATTATTTATTTAACCTCTCGATATTTTTACAATAGTATAAATCTAAGAATAATTGCATGGCATATATTGCCGTCTGCCTAAATTGACTTATTTCGAGTTTTTTTTTCAAAAAATGGACAAAGTTAAAGTAAAAAACAGAAAAAAAAAGTTTAAACAAACATGATATTATTTTTAACCTAATATACAATAAAATAAATTAAACCTTATCTTTAATTATAACATTCATTTCTTTATACAAAATCTATAAAAGTGTTACGGTAACCTAAGGCATGATTAATATAGTGACAAAGAGTTTTCCAACCTAAATTACCATTCAAAATCTGCTTTGTATCCTCAAGTGTAAGAAAGCTCTTTAAAAAATAAAGTCTGCGGATTTCTTGTAATATTGGGCATACAGCTAGAAAGTGATAAATATTTTCTATTTCATTTCGGTTGCACAAACTTCATATCGGGCGAAGTTCACTTCTGTGTGGTTTATAATTTAAGTTAATCATCTCTGTTCTAGCTTTAAAAACAGTACTGATTTGGCTAAAGGAGAGTTCTTCATTAAAATAATTGTTTGTATAGAGTACGTGGTTTAAGTCTTTATAAATAAGTCGAGTTGTAGATGTTTGGGCTTTGTTCAAACATTGTAGATAAAGAGAGTCATCTACTTTAGCTATACATCTATAGAACTCATCCTGCCAATCGTTATGAGTGGTGTTTTACTGAGATTGAGATTCAGACCGTATTGATTAGCCAACTCGTTCCACTCTTTAAAAGGCGATAGCTGGCAAGCTCGCCGCTTGCTTGCGATTTCTTGCAGAAGGTGGATATCAGAAAGGAGTGGGTAAGGATTATGAAATTGGGTTAGCGCAAAGCACTTTCAGCTTGGTACTGTCAGAAGTTCTCGACATACTTGAAGAGACTCTTTGTCCTCAGTGGTTATCTTGGCCAACACCACATGAAGAACGTGAAATTGCTCAACATTTTAATGCAAAATACAACCTACTAGATATTATTGGATGTATCGATGGAACACATGTAAACATCATTTCACCGGCAGTAAATAAACATTTATTTTACAACAGGAAGGGATCATGCAGTGTAAATGCTTTGCTTGTAAGTCTAATTTATGTAATGATATTCTAAAATGATTAAAACGTACATGTACAGGTATGTGACAACGCGCTCAGAATTCGTTTCGTTGATGCTACGCACCCAGGAGCTTGTCACGATTCTTTTATTTGGAATGTGAGTGACCTTAGATCAAAAATGGAAAGTGACTATTTGCAGGACATCAAAAATGTTTGGCTGCTAGGTAATAACTTAAAACTAGCTTTCAACTTGAACCTTAATTATTTCTTTTTGTTGTAGGAGATGCTATGTATCCCTTAGAGCCGTGGCTTTTGACACCATACAGAACACCTGAGAGTGGCTCACCTCAAGGCTCAAGCTAAATTTAACGAAGTCCATTCACGTTACCGAAATATAATTGAAAGAACCAATGGCGTGCTTAAAAACCCATGGAGATGTCTTCTTGGTGCAAGAGAACTGTACTATGCAGCCGTAAAGGCTATCAAAATTGTCAACGCTTGTGCAGCGCTTCATAATATTTGCATTCATTTCAAAAGTGACTTATTTTTGCCTTATGATGAAGTAAATAACACCTACGAAATTGAAAATATAGCAAACATCGAAGCAAGTTCTAGTTATCTTAATGCAGGACAACGTATTCGCTCAAACATTACCAATACTTTGCAATGATTCAACAACTAAATACCAATAAAACTTACATTTTATTTGATCTTAACAGATTTGTTTTTAATTAAAATTAAAATAAACAAACTCTTTGTTTAAATTCACAGGTTGAGTTAATTAATAAAATAAAAATAAAAAAAACAGTAATTCTAAAAGCACAAAAGCAAAATTAATATCATTCATTTTTTTTCTATCTTCTCGCATGATTTCTATTTTTAGCTCCTCCAGCTCAATAATTTTACGATTTTTGTTTAAATTGTCTTCTATTTCTTTCTTTTTCCATTTTTCCATTTCGCATCTCCTCTTTGATTTGTTCTTTTTTTTTATCGTTGAGGCTATCCAGAGATCGATAAAGCTTTTTAACACAAATTTCTATGGTTTTGTTATGATCTTTCATTACAGTTATCACTTCACCAAATTTCGCACAAAGGTCTTTTTGATTTTGAAGCTCTTCCATGACGACTTCTTGACTACTCATTTTGCCAATCTTCTATGTCTTGGCATTCCGACTGGTCGAAGCAGTAGTTGTTGCTTGGGTGCTGTTATTTTCAAGTACAACCTGAGTATCAGATAGTGGTAACGTTGTAACTTCAGCACCCTGTTGGTTTTGTTCTTCATCCAACAAATATTCAATTGGAATTTCATTCTCTTCATCGCCGAGTTTTCTTTCTTGGGGTAATTTTAATCCAAAAGATTGCGAAGTTTTGACACCCTCAACTGCTTCCTTCATTCCAACGAGTTGGACAATAGCCTCTTCGGCAGGAGAGAATTTTTGTGTCCTGTTAGGTCCACCTCCTGTGCCTCTTTCATTTATTTTATTTTTAGCCGCCTTTTGTCGCACGTAGCGTTTTTGGTCATTCCAAGCCTAAATAAAAAAATAAATTTTTTCGAGTCCTTAGCACAGGGAATAAAATTGAATCTTTACCTTTTTCCATTCGAACTCAGTCTTAATTGGAGGCCCTGCGCTATTGAGTTCCAAAGTGATCTGTTTCCAAAATGCAGGTTTTTTTTCTTTGGTTTCTTTGACGAAACCTCTTGCGATTTCAGGGTTTTCCTGCATTTTACTGAGCAGCATGTCGCTTTGTTTGGAATTAATTGATTTTATCCTTACTTAAAGATAAAAGTTATTATTTTGTTTTTTTTTTTTTTTAACAACCCTAATTGAAATAAATAACTTACATTGTAAATTGTTGTTCTCCTGTTCGCCTCCAATAAATAAGTGAACATTTTAGCTGTGAATGACGTTTCATTCCGCCCGAATTGAGTGCTGCCAATAAGGGAAATTTTTCGAATATGAAATTTTTTTCGCCCGAAACTCACAATAGGCGAAAAGAAAAAATGGATTTTTTCGAGTGGAATCTTGTTCACGTGAAACTCACAATAGGGATGATTAAGAAAAATAAATTTTCATTTGTTAGATTTAATAAACAACCCCTGAAGAAGTTGGGAAAATCCAACGAAACGTAGGGTAAAATTATGGAATAAAGTTTTTTATTTGCATAAAGAAGAAGAGTGACCAAAAAACCCTGATTAACCACAAGACCTGAAATCGATTTAAGTTTTTTCCAATGAATTTATAATTTTGTATTTCCTTTTTATTAATTTTAAGTTTGTATTGACTTTAAAAACAAAGATAAATAAAACTAAACTGTTTCTCTTTTTGTAATAAATTTGTTTCTGTGAACCAAATGTGAACTTATAGTTTTGTTTTTTTAAATTTAAGTATTTGCTTTTTTAAGTATTTTTTTTATTATTAAATAGAACAGATGTGATTTTTTCAATTTAAGGACTTATGCCCGATTTCATAAAAATACACTAAAATCCCTTTTATCTAAAGTCCCCTTAAATTTTATCAGACCTTTAAATATTTCCAGTTTCACCATCTAAAAAAAGGAAATTTTAGGGAAATTTTAGTTAAAATTTGGTTTGCCTCACATCCCTGGATATGTAAACAGGTTGTTTCCCTCTCACATTCGAAAAGCGCGTGAAAAAGCATTATATGCAGAAAAAAATGCTACAAAAAAAAATATTTGGAGAACGGATTCTAATATGAACTAGGAATATTCTTGGACGTCTTACTATATGTTGCTCTTCATCCTCAGATGAACAATCAATTATTCTAAAAACAAACAAATTATGAAGGCAGTATTCGCGTTGGCTTGGGAGAGCCTTAAAAGATTATTATTTACACACAAACTATATTTTTGTTTCAACCTATTCACAATTTATATTTGCAAGAATTTAAATAAAAAAGTGACTGCAAAATAGGTATCATCTATAATTTTCTTACTCGTCGGCTGACATCTGACATATTAGACTTCACAAATCACACTTTTAAAATTTATTGAGGCGAAAATGGGCTTTTATTTTATAAGGGCATTTAAAAGCATTTTAAATTTAAAAGCACTTGGTGAAACCAAAAAATCCCATTTTAACTCTAAATGGGCTTTTAAATATTTAAAAGTCCTTAATGAAATCGGGCATTAAGGTTTTAAATATAAAAGGCATAAAATATCATCTTAAAACTCTTTTTCCACACACGAGGTAAAATATCTTATCTCAACTTAAGATTTTGGATGTATATATAAAATACAATTTAAAGAAAAGCCAAACTATCTTAAATCATATTTTTCCCCTTACATCGGGCAAAATATTAAAAATTTCTTTTTGAAATAAATTAAAAAAAAAGATAATAAAATTCTACATCTAAATGCTTTGCCCGTGTGGCCTCAGGGTTAGATATCCCCTTCAATTATACAATTTCTATAGCGAAGCGCAGCAACAACATAACTATAAAGCGTATTGCAACCTTTCTCTCCGTTTAGTACACCAAGCAATTCGCGTTAATCTAGGCTCTTTTTATTAAGAAAAAACTCATCCAAAATACCTTCTAAACATGGCATATTGCAATAGATGATAAATATCTTCTCGCATATTCATATTGCAGATACTGGATATTATTGGTAAATCAGATCGGTGTGGCATGAAGTTTAAGTTCAGTAATCCTCCTCTCGTTTTAAAATGATGGAGTACATGATAAGAAGATATGAGTTGTTTCGTCCATCGTATTTCAATCGGCTTTGAAAGCATCTAAACAGTGAAGATCTAGCTTCAGATATATATCTGTCGTACAGGACGTTACCAAATTTATACCGCATGTGGTTCCTAGGTTCTCTTATTCTTCCACCATTGATCCTACTGACGGAATCATACTATGTAGGATGATTTTTTGGTATCCTTTCATTTTTCATCTCCATAGCTTTCACAATGTAGTTGAAGTGCGATACAAGAGTGTACAATATCAAAAGAGGTGTTCCCGTTTCTATAAAAAGGGTTGGTTACGAAATCCCGCATCACATAATCCCGTGTCACGAAATCCCGCATCACAAAATCCCGTATCACGAAATCCCGCAGCACGAAATCCCGCTGCACAAAATACCGCAGGATTTACTACAATGCGACAGCGCCTAAAATTTTTCTTTCCATAGGAGTTGGTGCCTCGATTGAATGAGAAGCACGGAGAACGAAGTTTCCTACTATTTTACTTTTTTCGCAGTACACAAAAGACCGGCCTGGATTATGCCACTCCCCCTTTCAGTATGTTTTATATTACACTAAATTGTGGAATCAACAAAAACAACAAAAACAAATTCGCCGACCAAAAAAAGTATTATTATTATTATTATTATAAATTCTTTATTTAACCTCTCGATATTTTTACAATAGTATAAATCTAAGAATAATTGCATGGCATATATTGCCGTCTGCCTAAATTGACTTATTTCGAGTTTTTTTTTCAAAAAATGGACAAAGTTAAAGTAAAAAAAAGAAAAAAAAAGTTTAAAAAAACATGATATTATTTTTAACCTAATATACAATAAAATAAATTAAACCTTATCTTTAATTATAACATTCATTTCTTTATACAAAATCTATAAAAGTGTTACGGTAACCTAAGGCATGATTAATATAGTGACAAAGAGTTTTCCAACCTAAATTACCATTCAAAATCTGCTTTGTATCCTCAAGTGTAAGAAAGCTCTTTAAAAAATAAAGTCTGCGGATTTCTTGTAATATTGGGCATACAGCTAGAAAGTGATAAATATTTTCTATTTCATTTCGGTTGCACAAACTACATATCGGGTGAAGTTCACTTCTGTGTGGTTTATAATTTAAGTTAATCATCTCTGTTCTAGCTTTAAAAACAGTACTGATTTGGCTAAAGGAGAGTTCTTCATTAAAATAATTGTTTGTATAGAGTACGTGGTTTAAGTCTTTGTAAATAAGTCGAGTTGTAGATGTTTGGGCTTTGTTCAAACATTGTAGATAAAGAGAGTCATCTACTTTAGCTATACATCTATAGAACTCATCCTGCCAATCGTTATGAGTGGTGTTACTGAGATTGAGATTCAGACCGTATTGATTAGCCAACTCGTTCCACTCTTTAAAAGGCGATAGCTGACAACGGAGGGCGTATTCCATAATATGTTTTTGAAGGTTCGAATCGTTCCTATTCATTACTTTAACTATGTAATCAGCATTTGATTTTAAGTTCTTTAAGAATATTTGTGGTATACCGGATTCAACGTGGATAGCATAAGTTGGAGTAGTACTAGCTAGTTTAAAAATGCGCTTAAAGAAAAAACGCTGGATTACTTCAAAACCTTCAATGTTTTGATACCCAAAAACTTGGTTTGGATAGCAGAGACATGTTCTTATGGTTGCATCAAATACCTTGAACTTGGCGGAAGCATCAACATATTTATTACAATAAAATTTACTCCACATGAGGTTTATTGCTGTTTTTGCTGCAACACTTTTTCCTTTAATATGTGGGTGGAGATCAAGGTTGTATGTTATTAAAAATCCTAAGTATTTGTATTCGCTGACAATTTCTAAGGGTTCACGATCTAAAAACCATTTTTCGTGAAGAAGTCTTTTTCGGCGAGAGCTTTCAAAAATCATTATTTTTGACTTTGTGGCATTGATTGAAAGGTCCCATAAATCACAAAATCGTTCAAGCTTATTTATTTGAAGCTGCAAGGATGTTGGGGTATCTGCTAGTATGACAATATCGTCCGCGTATAGAAGCATCTTTATTAGAATATCACCACACTTAACTCCTCCCGGGAAATCCTTGGATACATCATCAATAAATAATGCAAACATAATTGGACTAAGCCCACACCCTTGTGGAACACCAGCACATATATTAAAAAAATCGGACATTGAAACTATATTCCATACAGCAGCAGAGGTATCGGTAATAAGTAGCTTATATAAATTGAGAAACTTTGTCGATAAACCTAAAGTTGATAGCTTATAAATCAAAGAAGCCCTATTTATTGTATCAAAAGCTGCCCTAAAATCGACAAAAAAAGCATATAATTTTTTTTTCTTTCCTAAAAACATTTTGGCTATATTTGTTAGAGCAAAAATATGATCCACCGTGGATAGTCCCGCGCGAAATCCAGCTTGAAAAATACTAAGGAGTTTCTTCTCTTCAACCCATCTCGTCAGCCTATGGTATAAAAGATGGCTGAATATTTTTCTAAGACAGGGTAGTATCGATATACCCCTGTAATTACTTGGAAGCTGCGAATCGCCTTTTTTAAAAATAGCTCAAATCCACGCTTTCCGAAATGCTTTTGGTATTGCTTCTGCTTCTAGAAATCTGTTAAAGAGAGATGTTATTTGCTGCATGAAATTCGGTGTTGAATTCTTATAAAATTCAGCAGGTATGCCATCAACCCCTGCTGCTTTATTATTTTTCATTGATTTGAGGGTTTCCTGCAACTCTCTCATAGTAATTGGCCCATCAAGTTCAGGGACTACAAAAAAAGTATTTAAGCAGTTTTGGTTCCGGAATTAATTTCAGTAATTTAGTCACAGATTCAGTACAGTGCAGTGATAACGAACACACGTAGAGCGGAAGAAAAATATTTAAATAATAATCTACCAACCCCTAAATAAAGAAAGGACAAAACGCAGGTATACCCGAGGGCTACCTGTAAAAAGGGATTATCCCAACAAACGTACCCAAGATCAATGCGGATTAAGTGTGTTAACAGAAGTTTTTCTTAAAATAGTGTTGTGCGCGTTTAATCCGAGTTATAAAAAGTGAAGTATTAAGGTTAATCCAGTAATGGATCCCTTGAATCCAGAATCGGCAATTGCTTCACTTGAGGTTTTGCTGAAAAGGATAGTCAACGAATTCGGACCTGGATTTGGTCCCAAATTAGCAATGATTTTTAATAACATTGTGCAGCCAAATAAAATCAACAACGAAAAAGAAATAGAGACAAAAAATATGGAAACTGAAGGGATGGACAGCAACGAAGAGTCTTCAACCGTTAGCAGCGTAGAGGAAACTTCCACTGAAGAGGAGCTCAGTTAGAGCACGAGCTCTGAAGAAGACACCAGCGACCTTCCCCTACCGGGGCAAAAACGACCAAGCAAGGCTTCGAAAAAGGACAACGGAAAGCGCATACAACTTGACAAGGATTCGTCAAAGAATCCGCCTAAAGCGCCAACGTCTGTCCAAACCGAAGTCACAAAGGCTCTGAATACCAGCAGCAACATCAGCTGCAACCAAGCCCACTCCAGCCCAACCTACAAAGACATCCAAGGACACCATCTTGAACCCAAGCAAGAACACAGGAATGCCACCAATTATTTTCTAATCCGGAAACATCGCTGAAATCAGCAGGTTATGTAAAAGCAAAGAACTGAGTGTCACATTTAAGAACCGGAACACGAAGACGACCATCATCAATGCTGGAGTCAGAAAAGCCTTTGACACCATCGAAAACTTACTGAAGTTGAGAAAAATTCAATACAACTCCTTCACACCACGAGATGATAAGAAGAACTTACTACTACTGAAAGGAATGCATCACACCTATGCTGCCATCGAAGTCGAAGACGAACTACGCATTGAAGGACTTCCGGTCATCAAGGTATCACACTTCAAAGCCAGGAAGGCGCAAGGGAAAACCTATAACAACTTCGTGGTAGAACTATCGAAGTCATGTGACATCAACGAAGTCTACACCAAGACGTTAATCATGAACTAGAGGGTGCACTGGGAGCGCCGGAAGTCCAAGGAAATCGTCCAGGACCGTAACTGCCAGCGTTTCGGACACGTTGCCACCAACTGCGGACGCCAGTACGTATGCGTCAAGTGTAAAGAAAACCATGAGCCCGGACAATGCCAACGGAAGGAGAACACTGGATTGGATGTTTGGTGTGCCAATTGCCATAAAGAAGGTCACCCAGCCAGCTTCAAGGGTTGTCCAACTCTCAAAGCAAGACTCACCGAAAGGAACAGGTTGACAGCAGAAAAAAAGGCCCAAAAGGAATTTTCCGCCAAATCAGCATGCGTGGTTACCCGCCCTGCTATCAGCTTTGCAGCAATGGTAAGAGGTGGATCATCACAGAAACCTGCAAACTCCAAGAACCAACAGCAACAACAGAAAACGACACCAGCAAAAGTGATCACACCCCGAACAACAACACCAAGGAGTGGACCAACCAAAACAACATCAGCCCCACCAACGAACTTGAACACCGAAGTTCAAAGGATTTTTGGATCCGACCTCTACTCACTCTCATGGGAAAAGCTCGGAGTGCAGTTCCACCCAACTACGCACAGCTTAGCGAAGCCGAGAAGTCCGTGGCATTGGTCACCTTCTTGTTCGAAATATGCAACTAAAGAAGCTCCGCATCCTGACGTACAATGTCAATTCATTGTACAGCCTAGAGAAGAGGACGACATTCAACTTATGGATGAAGAAAAACAACCCGGACATTGCTCTCATCAGTGAGATCAACGTCACCAGGCGCAATAACATTGACATGGCCGGTTTCAAAACCTTCCGAAAGGACAAGAATGAGGGCCGTAGAGGAACGGCAATCTACGTATAGAAGAAAATCTCCCCCAACGCCGCTGAAACCATCATCACAGGTCTCACAACCAGCGAAGCCACTGCCGTCACCATTGAAATCGGAAGAGCTGAAACCCTCACCATCATCAGTGTCTACTTCAAGTGCAAATCCGGCATAAGAAATATTCACAAGGACCTACAAATTCTCAACGGTTTCCTTGAGAGAAGCACTTATGGACTCATCGGCGGCGATTTTAACGCGAGGCATCACCGATGGCTGGATACTAAGATCTCACCCGAGGGCAAGGCGATTGTAGACTGGCTGGATGACAACAACGACCAACACTCCTTAGTGGTTGTTTCACAACCCAAACCAACCTATCCCCAAACACCATCGACACTTGATTTTTTTATTTCTACCTCTAATTTTTCTTGTATACTTCCAGAACTAAGGAACTACACCTGTTCAACAGCACCCGGAGACTCGAACCATGAAGCTGTTCAGCTAAAATCAAATTGCAACAACCCATATTCCTGACAACCGAACCAACTGAGCACATCATCAACTAAAGGAGACTGGATGTGGATAGACTCCAAAGAGACATAGAAGCTACCATAACGCTAGCACCCCAAAACAGAAACCTGCAGAACACAGAAATTGACACAACCATCAGCTGTCTGGAAACGGCTGTTTCTAGCGCACTGGACACCCAAAAACAGCCCAAGACATCATGGGACAGATACCAGCACCTTCCTGAGTATATCCAGAACCTCTACACTCATCGGAAACAGTTGAGGAAACGCCTCCAAAGGATCCACCAGCGTGAACTAAACACAACGAACAGCAACTAGCAGAAAGTATCGAGCGAACTAAAGTGTGTCAACATTATGTTGCGAAACTCTATCCAACACCATAACAATAACAAAGTCAACAAGAGGCTGCAATCAATCAAACCTGGACCTTCAAGAACATCAACAAACTGATTGGGAAAAAACCACCGATGCCGGAAACCATTACCACCAACAATGGAGAAGTCACAACGTCACTCGACAAAGCTGAAGCATTTAAAAACTTTTTGAAGGAAACTTCACCCCCAATCCATCAACTGATCCAGTCTTCCTTGATGAAGTAAAGGATTCCATCCAACTAACCCAGGCACCTGACACGGACAGACCAATATTCAGTGACACTAATCCAGCGAGCGACCCAGCCGACTGCCCAAACCTGAGCACCACAGAAGAAATAGCTGAAATAATCAGCAGCTGCAGGCCAAAGAAAGGACCAGATGGAATTTCCAACTTCATCATAAAGAGGATGCCAGAGACAGTTTTGATCCTTATAACCATCATCCTGAACAACTGTGTCAACAACAACTACTTCCCTCAAAAATGGAAAACAGCGAAGAT
Organism: Leucozona laternaria; assembly: GCA_932273885.2. Lineage (NCBI taxonomy): Eukaryota > Metazoa > Arthropoda > Insecta > Diptera > Syrphidae > Leucozona > Leucozona laternaria. The sequence goes on from OW026366.1 coordinate 112,430,766, forward strand.
CGTGGCCATCCCGAAGAAAGGTGTCAGGACTATAATTTCTAACTACAGGCCAATATCCCTCCTTAGCAACCTAAGCAAGCTCTTGGAAGAGCTTATACTAAGAAAACTTAAGAAGTTTTGCAGCGAAGACAACCTAATTCCCGATATGCAGTTTGGTTTTAGAGAAAATCACTCAACCCTGCACCCACTCTTGAAGTTCCAGCATGAGACCACCATAGCCCTCAGCAGTCATCGTGTCACCGTGGGATGCTTTTTGGATGTCGAGAAAGCATTCGATAGCGTTTGGATAGATGCCCTTATTCACAAACTGCATCTTCTAAGTTTACCCCCGCCACTAATTAAAATTCTTTTTTCCTTTCTTTCTTCCAGGAACTTTTTTGTGCAATTGGAGTCACCCAAGGTTCGAAGCTTGGCCCCTTCCTCTACAGGCTAATTACATCTGACCAACCCGTCCCAACTAGCTGTGAAAACCTGCTATTTGCCAATGACTCGCTTACATATGCAACCTCAATATCACCACTAGCAGCAGTACGGACAGTAGAGGCACACATCAACAAACTGTTCGACTTCTACAAGAAATGGCGCATCAAATTCAACACATCGAAATCTGAGCTAGTCTGTTTCAGGAGACCCAGTAACGGAAGTCGCTCAGCAGCCAATTGCAGAAACTTAGTCCTGAAGCTTCCAGACGGATCCACCATTGCTGCCAAAAGGAACGTCAGATACCTGGGGATCAACTTCAATGAGTTACTACGATTTAACCCACACTCAAAAAGTGTACTCAAAAAAGCGAACTGGGCTTTCCACCGACTACACCCCTTGATGAGGAGGAAATCAGGGCTAAGCCAACAGACAAAGATACTTGTGTACAAGCAACTCCTGCGGCCAGTTATCAGCTATAGTTTCCCAGTATGGTTCACGATCTCAAAGACAGCAATGAAGGAACTCCAAATCTTCGAAAGGATGATGTTAAGAATCTGCACCGGACTCCATTTCGACCGGCAGCGAAGAAAGCATTACAGGAACGACGATCTCTACAAAGAAGCTAGGATAATACCGATGGACAAGTACCTACTAAATACAGCAAAGAAGCTAGTACAGAACACCGTCAATCACCCTAATCTGCTGATGAGAAGGATGGCCACCGAGCAACGACATCCCGAGCCGAGGTACCTCAGTGTGATGGAAACCCTGGATGCCAATATCTACACTAACAACGGCGAAGCAGCCGTTTCCTTCTACGCTGACACAGGGTCAGCCTACCACCGTGGCTTAATGCCAACCTCAACTACCAAACCACACCCAAACCACCACTGGACAACCGGGACGGAACACCCCGAGAACATCAAAGTCAACCGACTTTTAATTCTAAGTTGACATGTATAATATATATATTTTATTTCTTTTCAATCTAAGCCAATGTATAAGTATAGGCCCCCTATGTGCCATAAGATTTTTAGTTTGTCAATGTATTTCATAATTATAAGATAACCCAAATTGTATATAAAGGTTCAATAAAAATAATCGTTAAATCGAATTAATTTCAGTTCTTATTAGAACTCGGTAGAGGCTATTCCTCGAGGTTAAAAAGAGATTTTGAATCATTATTCAATTTAGGGGTTGGACGGACGACTATGGCCTGGTCTCCATATCTGATTGGTCGACGGCACGGTGGCGTTGCTCCGACTGAGGAGGTTCTGGAGGTGGGACATTGGTTCTGGCCCTGGAGCTGGGAAAGGGTCAGCGTCGGTTGTTCTGGATCTGGGATGCAGATTCTGGAACCGGGACAAAAGTTCTGGTGGTGAGACTTAGGTTCTGGAGCTGGGGAAGGATTTCTGGCCTTGGGTCCGGAACTGGGTCGGTTGTTCTGGATCTGGGACGGAGATTCTGGAGGTGGATCTGTAACCGGGACAATAGTTCTGGAGTTGGGTCTGGAACTGGGACATAAGTTTTGGATCTGGGACGGATATTCTGGGGGTGGATCTGGAACCGGGACAAAAGTTCTGGAGAGGGGTCTGTTTCAAAAAAAAAAAAATGTCCTCTGTCCAAGTTCCAGGACTTCTTTTTAATTTTGTGAACAAAAATATGTTCGAAAATTGCTTTTTTGCCAGATATTGGTAGATATGGATCTGGGACAAAGGTTCTGGAGGTGGATCTGGAACCTGGACAACATTTTTTTTTTTTTGAAACAACTGTAAACAAAACTAAATAAAAATTTTCAAAAATAAATTGTGGAAAAAAGTTTTTTAAAATATCATGTGTGGATTTAAACTCCCTTTTCGGGGGCACACCCACTCACGCAACTCCGTTGCTCCGCTTAGGGTATACGCAGTCGTCAGGCAGGCGCCTATGTCAACAGTTTTCTTGGTGCCACGAAGATGCCAATTTTTTTTTCAAAAAAAAAACAAAAAAAAAGATTAGAAAAAAGTTTTTTTTTTTTATTTTTCAAAAAAAAATTAATTTTTTAAATTTGTTTTCAAAAAAAAAAATGTTTATCTACGTCCAGGTCCAAACCCATCTTTGTCCTGATCCAGACCCAGCCCCGTCCAGATCCAGACCCAGCTCAGTCCAGATCCAGACCCACCTCCGTCCAGATCTAGACCTTCCACCGTCAAGATCCAGATCCGTCCAGATCAAGACCCACCTCCGTCCAGATACAGACCCACCTCCGTCCAAATCCAGACCCACCCCGTTCAGATCCAGACCCACCTCTGTCCAAATCCAGACAAACCTCCGTCCAGATCCACCTCCGTCCAGATCCACCTCCGTCCAGATCCAGACCCACCTCCGTCCAGATCCGGACCTACCACCGTCGAGATCAATACCCACCTCCGTCCAAATCCAGACCCACCTAATCCTAAACAATGAAATAAATAATTTCTTTACCTCGAGGTGTGACTTCTACTGCGAGTTCTAACAAAAACTGTACCAAAATGTACCAAAACAACTTTCAATTCTGTTGAAAAATATACATAATTCCAAAATAATATTTTAAATAATATTTTATTCGACACATTCGAAATCACAAACAATATTCTACCAATTGTATTATTTTATTCCAAACCACCAACAATTGTCAAATTGTGTTCCTAGGGGATTTTGTTGTATTTGTAATCTGCGGGATTTCATGCCGCGGGATTATGTGCTGCGGGATTTCGTAACGATCCCCTAAAAAAAAGTATGTTTAGTTTGGAGTATTTCTTGGTAGACGAAAAATCCTTTTAATGAAATAACTTAGAAATTTCCCAACGGCTTCAAAAGGATAACAACCCCAAACTAGAGACGCATATAGGAGAATTGAGTTGGCTGTAGAGCGGAACAATATTTTCTTTGCACTAAACTCTATGTACTTGTTCTTAAACCAACGTGCCCAAACCAAATTAATTTCTCTTTTTGCCTCCGATAGTTTTCCTCCCAGATGTTTTCTCTTGTTCGAATTTGATGTTATTAAAACTCCCAGATATTTGTAATCCCGCACAATTCCCCGTTAAAGGTCCACTTTTCATTTCTTAACTACCTGCCAGCCTGCCACCTCATTCTCGGAATACCATAATTTTTGACTTTTCTAGATTCACTACCAGGTTCCAATGTTTGCAGTATTTTCCTAGTCTGTTCATCAATATGTTACACTTTTAATATTTAACTAAATTATGTCGTGCTCGTTTGGATGTTCGGAGTACTCCTTTTTCACTCCTACTACTCCAAAAGTTTTCGATTGGCTGGTCCGAGTAATGTTTTCGGAGTGTTCTTCTGTTCCCAATTTCACATTGGAGTAGACGAGGAAGACACACATACATACAAAGTTTTTCGTTGGATTAATTGTCAAAAGTGATAAAAACGTGAAGAATCCATTTTGTTAAGTGGCGGCTTAAGGTAGTGTGTGTGTAAATTTATGAAAGTCGGTGTTTTCATATACGCGACGAAAACAAAATACGACCGGCGTTGACGATTTGACTACGACTTTAGGTTATACGAATTTCAACCAAAAAGGAGAGATAGAAAGATGAAAACAAAGTTCGAATTAAAAAAAAAGTGTAACAGGTAGCACTTCAGGGTTCACTTTTTAACACTTTTTGTAGGAAGGGGAAAAAAAACAGGTCAATAAAAAAAAAACAAGATAGGAAATTGAGTCGAAGAACAAACGGGTATTAAAAACCATTCGCGGGTTCCGCTTTGTCGGAGAACTTTCGGAACAAAAGCCAAACGAATAATTAAGAACGAGTAAAAGAAAATAACACAAACGGTTTTTTTGTGACCAACAGAAACCATTTTTAAATAACACTATACTTAGCTTTCTTTTAACTCCTGCTAATGTCCTTCCTGACGAAAAATTTTCCACTTATCTGGAACTTTCTTTCCACCAATTTTATGGACAATATTTATCTCCACAACAATTGTCTTTCTTTTCCTTTTTTTAAAAACTTTGTTTGTTTGCTTTCAAGAACCTGTGGTTCGTACTAAAGACGGGTAAAAAGTGTTTTTCCAGGCTTTCATCCTGCCTGGACGACCTCTTTTTTTCCAATGCTCCAGTGCTTTTGGCGAATTAGTGACGTGGGTTTCGGTCGCGTCGTCACTCAGCAACACTCAGCATATTCGCGTTAGTGAGCCAACGCAGTTAAAACCCAGCAGCCACTGTCACCATTGAATTCGCCGACCTTTGGTATGACTTCTAGTGTAGACAAATCAATGGGTCCATTCAGCCACCTATTCTCACCCACTCAACTTCTTAAAAGAAAGTTTCAAAAAACCAAAAAGAAACTCAACTTTATCCCACGTACATTTTTCCCCATTTTATTTAAAAAAAAAAAAACTATCAACTAGCAACAAATTGATGAAAAGTCAGATTCAATTATAAACATGTTTCAAGAAATTATATGTAGACAGTGATTCCCAATTTCGCGAAGTTACTCTACGTGCGTGGGCGTCGGTCGTTGGCTTTTGTGCAGATTTGGGGGATGAGGACTAGCAGTTAACGTAGCATCTTTTACAAAAACAAATAAATAACTGATTTAGGTAGGGCAAGCAGCCACTATAAGAAGGAGTTACTTCAGCATCGGAGACCAACTGACGTCCGTGCTTTTTTGTTTGTTCAGTTTGTACAGACCACCCGTCTTTTAAGTAACTTGACCATTTGAGGACCAACTGTCACCCGCAACTTAATGCCAGCAAGCATTATAAACCATTAACTGAAAGAAATACAGTAATTCTGAGTCATATCTAAATATAGACATCATCATCAAGCGGCAAACAATAGACAATCGTCTACATGAGAAAGGTCACGTAGTCCCAATCAAACATTAAACCTAATATAATAAGCTGGTATATAAGAAAGTAACCCCTAGATATTCCAAGAAAAGTAAATACCTAAATACAGAAAGTGAGAACAAAGAAGTTTATCTTGCAAGCAATGGTAATAAAAAAGTAATTAAAAACATCACATAAATACTGAATACAAACTCAGCACGGCAGATCATTTTAAGGAGCAATATCGCTACCATCACGTCGGTCGTCTACATCACAACTCGTTATTCGGCAGTGTATCGCACTGAGTGAATATCCGTTGATATCACAGGCATTAAGGTCCGAAAGAAACGTCCTGCTTTGTATAAATAATTAGAAAATTAAAAAGTATAATTTTATAAGTAGAAGTTTAAATGTAACTAGTAAAATTAAGTTTATCGTAAGTTTTTAAATTTAAATAAAAATATTATTTTAAAACACTTGCTTTATTAATTGGGGACTCAACCGGGATAGCCTTACAAAGCGATTTAGCGCAAATATAAATTGAAAAATAATAAAGTAAATTTAACGTAAGATCAGTGAGTGCTACCAAGTGCCAGGAATATGTTCTTCAAGTAATACAAATGAACAATTGTATGAAGACATATTTAGTGATCAGTGAACATCAATATATCTGAAAATAAAAGTAAGATAGTGTTAACAATATATCACAGACAATAAAGTATCGAACGTATCGAACACCAAAAGAAGATAGAGGGAGATAATTCAACGGCAAAAAAATTCCAGAGAGGTACAGTGCGGAATTGCAGACAAAGAATCCCAGAGCGGTATTGCAGTTTTAAGTAAGAATTATATATATATTAAGTATGATAGATTATATAAAAAGTGTGTTATGAGTAGATTAACCAAATATAAAGAATCATTTAAAAGTAAAGTGTTAAAGAAGATCAAGATAATTTTGAATTGCAAAAGTTAAGTAAAATTAAATTAAATTTTGAGAAATCGGAAACAAGTGAAATAGTAACCATGGACGTTTTGCAATCACAAATAGCTGATTTAACAGCAAAATTAGATATTTTCATGACTAGAAAACCTGCAATAAGAGAATTCGAAACAGAACAAATTAAACCAGAAATTAAAGATACTATGAGCTTATATGTAATAAAATCAGTGCCGAATCTTACGGGCGACGCCCAAAAATATATTTCATGGAGACAAGCAATTAGTCATGCTATGAAGATATATACAAAAGGTAGTGTACAGTACTTTTCGGCACTAGGAATACTTCGAAATAAGTGTATAGAACAAGCAAATCACATTTTAACTAATGGCGGTACGGTATTAAATTTCGAAGCAATTTTAGCAAGGTTATACTTTGCATATTCGGACCAACATCCAATACATGTTTTAGAACAATAAATGAGCATTTTAAGACAAGGTAAATATTCTTTAATGAAATATTATAAAATAATAAATCCAAACTTACAGCGTTAACTAACAAAACTATTATGACGCACGGTGACGGTAAAGCAATCACAAACGAATTATGTGAAAAATATAGAAGAGATGGACTTAGAGTTTTTATTTCGGGACTGAACAGTCAGCTCTCAAACAGACTCTTTAGTATAGGTCCAGATAATCTTCTACGTGCACTAGCAAAAGCACAGGAATTAGAAAGCAATAATAATAGAGCATTATTTGCTTACAGATATGAATGCCCAACTATTGGGAATAAAAGTGAAACATTGAGGTTTTCACATAAAGATAAACCTATTTATAAAGATAATAATGTCTTCAAGAGAGATAATTTAGCTCCTCAATACAAACAAAATCCAAACCAATTTGAACGAATGCAATCTAGTACGATCAATCAACACATCCCAAACACAAACGAACAAAGAAATAAATATCGAAATGCAAATAATAGGAATTACTCATCCTATAATAACCAAAACAAAACAGACAAGTTTTTAAAAGAGATAGGGAACAAAGTGTTCAAGTATCAGGGCAAGCCACACCCAATAAAGTTGAAAGAATCAGTAATTTGAATGAGAAGAATGAGATAGGTAGTCAGACCGGTGTACCATACTTATACAGAAAGATAGGCAACAAAAATATAAGAATTTTGTTAGACACAGGCGCAACAAGAAATTATTGTCGACCAGGGCTACTCAGTGAAAGAAAAGAGTTAGTCGCAAAGAAACAGGCAACGACAGTGAACGGAGCAGTAATAATTAAATATTATTACGAAGTTGAAATATTTAATAAAACAGTGAAAGTATATGAGTTAAATAATTTCGGTTACGATATATTAATCGGTAACAAATTCTTAAGAGATAACAAAGCAGTTATTGATCTTCAGAATAATAATATAAAGGTAAATAATGAAGAAGAAAGTATTTATTTTGACGAAGAAGTCATAAATAATATAATTATGAACAAAAGTGAGAATTTAGAAGATTTGAGAAAATGTGTCAGTGAACAGATTAAAGCAGAACATAAAAATATAAATATAAACTTGCCATTCAGAAGAGATAAAGTTGCTGAAATAAACACAGTAGAAGACAAGGCAATATGGACAAAACAATATCCATACCCTCATAGTGCCAATGAATTCATAAATAAAGAAGGAAAAAAATTAATAGAATCAGGTATAATTAGAGAAAGCAAAAGTGCTTATAATAGTCCAGTATGGGTAGTGCCCAAAAAAGGATTTAACGAAACAATACACCAAAAATGAGAATGGTGATCGATTTCAAAAACCAAACGAAAATACAGTTGTGGATAAATATCCAATACCGGACACAAATGTCTGTTGCGTTCACCTAGGGTAAAGAATGAAAACAAAAAAAATACATTAGTAAAATAAAAATAAAAACAAATAAATTCATTTGTATACCTTAGTAGCCGAACTGGTGAAATTCTCCTTCGTACATGATGCGGCTGCGCTGGGCAAGATTCTGTAATAAATAAACAAACACAAATTAGGTACACAGCACAAACGATAAGCACTAATAAAACCTAAGAACGTAATCAAAACACACGAATTAACGATACATAAAAGAAAAAGTACAAAAGTTACAAAATATGAACACACAAAAAAATAAATTAAAAACACAAACCTCAACGAGTCGAACCGCCATTGCAAAATACCTACGTAGTAATAGTAGGATTGTTGGTTAGGTTAAATAAGTAGGTGCAGGGGGAATTGAACATTATGTGAATGGAGAGACGATAGAAGCCGTATGGTGATTGGCTGACAGGGAAAAAGTTCAAATGGATTCCGCATTCCACAAATATAATGGAAAAGTTCGAAGAGTATAGGGTTCGGTGTTTTGCGAGTTGGTAAGGTAGTGCGAGGAAAGGTTGGGTGCGATCCTGGCTAACTCTCGAACCCAACGTTGAGGGAAGCCTACATTTGGGCTTTAGGTCGTGGCAATTTTGTTTTGTCCGTGGGGGAAAAGAGGTATGAAAAAAGAGAGTCGCATTGGAGTGCGCTTTCGATGCAGTTCCAAAGCGGTAGATGGTGCATGTGTGGGTGGTTTTGAGTGCAGAAAGCGGTATGGGGATCGCTGAAGAACTTTTCGTCTAGCAAATATCCAAAGGTAGTCAAAGAGGCCAGTGCCCAGTGCGAGTGATAAAAAGCCCTATCTATAGGCAGTGCTAGTTTTTTGTAAGAATTAATAAGAGAAGAATAATTGGTAAAACCAACAAAAATTCAACCGCCGGCCGGTTAATATATCTTTATATATATTTTTTCGGATAAAAAACAGAATCCACAAGAACCAGCAGAAGAAAAGAAAAATTAAACAATTGGGTGAGTTTTCCTTAGAAAAAAAAGAAATTTTAAATTAATTAAACGGTTTAGGCGAAGAAAAATTACAACCCCGACTTAAGGGTCCGCGCCTGGTCGTGGCCAATAGCCGAAAAATAAAAGTTTAAAAGATAAAATTAGAATAAAAAGGTGAGAGTTTCTATAGCCAGAAAGTGATGATTTTGTATACATTTGTTTATAATTTAGTGGCAGTGCAGAAGTGTTCCGCAAAAGAAAAGAATTCGCCATAAAATTTCCGTAAGCCCCCGAAAGGGTGGTATTAAGAATTCTTTTTAGCGGTCACCGACACCCGTTATCCCAAAGAGTCGTGACCGCTGAGCGTTTTTTTTTTTGGTGCGGTTCTTCAAACAGAAGAAATTCGAAGCCAAGCGACTTTTCGAGACAGTGGAGCGGTGGCAGTTTTTTTTTGAGAAAACAAAATAGAAATCAGAGATATTTGTAAAATTTTTTTTTTGGCGTGATATTTTTTTTGGTTTTTTTTGTAAAATAATTATAAAAATTTTAGTATTAAGTTTTTTTAAAGAAAAAAAAATAGAAAAAAAAGCCATAAGGCAAAAAAAAACAAAAAAAAGGAAAATAGGAAGAGGAGTAGGAAGGAAGGTTGGGAGAAAAATCGTTCTCGCCTTTTGTAGTCGTCCCCGGTCGAGGTAGCCATTTTTAGTTTTTGGCGAACTTTCGGTAGGCGTAGACCTAAATAGAGCTCTGTCTAGGGTCTCCGGAAACGCGTTCGTGGCGAAAGAAATTTTAATCGGTGCTTCGGAAAAAGTAGAAGCCTTCGAGGGTCAGAAGGGCGGCCTGAAAGAGGTTAGGGCGAGCCTCGCAGCTTGTCTTCCCTGTCCACCCCTTTTTCTTTGCTTTACCTGAAAAAAAATATAAAAAAAAATCATATAAAAAAATAGCAACAAAAAAAATTAGAAAAAAAAAGAAAAACACAAAAAAAATTATTATTTTTTATTTATTTTAGTTTTAAGATTTAATTCCATATGGTATATTTCAATTCAAATTATTTCCGATTATTTCAATCCATTTTTTGTTATAATTTCATTTCTTACATTTCGTTTTTTTTTTATATCATTAGGTTTATTTTGTTTTTAAATGTCTACATTTTCTTATATTTTAATAAATTCTTTCTGATGTTTGTGAGTCACGCCAACGAATGGTATTTTTATTGAGCGGCACTAGCAGCTTAATGGCGTGTTAAACTAAAAATTTCAGGGGGTGAAACGAGACGACAGATGTCTTCGTGAGAGGAGCTGAAGGAGGCTGATGAAGCAAGCGTTCGGGGAGTCCGAAAATTCCCGCCACGGACTCCAGGTCGGGAGGGCGGCGCCTCGGTACAACATCCGCAGAGCCATGAACGGCCACCGTCGTCAACCAACTTGCGAGGTAACAATAATGGTAATGTTTTTTTGGTATTTTCGTATGTGTTGTCTGTTGTGTTGTCTATCCTCTCTTCCTATTGGGTTATCCTACCTTTTTAACCCATACTTACTCTCTTCATGAGAAAAGTCAATTCATCCATTTCTGATCGGTATCCTGTGTTGTCCCAGATCACTTCCATCATCGGAGTTGGAGATTCTTGCAAGACTTCAAATAGATGGTCTTCACGTACTTTTGAACCGCGGCAAGAATCAAGAATTCCGATATGGAGGTATCACCAACGTTCACAATTGCTGCCGCTGATGAGAACGGGATGTATCGTAAGTCTTGGCGAGGATAGCTCTACAGAAAGCCTACCAATAGCGACGATGCATCACGACCTTATCAGCGATAGCAAGAGTAAACCACCCTTGTATTTAATGTTGCCTTTTTATAAATGTTTTTACCAGTGTTACCTACCAAGCGAACAACGATTGAAGATGGAGGGCTTACCAAAAGTTTCCTTCGGCTCCAAACTCATCGTCATCGTCAAAATAGGACCTCCGAAGACAGTCGTCTCCTACACCCCCGTCCATAATGAAATAAAACACACAACACAAAAGAAAACTTTATTGGCGATAAAGAGAATTGATTAAGTTCACACATACATACACATTACATTAACAAATTAAAAACAAATAACAATTTTAATAATATTTTTGATTTTCAGCAACAAGTTTCGTTTTTTTATGATTTTTGTTTACAGTTCAAAGTGAAAGTTTAGGGTATTAATTAGTTACAGTCTTTAGTAAAGCATCTTTAATTAGTTATCAGTACTTTCTGTTTTTCTTTATAATTATACATTCGTTTTTAAGTGAATAGGTTTAGTTTTTTTCAAAGTTAGTTTTAGCTGTTTTCTTTTGGTTTTGTAATTAGCAAAGTAAAGTTAGATACAATTTAAGCTGGGTACAAGTTAGTTTTTAACTAGGGTTTTTTTTTGTGTTGTACCTAATTAAGTAGTTGTTAGATACATAGTCAATTAGAAACGCTTTTTGTTGGTAGGGAAAGCTAAATTGGATGAGTAAATCTATTTGTTTTTTTTTTTGTTCTAAAAGAATACAAACATTTTCTACGAGGTGCATTAAACAGTATACAATATTAATGGCCCTTGTCGAAATTACAAATCAAGTCATAGAAAATTAACAATTCTGATATCACTATCATATAGTTAGAGTTTTTTTTTACAATTGTTTCGATTGATTGCCCATAAGATAGATTTTTACATTGATTGAATTTAAAGTTAATAATTCTACAATTCTTAATCTATAGTAGATCCTCCGGTTAGACTCAGTCACGGCGGCAGGTCCCAGGGATGAGATCTAAAGAAAAAGAAGAAATTAGTAAAAAGAAAGTCTCCATTACAAGGTATAGAATAATTACTCGTTCAGTAGCTAAACAAAAGTTAATTACCGCAACCATGTCTCCGGTAAGACATTCTCCGCGTGAAAGTGCGGCAGAACCTCCGCTAGCACTCAATGCTATCCCACAGAATGCACCTCCTCCGGTTCCACCTAAGCCATCAGAGAGATCGGTTGGTACAGGTTCTCTGTCAGCGCCGTCCTATAGCAGCATCACGGGTTTAGGAACTCCATCTAGAGGGGGGACAGTCTAGACAGTCAGAAACGTTAAGGGCTAGAACTGATCAAAATGTGAATAGCATACATACCTGGGATGATTGGATGCAAGGCATAGAAAATGCAACAAATGCCAATCCAATCGACTGGGGCGAGTCATTAGGGGCTCGAGTTAGTGTTAGAGCTGAAGATCTGCTACCAAGAGAAGGGCTTTTGAATCCAATTTCGAGCGTGAGACCACAGGTAGGCGAATTACGGACTGAGTCACCAAATCCAATGGATACAGTCGTAAACCCTCGATCCAATCGTCAGGACTGGGAAACTCCCATAGGTCCTAATTACGGCGAATCCGGAAATAACCGATAATTTCTGGTCGTGGAGAACCCAGCTCAATAGTGAGAGAACGAGGTTTGATACCGGAGCGATTCCAAAGGGCACTAATCCGAGTGGGGCTCAACGGGGAATGGCAACAAACCCAGTAAGTGAGCCGACCAGAATGCCGGAAAGGTCAAGAGAGATCGTTGCTCAAAAACCTGGTGTGGTCAACATTGACGGCAACAGCACCAAAAGAGCCGATACCACTCCAGAAGGAAGCAGCATTTCAGCGGAACTGAAAACCGTCATCAATTTGGCGGTAGTCCAAGCCTATGACTCGTATACCAACTCTCTGAAAGAGGAGATTTCGGAGTCTCTGAAGGTGGAGGTCAGGAGGAACTTCCTGGAATTTTTGGGAGGCATCAACCGCTCTGTTCGTACCGAACCACCTTTGAAAGAGAGGTCACCGAAACCTCCGACTGACCGGAATAGAACTCGTCACAACGATCATGCTCCGGCGGATGCTGGTAGACGAGAGCAGCCAAATCCATCTGTCCGATTTCGAGCTCCGAATAAGAGCGATTTTGCGAACTACGATCGGTGGCAGGATTGGAATTTTGAAAGACCTAGTGGAGGTTGCCAGCAGCCTTTCGCTCAGGACTACCCACCGTACGATAGGGGTCCTCCCGATAGGTGTAGCCGGCCGAACGCTCCTTCGAGTTATATGGGTAGCCGATTACCTATTAAAATGGATAAATGGGGATTAAAATTTGATGGGAAGCCGGAAACACTTACCGTGGAGGATTTCATCTTTCGGGTGGAAACTTTGCAACGGCAATATAACTGCTCCTGGGTTGAGATTTTGCGGGACTTTCATCTCCTGCTCTCGGGGACAGCCAATGATTGGTATTGGCAATTTCAGCGGTCTTATTATAGCCCCGATTGGCCAATGCTTCGGGACGCATTTATGCGCCAGTTTCGGAATTCAAAGTCAGAATTGGATATTATGAGGGACATAATGGATCGTCAGCAAGGTCCTTGGGAGTCCAGTGAGGATTATTTTGCGAGCGTCAACAAAATGAAATCTCAACTCAGGATGCTGATTCCGGAGGCAGAACTGGTGCGCGTGTTGAAAGAAAATTTGAACGAGCGGATAAGGCGGCTGGTATACCCCCAGGTGATCTATTCCTTAGACCAATTGAGGATCGCGTGCAAAGACGCTGAGCGAGCTTTCTCGGGTCGGGATAGAGACGGTCCAAAGCCGCAGCGGCCACCGCCTCGATTTAGAGCAAACGAACTTGAGTTCCTGGACGATGCTTCTCAACAATTTCAGGAGGGAAACCTTGCGGCTTTCCATCACTCGGGGACACGTCCGAAGATCCCTCGAGAATACGGAGAGTCGAAGAATTGGATCTGCTGGAATTGTAGAACTCCAGGACACTCTTTTATGGACTGTCCATCGCCAACCAGAAACATTTTTTGTTACAGGTGTGGACAGGAGGGAGTAATTACTCCGAAATGTCGCTCCTGCAACTCGGAAAACCGATTGAGGAACGCGACGGGTTTGGGCGAGTCGCGTTCGACTCAGACCGCTCAAGAGAACCTAACGAAGAAGTAGAGAAAGGGGAAAAAAATAAAATTAAATTATTTAAAAGAAACAGCGATGATAGAGTAAAGAATGATAGTAAACTTACCGAATTAAAACCTTTGCATATCCGAATTAGAGAATACAATCTAGCTAGAAAGAGAATTTTTAATAATCAGGTAGGGAGTACTACAAAACGAATTATGAAAACACGAGAACGTTACCGGGTGAGAAAAGAAGCAAGAAGAAATATTCTAGCGACGGTTATAGATACGAACACTGACCCTAGACCGTACGCCAAAATATACTTACAGGGAAAAGAATACTTAGGGCTGTTAGATAGTGGGGCCAGTGTTAGTATTCTGGGGAAAAATTGTATGTCTGAAATAGAATCATTAAAATTGCCGATTTTACCATACAAAGCTGATGTCAAAACGGCAGATGGGAAAAATCAAGCGATAGTGGGAAAAATTCAGGCGCGGGTAGAATATAAAAATAAATCACATATTCTTACATTTTACTTGGTGCCCAATTTAGATCAGGAATTATACCTAGGAGTTGATTTTTGGCGAGCTTTTCAGATAGCACCTAACATCATAAGCTCCGTCTCAGTTCTGGAGGAGGCAAGCGAGGTTAGGAATGTTCACCAACTTTCGTGTGAACAGCAGGCTAAATTGGAAGCAGTCAAGGGTAAATTCCTCGATTTCGATCGTCATGGTCTCGGAAAGACGTCCCTAATGGAGCACGTCATAGATACCGGAGATGCGATCCCTGTTAAGCAGCGTCACTACCCTGTTTCTCCGGCGGTACAAAAGCTGTTGTACCAAGAGTTAGACCGAATGTTGAAGCTCAGCGTGATTGAGGAAAGTGAGAGCCCTTGGTGCTCACCGGTAGTTCTTATTAAGAAACCAGCCGAAGACGGTACTATAAAATATCGTTTTTGCCTGGATTCGCGTAAAGTGAACGCGGTGAGTAAAAAGGATGCCAACCCACTTCCTCATATCGACGGACTTCTGAGTCGCCTACCGGACACTTATTATATTAGCAGTGTCGACTTAAAAGAACCTTTTTGGCAAATACCGCTTGAGAAGGAGAGTAGAGAAAAAACTGCGTTTGCGGTACCGGGGAGACCCTTGTACCAGTTCACGGTCATGCCTTTCGGTCTGTGTAATGCAGCACAGAGGTTATGCCGTTTAATGGACAAGGTAATCCCTGCACGACTCAGAGACCGTGTATTCGTTTATCTGGACGATTTGCTAATAATAGCTCCGGACTTCGAGACTCATGTCGCCGTGCTAGACGAAGTGGCCGAATGCCTAAGGAAGGCTAATCTCACCATCAACGTAAAGAAATCCAAATTTTGCTTTAAAGAGCTCAAGTATTTGGGTTTCATCGTTGGTGGTGGGAAGTTGAAAACAGATCCGGCTAAAGTGGAAGCAGTGGTGGACTTTCCTCTGCCGAAGAACCCGAGACAGGTACGTCGGTTGCTTGGTCTGGCAGGGTGGTATAGGCGATTCATTCGCGACTTTTCTACCCTGACTGCTCCACTGACAGATACCCTCAAAAAGAAAAACGAAAAATTTAGAATGACGGAAGAGGCAATAGCTGCGTTTGAAGCATTGAAAACAGCATTAACAAAAGCTCCGGTGCTCACGCACCCGGATTTTTCAAAGAAATTCTATATTCAGTGCGATGCCTCCGAATCCGGAATTGGGGCGGTGCTATTCCAAAAGAACAGCGCCGAAGAAGAAAGTCCGATAGCCTATTTCTCGCAAAAGTTAAACTCGTGTCAACGAAGTTATAGTGTGACCGAGAAAGAGTGTATGGCTGCGGTTATGGCAGTGAAAAAGTTCAGGCCCTATGTCGAAGGTATGGAGTTTACAGTTATCACCGATCACTCCAGCCTAAAGTGGCTAATGAACATGAAAGACCTTAACGGTAGACTGGCCAGGTGGAGTCTTGAACTACAAGCCTTTACCTTCGACATAGAGCACCGAAAAGGATCTCTAAATGTCGTGCCAGACACACTTTCTCGGGCACACTTAGATAGTATTGAGATAGCAGAAGTAGCACCGTTAGTTGATTTAGAACCAGAGGAGTTTCACTCGGAAGAGTACCGAGCTCTAATAACCACAATTCAAAATCACAAACAAGAATTACCTGATTTGAAAGTTGAAGAGAAATTTGTGTATAAAAGATTTTTGCCCGTAGGAAGTGATGAATCTTTGACGAGTCACACATGGCGCTTGTGGATTCCTTCTGGATTGACAGAGGAAGTAATTATATTGGCCCACGAACCTCCACAAACAGCTCATGGAGGTATCGCAAAAACTTTAAACCGAATTAAGCCATACCTATTCTGGCCGAATATGACGGTACAAATCAAACGATTTATTTCTAAGTGTGATGTATGCAAACAGAGTAAACCGTCCAACCAAATTCTTCGTCCACCTTTGTCTAGTAATTTTGTTACAGATCTTCACTTTCAAAAACTTTTTATCGATTTTTTGGGTCCATACCCAAGATCGAAAGGAGGAAATGCGTATGTATTTGTAGTGTTAGATCATTTGTCCAAGTATGTGTTTTTAAAACCTTTGCGCGCAGAAAATACCACCGGCGTTGTGAAATTTTTAAGAAATGAAGTCTTCAATGCGTTTGGAGTACCACAAATAATCCATTCGGATAACGGAAGACAATTTCTAAGCAAAGAGTTTCAGAGTTTTCTCCAAGCATATGGAGTTCGGCATTTTAAAACTGCCAACTATTCGCCTCAGTCGAATGCCTCGGAAAGGGTGAATAGGACGCTGCTTGCGGCAGTTAGATCCTATTTGCAAGAGGACCAGCGTGAATGGGATATTCACATTAGCGACATCGCATGCGCGTTGAGAAGTTCGGTCCACTCTGCCACCGGAGTGTCACCATATTTTGCCCTTTTCGGTATGAATATGATGACACACGGCAAGAGCTACGAACTAGTCGAAAAATTGAACGCGATGAATGATGGCGAGCTATTGGTACTACCGAGGCATAACCGACTGCAGTGCATTCGAAAAAAGATACAGGAGAACATTTTGAAGGCAAATGAGAAAGGCGCAAAAACATATAATATCCGAAGTCGTAATGTTAGGTTTGTACCGGGGCAAGAGGTGTTTCGACGAAATTTCGTCCTAAGCGATTCTTCGAAATACTTATCGGCAAAACTTTGCCCAAAGTACGTTAAGTGTAGGATAGTGAAACCTATCGGAAAAAACATGTACGAACTGGAAAACCTCTCAGGCAAAAGAATAGGGGTGTTCCATGCAAAGGATATTAAGCAATAATGATCTGTGATACAAATAACTGTGATAAACATAGTGTTAAATCAAGACGATTACTCCGTGCAATAACATCTTAGGTACCTGATTTATAGCATAGCATATAGTTTATTTATTTACAGATAGTATTTATTTATTTATAGTTAATTTATTTATATATATTTTATTTATTTATTTATAGTTAATTTATTTATATATAGTTTATTTATTTATTTATAGTTAATTTATTTATATATAGTTTATTTATTTATTGATAGTTAATTTATTTATATATATTTTATTTATTTATTGATAGTTAATTTATTTATATATAGTTTATTTATTTATTGATAGTTAATTTATTTAATTACATATAGTTTATTTATTTATTTATAGTTGATTTATATATTTTGAGTTTATTTATTTACATTTTTGTTATTTATTTACCGAGATATATTAATTTATTCACCGTTTATTTGTTCATTTATAGGGTAATTTATGGATTACCTATAACTGATTTTAAATTTGGTTATTAAAAATTGTTTATTTATTTGATCAGTAATTTTCTTTATGTTAGTTAATTTTGATTTAATGGTACAAATTTTCTTATATAGTTTTATAGTGTTAGTTAAGTTAATGTAGGAGTTAAGTTTATAGATAACTCTCACTCATTTATGTTTTATTTTATACTACTGTTACATAATTAACGCGTTTGTCAACTCTTGCCTGTATAGAGGTTTTGCAGTTTAGCTAAATTTAGTAAATAAATTAATTGGCAAAAGATTTTAGCACGCCGCTAGGTATATATATTAAAACAGTTATTAAAGGATTACAAATGATAATAAGCTAGGAAAATTGAGCGTTATATATGAGATAGCAAGAAAAATAAAATTAGAAACAGAAAAAAAGGGAATACATGGTACTCACCGATTTTTGTATTTATGTGCACTCGTATCCATTTTCTATCCCTGTCTAGCATGTCACTTTTCGTCTTGTTATCGTCTCGTCGGCGAACCTCCATCCTAGGGTTTGATAAATCATTACCTGGGTATGGTGCTATAATCATAAATTCTTGATACACATAATATAATATAATATAATATAATATAATATAATATAATATAATATAATATAATATAATATAATATAATATAATATAATATAATATAATATAATATAATATAATATAATATAATATAATATAATATAATATAATATAATATAATATAATATAATATAATATAATATAATATAATATAATATAATATAATATAATATAATATAATATAATATAATATAATATAATATAATATAATATAATATAATATAATATAATATAATATAATATAATATAATATAATATAATATAATATAATATAATATAATAATATAATATAATATAATATAATATAATATATATATATAATATAATATAATATAATATAATAATATAATATAATATAATATAATATAATAATATAATATAATATAATATAATATAATATAATATAATATAATATAATATAATATAATATAATATAATATAATATAATATAATATAATATAATATAATATAATATATATAATATAATATAATATAATATAACATAATATAATATAATATAATATAATATAATATAATATAATATAATATAATATAATATAATATAATATAATATAATATAATATAATATAATATAATATAATATAATATAATATAATATAATATAATATAATATAATATAATATAATATAATATAATATAATATAATATAATATAATATAATATAATATAATATAATATAATATAATATAATATAATATAATATAATATAATATAATATAATATAATATAATATAATATAATATAATATAATATAATATAATATAATATAATATAATATAATATAATATAATATAATATAATATAATATAATATAATATAATATAATATAATATAATATAATATAATATAATATAATATAATATAATATAATATATATATAATATAATATAATATAATATAATATAATATAATATAATATAATATAATATAATATAATATAATATAATATAATTATAATATAATATAATATAAT
>OW026366.1:112450326-112639752 GCA_932273885.2 Leucozona laternaria
AATATAATATAATATAATATAATATAATATAATATAATATAATATAATATAATATAATATAATATAATATAATATAATATAATATAATATAATATATATAATATAATATAATATAATATAATATAATATAATATAATATAATATAATATAATATAATATAATATAATATAATATAATATAATATAATATAATATAATATAATATAATATAATATAATATAATATAATATAATATAATATAATATAATATAATATAAATATAATATAATATAATATAATATAATATAATATAATATAATATAATATAATATAATATAATATAATATAATATAATATAATATAATATAATATAATATATATAATATAATATAATATAATATAATATAATATAATATAATATAATATAATATAATATAATATAATATAATATAATATAATATAATATAATATAATATAATATAATATAATATAATATAATATAATATAATATAATATAATATAATATATATAATATAATATAATATAATATAATATAATATAATATAATATAATATAATATATATAATATAATATAATATAATATAATATAATATAATATAATATAATATAATATAATATAATATAATATAATATAATATAATATAATATAATATAATATAATATAATATAATATAATATAATATAATATAATATATATAATAATATAATATAATATAATATAATATAATATAATATAATATAAATATAATATAATATAATATAATATAATATAATATAATATAATATAATATAATATAATATAATATAATATAATATAATATAATATAATATAATATAATATAATATAATATAATATAATATAATATAATATAATATAATATAATATAATATAATATAATATAATATAATATAATATAATATAATATAATATAATATAAATATAATATAATATAATATAATATAATATATAATATAATATAATATAATATAATATAATATAATATAATATAATATAATATAATATAATATAATATAATATAATATAATATAATATAATATAATATAATATAATATAATATAATATATATTAATATAATATAATATAATATAATATAATATAATATAATATAATATAATATAATATAATATAATATAATATAATATAATATAATATAATATAATATAATATAATATAATATAATATAATATAATATAATTATAATATAATATAATATAATATAATATAATATAATATAATATAATATAATATAATATAATATAATATAATATAATATAATATAATATAATATAATATAATATAATATAATATAATATAATATAATATAATATAATATAATATAATATAATATAATATAATATAATATAATATAATATAATATAATATAATATAATATAATATAATATAATATAATATAATATAATATAATATAATATAATATAATATAATATAATATAATATAATATAATATAATATAATATAATATAATATAATATAATATAATATAATATAATATAATATAATATAATATAATATAATATAATATAATATAATATAATATAATATAATATAATATAATATAATATAATATAATATAATATAATATAATATATATAATATAATATAATATAATATAATATAATATAATATAATATAATATAATATAATATAATATAATATAATATAATATAATATAATATAATATAATATAATATAATATAATATAATATAATATAATATAATATAATATAATATAATATAATATAATATAATATAATATAATATAATATAATATAATATAATATAATATAATATAATATAATATAATATAATATAATATAATATAATATAATATAATATAATATAATATAATATAATATAATATAATATAATATAATATAATATAATATAATATAATATAATATAATATAATATAATATAATATAATATAATATAATATAATATAATATAATATAATATAATATAATATAATATAATATAATATAATATAATATAATATAATATAATATAATATAATATAATATAATATAATATAATATAATATAATATAATATAATATAATATAATATAATATAATATAATATAATATAATATAATATAATATAATATAATATAATATAATATAATATAATATAATATAATATAATATAATATAATATAATATAATATAATATAATATAATATAATATAATATAATATAATATAATATAATATAATATAATATAATATAATATAATATAATATAATATAATATAATATAATATAATATAATATAATATAATATAATATAATATAATATAATATAATATAATATAATATAATATAATATAATATAATATAATATAATATAATATAATATAATATAATATAATATAATATAATATAATATAATATAATATAATATAATATAATATAATATAACGTAATATAATATAATATAAGATAGCATAATATGATATAATACAATATAATATAATTTAATATAATATAAAATAAGTTAATATAGTATAATGTTATATGACATGATAAAATACAGTATAATATAAGGTAATATGGAGTAAATATCATAAAATGCTAAAAATAAAACTATTAATAATGATAACAATAAATTTAACAATATCAATAATATAAATACAACTAATAATAATGGTAACCATAACAATATAATCAAAATAATAATAATACTAAATAATAAGATTAATAAATAATAATAAAAAAATAAATAAAACCAATAATAATCATAACCATAATTATAACTATATTAATAATAATTATAAATAAAACTAATAATAATCATAACCATAACAAAATAATAAAAAATGATAATGATTCGTATAAAAATAATAATAATAATAATAATAATATAATAATCATACTGATAATAATACTAATAACAAAAATATAAATAATAATGATAGTAATAATAATAACAATAATAAGGAGAATAATAATAATATTTGTAATAATTAAATGAAAACCTACTCACATAATTAAGCAATCAATGATTAATTGCCCGGCTTTTTGCGTGGGTTAACTCCCCACCTCCCAAGCATCCCAAACGGAAAGCGGTATAACACATCCACAAATCTCGCCACCGTCGTGGTTTGAGTGATGAACATTCTCCGCCCCGGTGAACGCAGTTCGAAAGGCCCTTTTGTATGGGAGCCGGCCCTGGTGAACACCTTCATTACAATTGCTTAAATACGGCACCTCCAAAATTATGTTTGTGTTCTTGCTCTTGGGTGCATGTAAAGAAAAAAAAAACTTAAGTATTCGTAAAAGAACATTATAAAAAAAAAAACAAAAAACAAATTCAAGGGCAAAACAAATAGCAATAGACTATACATCACTAGCATTCTCCTCTTTGCAGAAATTCCAAAAAGCTTTCGGAACAGTTAGATAACCCATTGGGCCTTACTAATAATCAAACGCTAATGTCGACTATAAGTTAACCGGAAGGTTAAAACAAAGTGCTAAGATTTAACAAAATACTACCAATAAACAATTTAACCCTTTCACTAACTAGTGTCCAGACTTTCCTTGAATCTATTACAAAATCTACTACAAATGAGAAAATAAATTGAATGAACTGTCAGAATTTCCACGAAAGTCTGTTAAAGTTCCAACCGGAGGCAACCAACTAATTTATTTTTAGTTTATTTAGTTTAGTTTATTTATTTATGAATTCAGATAATTAAGTCGTTTGCTGGAGGAACAATTAAAACCCAAGTTGGTTTTATATTATTTCTATCAGCAGGTCCAGTAATTTTAAATTAAAATTAAAAAACAATCACAGTGATATTTTAATATTGTAGTCAGATTTTCTTATTTTTTGTTTTGGGGCGTAGGTAAAACAAGTAGGTAGGTACAATATTTTATAAAGAAGGCGAATTTTTACTTTTCGGGAACGCTCTTGCCAGCTACCGAAAAAAACATCGTAAGTCCATCGCTCTGCTTAGTTGCGTCCTCCCTTGTCGCCACATTCACACCTCAGATGCCCGCTCTTGCCACAGCTGTAGCAAGTCTTGGTTACTTGGAAATGTGACTGGCTCTGTTGCATTTGTAACTCGATAAAATGAAGTTGGACGAGCTACGGCTATCGTACATCTGTTCGGGACAGTTGTGGGCCCAGTGGTCGAGTTTGTTGCATTTGTAGCATGTTGGGTTATCCATTTGGGTTTGGAAATGTGATCAATTCCATTGCGACGACTCCTCGGGGCATGCATGATTGTAATGCCTAGTTTGGTTGCATTTGTAGCATTTCTCCGGGTTGCCTCCATTCCTCCAGCACCGCCCGGAGCCCGGAGTTACAGTCACGTGCATAATGGCCGGGACGATTGCATTTGTAGCAAGCGATGATGAAATTGTTGATTGATGTTTTGTTTGTTAAGTTTTTTATGGATAACTTTATTTTCTGCAACACTGTCACATAAATAAAAAAAAACAACAAAGCAGGAACTGTCATAATTTGCTCTATTCCTTCAAAGTTAAGTATTGCCGTATTATTTTTTTACAGAATGTATTAAAGTACTAATAGTACGTCAATTGATTGGAGCAATTTTTTTTTAAATTAATAACACCATATTTTTTAACAAGGAAATATATTTCTTATACTTTATTTTACTTAACATTTTTTCAAATAAAAATACTTTGTTTGAGTATTGAACTGTTTTTTTTTTTAGGTTTTCTATTGTTAAACAGTAAGGGCCAGTTTTTTCACAGTGTGTTATCTGTTATCCGTGATTATTTCCACTTGTATCAAAAAATCCATAGCTTGGAGTTGTCAATCATGGATTAAGCCAATCAGCTGATTTCGGTTGATTTACACCACTTAACCAGGATTTTGAAAATTGTATCAAAAACTTGACCTATTGTGAACAACTGGCTCTAAGGGTATTCACGCAATGTCGATAAGTCGTCGTAAAATTCGTAAAAGTCGTCAAATGGGTAAGTCTATCAAAATTTGTATGGAAAACCTGAAAGATTTACAAAGCTTACGACTGTTTACGAACGTTTACGATGACTTTTATGCCTTTGTATTTTTTTAATTAAGATTATTATCGAAATTCTGATTTCCACAAGTGCACACTGTATGAACAAATAAAACAATCAATTTATGTTGCACATAACTACCTAAAAATACAAACAATAAATAAAGTACTTCTAAATGAAACACTTCTTTTTCGCTTTTAAGAAAAATCTGAAGATTGAAACCAACCCATGAATATACCCATACCTATTGAAATCGACCTGATAACATGGGAGTAGAATTAAGTATTAAATACAAATTTCGGTACCATAAAACAGCACTAGGGCAGCACTTTTCATTTAGTGTTCGACTTTAAACATGGATTTCCGTGTATTATATTTTGACATATTGCTAACGACTAAACTGGAGATTAAAGTCGTTATTGGTATGCGGATTTTCTAAAATCTGAAGATTTTCTTTTAACCTCAACACTAAATTTGATTATTAGTAAGGCCCATTGAGTAACTTCATACAATGAGGTTGTTGTTGTTGGTTTTGCGGTTGTAAATTGTAAGTTAATGAATTTGCCGTAGTAATTACCAAATATTATTAAAAATGTTCGGTATTTCATTCACGACGGTCGTCGGTCGGTGCACCTCTCGTGGAGGTCATTTTTTTTTGTTTGTTTAATTCGGTTTTAAATAAGTAATTATTGGTAGTGCGGTTACCAATTTGTTTGTTTTAATATTGGCATAAATTATTGTGAAAATTATTGTGATTAGTGTTTAATAGCCAATAATGATTAAAATTAAAAAAAAATAATTTTATTTGATGTGATGATGTGTTGTGATAGTGTTGTGATTGTGGATGCTGTTGTTGCTGCTGCTGGGATGCTGGTGCTGCTGTGTTGCTGTTGTACCCGCATAAAGCGCGGGTGGATTTATTTGATGAGTGTTTTTCTTTTATTATTGTTTTTTTTTTATTAATTTAATATCATTTTATATTTCATTTGATTTAAATTTTACATTTTAATTTATTTTCCCATTTATGGTATTTTTGTGTGTGTGCGTGTGCTTGGGTTATCTTTTTTTTATCGGTTCGGTTTCGGTTTTTTTTTTGCGAATCGGTTGCCGGTATATTATAAGTAAGTGTTTGGGTGTGTACGAGTGAGTGATCGAAAGTGATTGAGTCCCTTTTTTATTTGGAGTGCAAATAATTTGCAAATGGCCGAAGTTTACCAAAATATTTAATGACGTCATCGTTTTGCTTTATTTTAATAAAATAAATAATTTTGTTTTCATACGTGAAGTGTAGTGGAGTGAATTTATTGATTTAATTTTAATTAAAGTGTTAAATTACTGATGTGTTGTGTTAAAGTGTGGTGTATATTTTGTTTACTACAAGTGTTGTGCAGTGTGGAATTATCCTTTTGTAAAATGTGAAATGCCGTCGGCAATTTGATCCGACGGGAATTGGATATTTGTAATGCCGACGGGGTTTTGCTATTTCACAAAATAGATCAGTGAAGTTTTTTTTTGTGTTGTGTTGAGTTTAAATTATTTTTGTGTTAAGTGAATATTTCTTTAGATATTCATAATAAATCGTGTTTTTATAATAAATTAATTAATAAATTTAATTATTATGTATTTTTTTTTTTTTTATTAACATTTTTTTTTTATTTTATTTTCATTGACATTTCATGGTTTATATTAATTTCGTTTTATTTTTGAATTCATGTTTTCAATTTTGAAAAGTGGACTATATGTTGTGTTGTGAATAAATTGTGTTGTTATTAAAATGTGTTGTGTTATATTATGTTTCGTTTCAGTAAGTTATCATTTTTTTTTTGTGAGGAGATTTATTTAGATTATCGTTTCCTCATCGGTGGATTTGTTGCTAGGAAGATAGCAAATTTTGGTTATAGGGTGGTTTATGATACCGGTTTTCGTTTTCAGGGTTACGACGCGAATGAGTTCATCGGCTCCGGCATGTGTTTCGGTAATTCTGGCAAGTAACCATTGGTTTGGTGGAAGCCTTTCATCTTTGACCAGGACAAGTGCTCCGATTTTGGGTTCGGCTTCTTTTCTCGTCCATTTAGGCCGCTGTTGTAGCCGTGAAAGGTATTCTCCGTTCCACTTACGCCAGAATGAGTCGACGAACGCTTGAGTTCTTGTCCATCTGTCGAGATAACTCACAGGTCCTGAAGTTGGTATGCTTCTTTGAGGTATGGATAATAAAGGTTCACCAATTAGGAAGTGTCCTGGAGTTAAGACGTCGAGGTCATCGATGTTGTCCGATAGAGGGCATAGAGGCCTGGAGTTCAAGCATGCTTCAATTTGGGTAAGAAGCGTGTAGAGCTCCTCGAAGGTTAACCTTTCGTCTCTTACGGTTCTTTTTAGGTGATGTTTGGTTGATTTCACCCCAGCTTCCCATAGACCACCGAAGTGAGGAGAAGCAGGTGGAATGAAGTTCCAGTTAGTTCCTGAGTTGGCTAGAATTCCAGCAATTTCCTTCCAATCATGCTTCGCTTGTTCCAGCATTCGAGCTAATTCTCGATTAGCACCTACAAAGTTTGTGCCGCAGTCACTGTAAATTTGAGCACAAATGCCTCGCCGTGCTGTGAATCGACGGAAGGCAGCCAAAAATGCTTGCGTTGTCAAATCTGACACGGTTTCAAGGTGAATGGCCTTTGTAGCTAGACAAATGAAAATTGCAAAGTATCCTTTGTATGATTTAGCTCCTCTTCCTTTCCATGCTTTTATTTCAATGGGTCCGGCGTAATCTACGCCAGTGTTGGTGAATGGTCTGGCCATTCGTACTCGTGGTGCTGGAAGGCTTCCCATGAGCTGTTGTAGATTCTTCTTTTGGTGTCTGAAGCATATTGGACATTTATGGATATATCTTTTAACTTGTTGTTTAATGCTTATAATCCAGTAAGACATACGAATATAAGCTGTAGTAAGTTGATTTCCTCCATGCAGTGTTTTATTGTGAGCATCTCGAATCACAAGTTCAGTGAAATGGTGGTTGGGTTTCAGAATAATCGGGTGCTGTTGATTGTATGACAGTAGTGTGTTTTGTAATCGGCCACCGACGCGTAGTATTCCATCGCCATCGATGAAAGCGTTAAGTGAAAGTAGTGATTTTGGAATTGTGTTTTTATTCTCGTATTCACTTAATTCTTCGGCGAACATGAGTCTTTGTACTGCTTTATGCACCAACAAGGATGCACATTTTAGTTCATCGGGATTTGGCTCTCCTGAAGTCCTTGACATTTCTCTTCTTTTCGCTAGGGCATTTGTTCGAAAGCGACAACAGAAGGCAATTACCTTGATGACCTTTGAGAGTCGTGAACATCTCAAAATGCTTATATTGATGTCATCATCTGCTGCATTAGAGTTGGTTAAGGTACATTGCTTTTTTACAGCTCGTTTTTCTTCCTCGGTGTCGAATGCAGATGGTTGCTCGGGTACTTCATAGTGCCACTTTTCCCGCAAAAATGATGGCCCTATCCACCATAGTTCTTGTGCTTCTAACATCGAAGGGGCGATGCCTCTGGATGCTAGATCAGCTGGGTTGTGATCCGTTGGAATGTGTTTCCACATATCGCAGCTTGTGAGGCGTTGAATTTCCGCAACCCTGTTGCTAACAAATGTTTTCCATTTGGAAGGTTGTGCTCTGATCCACGCCAAGGTTATCATCGAATCTGACCAGGCGTACATTTTCGCATTGGATACATTGAGCACTTCTTTAGTGTAGTTGAGTAGAGATGCGAGAAGAGCAGCTGCACAAAGCTCAAGTCGTGGTAGACTGATCGTTTTAAGTGGAGCTACCTTGGTTTTGGAAATTAGTAGGTGCATGTGGATATTATCGGTGCTGTCAAGTACACGCATGAAGACTACTGCACCATAAGCCTTCTCGGATGCGTCACTGAAGCCATGCAGTTCCACTAATTTTTGTGTGTTGTGTGTTTTTATCCACCTTGGGATTTTGATGTGTTGAATCGTAGGCAATTCTCGGTGGATTCAAAGGGGACTTCAAAACTTATTTCACAATCTTCTTTGGGCAAGTCTTGAAGAAGATCTTTGCAGTTCGAGGTCCACTTTCGAAGCTTGAGCCCAGCTGATGTTAGCAGATTGCGTGTTTGTTCACGTTTCATCAAGGCTTCGTCGATGGAATCGCCTCCACTGATGAAATCATCAACATACATCTCCTCCTTGACTGCTATCGCTCCTTTTGGATATCTTTCAGATTCGTCCTCAGCGGCTTTGTGAAGGACACGTATGGCCAAGTAAGGTGCACAAGCAGTACCAAAAGTGACAGTCTTAAGTTTAAACATCTTGATAGGTTGATCTGGGTTTTCTCTCCAAAGGATCAGCTGATAATACCGATCAGCTTCTTGTACAAAAATCTGGCGATACATCTTCTCAATGTCGGCAGTTATGGTGAATTGATATATTCGCCATTTTAAGATGATATCAACTATATTTTTTTGCATTTTAGGACCGATCATTAGGTGTTGATTCAGAGATGTCCCATCATAGGTTTTTGCTGCTGCGTCAAAGACTACTCTAAGTTTTGTGGTGGAACTAGATTCTTTGAACACGGCATGATGGGGAAGGAAGTAATGAAAGGGTGATTTCAAAATTGGGTCATTCAGATACACTTCCTCCATGTGTTGTAAGCTAAGATACTCCATAATGCATTTGCTGTAGCTCACCTTCAGCTCTGGCTCTTTTTCAAATCGTCGTTCGAGAGATGAAAAACGCCTCATTGCATTCTCGACGCTGGATCCGAGTTCAGGATAAACTCCTCCTTTGAACGGAAGTCCAACTTCATATCGTCCATCTGGCAGACGGCTGGTAGTTTTCAAAAAATGCTTTTCGCAGGTGACATCTTCTTCTGATGGCTGAGTCACGAATGGAGTTTCCTCAATTTCCCAAAATTTTCAGAGTTGAGTGTCGAGATCGGCTTGTTGAAAAAAACTGCGAATGGTTTTTGGAACTACCTCTGGAATTTTACCTAAAACAATCCACCCAAAATGAGTATTTTGAGCAATAGGTGCGATTTCATGCTCATTACGGATTATTTCAGGTAAGAGTATGTCGATTGGAGCTGGAATACCAAAGTTGGGGTCTGCTAACTGTAAATTAGCAAGATGTTCCCAAGTGTGAAGTATCATTTTGTGGGCCGGAAGAAGGCCAGTCAACGACTTGAGAATAAACGCTTTAGTTGTTCCTTCAAACGTCGAAACTTTGGAAGCAAACATAAGGTCAACGTAGTTTTGACTGGTGCCGTTACTGACCTTCCCTAACCCTGATACATTAACATGTGTAGTGTGTCGTGGGAGGTTGAGTAGCCTTGCTGCAGGTTCGGATATAAAAGTAGCATCTGAACCCGGGTCAATTAGGGCTCGTAGATCCGCAAATTTTCCCTCTCCAGAGTGTACCCGCACGATCGCTGTTGCAAGCAAAATTTGTGTATCGTGTGATGCAAAAAAATTGTGTCGAGTGCTGCTATTTGGTGTGTTATTACCTATTGGCTGGAAAGCAGGAGTGTTTGGGTTCACAGCTACCTGTTCATTTCGCGGCTGGGTAATTTGTTGCAATTGGGTTGGTGTGTTGAAAGCCGAGTTTTGTGTTGAAGTGTTTGTATGAGCAATTAAATTTTGTGTGTGTTATGAATTAATGTAATTATTGTAAGTTTTAGTAAGAATTAATGTGTAATGTAAGTTTTTTAAACTTTCTGCAGACTCTTTGGTTTGTGCGGTCTGACCAAAGAGAACCTTGAGGTATGAATTAACTAAAACCCTCTTATGATCATATCTCTCAATCAGTAAATCCCACGCCTTTTGATAGTTCCCTGTGCCCAAATCTAAATGGTGCAAAAGACGTTCGGCATCTCCAGTCAAACTATCTTTCAAAAAATGCATTTTTTGAATCTCGTTCAAATTTGGGTTCTTATGCACGAGAGAAATGAAAATGTCGTGGTAGGAACGCCATGCTGTATAAGAACCTGAGAACGTCGGAGGTTTAATTGGCGGAAGCTTTAGAAAATTTGTTTGTTGAACTTGTGTTGTTGTTGGAGGCATTAGAGGAGGATTTGCAGGAAGAGTGGGCGAAGACAGCGGAGATGGAGTAATCTTGTCGAGTGCATCCCTCAATTCGCTTCGATAATCCACATATGTATCACGAATTTGGTCAAACACAGCCATTAAATCTTCCTTTTTGAATGTCTCTTCGAGCTTCCCCCCACTAACAATTTCCTCATGGTATCTTTGGGCATTGGCCAAATTTGCTTCTAAAAGCTCTAGACGAGTTTTCAAATAATTGACAGTGCGACGAGCTTGGCCTGTCTTTTTAAAATTTGAAAAATCGCGCTCTATTTGCGCTAAAACTTCATTTTGAAGCTCCCCAAACGACATGGTGGACTTTTATTTATCAAATGTAATAAAAAAAGAGCAAAAAAAATACTTTAAAAAACGAGGACTTACTTTGTGTGCCTTCCATGGAATGGTGGTGTGGTGTTGCGGTGGGTTGCACGTCGCGGGAATCCCGATTTGCACAGCACAAATGTTTTTTTTTTTTTGAGTTATTTTACGACTTTTTAATTTAATTAAATGATTTAGAATTATTTAAACAGTATATTAAATAAGAAATGTATATATATCTATATATATCTGCATGTACTTTTATACTTATAATTTTCACTTTTAGTTAAATGTCGAAAAAAGGGAAAATCTCATACAAACACTTTTGTTATTATTTTAGGGCTCGAAGGACCAATGTTTTGTGTCGCGTTGGTTAAGTAAAACCTTTTTAATCGTAAAAAATAAAGAAAACTCAACTTTTAAATTTTATATATAATCTAGATTTAAATGATCGTATATATATGTGTAGTGTCGTGTGGCAAGGTTCTCGAAAGAATAACCTTCTTCTTCGTGAAGGTTAAATTACATTTTTACATTATTTAATACGTTTGACAAGAAGTGTCAATAGAGGTGAGCAATTCGTTATTTTGTTTACGTTAGTTCACAATGATGGGAAATTTAACTTAAATTTTATTTATTTAGCATTAGTTTTAATTTACTTTAATTCAATTTAAAAATTTAAAATAATTTGAGTGATGAACACGAATTAACGATACATAAAAGAAAAAGGACAAAAGTTACAAAATATGAATACACAAAAAAATAAATTAAAAACACAAACCTCAACGAGTCGAAGCGCCATTGCAAAATACCTACGTAGTAATAGTAGGATTGTTGGTTAGGTTAAATAAGTAGGTGCAGGGGGAAGGGAACATTATATGAATGGAGAGACGATAGAAGCCGTATGGTGATTGGCTGACAGGGAAAAAGTTCAAATGGATTCCGCATTCCACAAATATAATGGAAAAGTTCGTAGAGTATAGGGTTCGGTGTTTTGCGAGTTGGTAAGGTAGTGCGAGGAAAGGTTGGGTGCGATCCTGGCTAACTCTCGAACCCAACGTTGAGGGAAGCCTACATTTGGGCTTTAGGTCGTGGCAATTTTGTTTTGTCCGTGGGGGAAAAGAGGTATGAAAAAAGAGAGTCGCATTGGAGTGCGCTTTCGATGCAGTTCCAAAGCGGTAGATGGTGCATGTTTGGGTGGTTTTGAGTGCAGAAAGCGGTATGGGGATCGCTGAAGAACTTTTCGTCTAGCAAATATCCAAAGGTAGTCAAAGAGGCCAGTGCCCAGTGCGAGTGATAAAAAGCCCTATCTATAGGCAGTGCTAGTTTTTTGTAAGAATTAATAAGAGAAGAATAATTGGTAAAACCAACAAAAATTCAACCGCCGGCCGGTTAATATATCTTTATATATATTTTTTCGGATAAAAAACAGAATCCACAAGAACCAGCAGAAGAAAAGAAAAATTAAACAATTGGGTGAGTTTTCCTTAGAAAAAAAAAGAAATTTTAAATTAATTAAACGGTTTTTGCGAAGAAAAATTACAACCCCGACTTAAGGGTCCGCGCCTGGTCGTGGCTAATAGCCGAAAAATAAAAGTTTAAAAGATAAAATTAGAATAAAAAGGTGAGAGTTTCTATAGCCAGAAAGTGATGATTTTGTATACATTTGTTTATAATTTAGTGGCAGTGCAGAAGTGTTCCGGAAAAGAAAAGAATTCGCCATAAAATTTCCGTAAGCCCCCGAAAGGGAGGTATTAAGAATTCTTTTTAGCGGTCACCGACACGCGTTATCCCAATGAGTCGTGACCGCTGAGCGTTTTTTTTTTGGTGCGGTTCTTCAGACAGAAGAAATTCGAAGCCAAGCGATTTTTCGAGACAGTGGAGCGGTGGAAGTTTTTTTTTGAGAAAAAAAAAATAGAAATCAGAGATATTTGTAAAAGTTTTTTTTTGGCGTGATATTTTTTTTGGTTTTTTTTGTAAAATAATTATAAAAATTTTAGTATTTTTTAGTTTTTTTAAAGAAAAATAAATAGAAAAAAAATCCATAAGGCAAAAAAAAACAAAAAAAAGGAAAATAGGAAGAGGAGTAGGAAGGAAGGTTGGGAGAAAAATCGTTCTCGCCTTTTGTAGTCGTCCCCGGTCGAGGTAGCCATTTTTAGTTTTTGGCGAACTTTCGGTAGGCGTAGACCTAAATAGAGCTCTGTCTAGGTAGGGTCTCCGGAAACGCGTTCGTGGCGAAAGAAATTTTAATCGGTGCTTCGGAAAAAGTAGAAGCCTTCGAGGGTCAGAAGGGCGGCCTGAAAGAGGTTAGGGCGAGCCTCGCAGCTTGTCTTCCCTGTCCACCCCTTTTTCTTTGCTTTACCTGAAAAAAAATATAAAAAAAAATCATATAAAAAAATAGCAACAAAAAAAATTAGAAAAAAAAAGAAAAACACAAAAAAAATTATTATTTTTTATTTATTTTAGTTTTAAGATTTAATTCCATATGGTAAATTTCAATTCAAATTATTTCCGATTATTTCAATCCATTTAGGTATTTTGTTTTTTTGTTATAATTTCATTTCTTACATTTAGTTTTTTTTTTATATCATTAGGTTTATTTTGTTTTTAAATGTCTACATTTTCTTATATTTTAATAAATTCTTTCTGATGTTTGTGAGTCACGCCAACGAATGGTATTTTTATTGAGCGGCACTAGCAGCTTAATGGCGTGTTAAACTAAAAATTTCAGGGGGTGAAACGAGACGACAGATGTCTTCGTGAGAGGAGCTGAAGGAGGCTGATGAAGCAAGCGTTCGGGGAGTCCGAAAATTCCCGCCACGGACTCCAGGTCGGGAGGACGGCGCCTCGGTACAACATCCGCAGAGCCATGAACGGCCACCGTCGTCAACCAACTTGCGAGGTAACAATAATGGTAATGTTTTTTTGGTATTTTCGTATGTGTTGTCTGGCACGATTTATGTTTTGTTGTTGGTGCTGGCTGATCTTAGGACAAGATCCCCCCCTAATCCGGCGAGCTAAGCCGAGTGTCGCCAGCGTGCCAAGTCCTAAGTTCAGTCATTCCTCTCCCCCGTTCGGGATTTCCTCTCTATCCTCTCTTCCTATTGGGTTATCCTACCTTTTTAACCCATACTTACTCTCTTTATGAGGAAAGTCAATTCATCCATTTCTAGTATCCTCTCTTTCCAACCTACCTTCTGTTACCGATCCTCATACCTTTCCACTTCCCCGCAGTCACACTTCCGTCCTCGCTTGTCGTTTCCGGCTATTCTGTTTCTTTTCCTGTTTACTCACCTTTCCATACCTAACCTGAACGGATCCCAGTCGCATGCCTATCCATTTTCCTATTCCTACCCGTCCATTTTCCAAAATAAGCCTCCAGCAACATGTCATATTAAGCAATCTAGGGAAAGCACAAATATTTTCTAGTGTAGATTTGGAAAGTGGTTTCCACCAAAAAAAATGAAAGATTCAGACATATAAAAAGTTTCAGTGTCAATAATGGCAAATATGAATATTTGCGCATGCCATTCGGGCTACGCAATGCTCCAAGTATATTTCAGAGAGCAATGGACAACATATTACGTCCATTTGTAGGAAAGTTTTGCCACATTTACATCGATGACATCATAATCTACTCAGAATCAGTAGAAAGTCATAAAGAACATTTAGCTACAATTATACAAGTTTTAAAAGAAAAAGAAGAAAATATGAAAATCAGTTTAGAAGTTTCATGCTCAAAGAAAAATCCGAATGCCAAAATGAAGAGATGGTATTCAATAATAAATAGAAGATTATGGCCCTAAAATAATTTACAAACCAGGAGTAACCAATGTAGTAGCAGATGCATTGAGTAGACAGATTTAAAATATGTTAGAAGATAACAATACACAACATAGTGCAGAAAGTAGCGAAGAATATTCGGAAAAACTAAGTAAATGTGTGAATAAATTCAAACAGCAAATAATATTTGAACAATCGGAAACAGAATCTGACGAAATAATACATAAAAGAATAATGATTTACTTTAGGAATAATGCAAATAGTATATATTAAAAAAAAAAAATAAACCCCAGGAACCATAGGAATTTTTGGAAAGACAGAAGAAATTTATCAAGTAAGAGATAAAAGAGATTGAAGGAATTTAATAATAAATTCATAAAATGCGAATTTTTAGCACAAGATATAATAAATAAAAAAAGATCAAATGGATATCGTAGAACAAACACACATAAGGGCACATAGAAATGCTAAAAAAAATATTAAACAAATAGAGAAGAATTACTATTGGCCAACAACTAGGCAAGGTTTTGAAGAATATGTTAGATTTTGCGACATATGCAATATAAATAAATACGATCGCAAATCACATAAGGAAAAGATTGGTGAGGCAAAAATTCCAAAAGAGGAAGGGGAAATGCTACACATAGACATCTTCTACATAAATAAAAATTTATATTTAACGTGTATCGATAAATTTAGTAATGTCGTTTTCGTTTGGATGTACGGAGTACTCCTTTTACACTCCTTTTTCACTCCTACTACTCCAAAAGCCTTCGATTGGCTGTTCCGAGTAATGTTTTCGGAGTGTTCTTCTGTCCCCAATTTCATTTTGGAGTAGATGAGGAACACACACATACATATAAAGTTTTTCGTTGGATTACTTGTCAAAAGTGATAAATACTTGAAGAAGCCATTTTGTTAAATGGCAGCTTTGGTCGTGTGTGTGTAAATTTAGGAAAGTCAGTGTTTTCATATTCGATTGGAATTGAAAAGGAGTACAATTTACCGAAAATCCAATCGAAAATGACATAAGTATGCAAGCATCCTGGAATTGAAAGACAAAACTAATTTGAAAGAAAAAGTATTAGAGATGCTACAGATATATCCAAAGTGTAAAAACTTGATATATCTGGTGATTTTTTAGCTGGTTTGGTTTTGGCAACACTGGTTTTGACAGCTGACGTGTGTTTAGTACCTTGTGTCACTGTCAAACAGCTTCAGTTTGGTTTGCAATTTAACCATGGATCGTCTTACAAATGAACAACGCTTGCAAATTATTGAATTTTACTATCAAAATTCGTGCTCGGTTCGAAATGTTCATCGCGCGCTGCTTCCATTTTATGATCGGCATTCTTGACCTTCTGAGCAGTCTATTCGGAAGATTGTGACCAAATTTCGCACCAAATTTACTTTGTTGGACATTAAACCACCAACACGTTTACGTACTGTGCGTAGTGAAGAAAATATTGCGGCCGTATCAGCTAGTGTGACAGAAGACCGCGAAATGTCGATTCGGCGCCGTTCCCAGCAGTTAGGCCTTTGTTACAGCACTACGTGGAAAATTTTGCGGAAGGATTTGGGCGTAAAGCCTTTTAAGATACAGCTGGTGCAAGAACTAAAGCCAGCCGACCTACCACAACGCCGAATTTTTGGTGAATGGGCTCTTGGAAAGCTGGCCGAGGATCCGCTTTTTTATCGAAAAATTGTGTTCAGCGATGAGGCTCATTTTTGGTTGAATGGGTACGTAAATAAGCAAAATTGCCGCATTTGGAGTGAAGATCAGCCAGAAGCATTGCAACAGCTACCAATGCATCCCGAAAAAGCCTATTTCTTCAAAGATGATGCGAATCGCAGCGTTACTGTCAATGGTGAACGCTACCGAGCGATGATAACAAACTTTTTTTTGCCCGAAATGGAAGTTCTTGACTTGCATGATATGTGGTTTCAACAAGACGGTGCCACATGCCACACAGCACGCGAAACAATGGCGCAATTGCGAGGCGAGTTTGGTGAACAGTTAATTTCACGTTTCGGGCCGGTCAATTGGCCGCCTAGATTGTGCGATTTGACACCATTAGATTATTTTTTGTGGGGGTATGTCAAGGCTAATGTCTATAGGGACAAGCCCGCTTCGATTGACGCACTGGAAGCCAACATCCATGCATTCATTCGTGAGATACCGGCCGATATGTGTGAAAGAGTATGCCAAAATTGGACTCAGCGGATGGGCTACCAGAGACGCAGCCGCGGTCAACATTTGCATGAAATTATCTTTAAACATTAAATTGCAAGGTTCAAACTATCGATTCAAATAAATATTTCATTAATTTTTTCGAATTTTTTGTGTTTTTTTTTAAAAAAAGTTCTAAACTTCTTAAAAAATCACCCATTATTATATTTATTATAATATAAAAATATTTTATACAGATCCTTGTCACAGTAAGACAAACGGGCAGATAGAAAGATTTCATTCTACTTTACAGGAAATAATAAAAATGCATTAAAGATGAATATAAATTATTAGACTTCACAGAAACAATTTTTAGAGCAATTAAAGAATATAATAACTCTATACACAGTACTATTAATAAAGAACCAACAGAACTTTACTTCGATAAAATAGGGAAAGAAGTAATTAGTAAAGAACTAAAAGATAAACAAGAAAAAATGTTAGAAGTTCATAATAAAGGAAAGAGAAATTCAAGTTGATGAAAATCAAATAGGTTATAAAAAGGTACTGTAACGTCTAAGTTTTTTATTATAATATAAAAAAACAGCAAAAAAATAGAGAAAATAAAAACGCAAAATCACTTTGTATGAAATCTTGAATAATTCTGATTTGAGTCATGTGACCTAGTGTATATTCGATTTGTACAATCATTTCATTAATTGTTTGACATTTAGATCATTTGTGGACTGTATTTGAATGAAGTTAAAGGTTTGTTTCCTTCATATATTAAATTGACTTTTCTCCGTAAAGTTGAACTATTATTCTTGTACTTTCGTACATTCTCCCGCCTCGCAACCAAAAAGGCTAATTCCATCCTTAAAGTTTGGCCTCGTAGGTTTACACACGACGATACGAAAATCGCAGCTTGGTATCACTGTTGCTGTCTACATATCCGAACCCTGCAGGATCGGCTAATGGCTCGCCATCTGTTTATATCAAAAACACTCTATATGAAGATGCCAATCTTTCGTACGTATCACCCTCCAAAACCCATTTGTTTACATTGTTGTTTTTGTAATTTCGTTTTGTGTCCATGAATAGATGTGAATTGCAACAACAATTTAACGGGGTGAGATTGTTCTGTTTTCCCAGAACAACCATTTTGTATCATAGAAATGTATGGAAGCGCTTTTTGTCACATATACAGTATCAAAAACACTCTATATGAAGATACCAATCTTTCGTACGTATCACCCTCCAAAACCCATTTGTTTACATTGTTGTTTTTGTAATTTCGTTTTGTGTCCATGAATAGATGTGAATTGCAACAACAATTTAACGGGGTGGGATTGTTCTGTTTTCCCAGAGCAACCATTTTGTATGTGCAAATAACGCAGCCATCTTTAAAAAAATTTCAACTCACCAGCTTTTCAACATGAAAATGGCGGATGTTAGGTGGGATATCGGGATGTGTTGAAAAAAACACCGATTTAATGGTGCTAAGTCTGCTATTACACTACGAAAATTAAGTAGTTCGCTGTTACACAATGATTTTTAAATCTTTGGCATTTAACAGAAAAGTCTGTAATAAAATAAAAAACGTGATAAGTTAGAATTTATACATTGAAATTTCGGTCATCGATAGTTTTCTATTGGTTTCGCATATACATAGCAAAAAGGCTGTCCCAAACCGAAGCGAAACTTTCGCGCGAATATGCGACGACTGAATATAGTTCGAAGATTTGCATCGCGCCAATGTGGGTGCTCCCATTAATCTCCATGTATATAAATTAAGACAGGCGAAAGTTTCGTCGTCGTTCTGAAGTATTCGCTTTGGTTTTGGAGAGCCTTAATGCTCTTAAAAGCAGTGTTTTTTTTTTGCAAGCCCGGAGGGATTTGGTTAAAAAGAAATGATATTGGGGATTATCTATCGACGCCATCACAGAAAAAAATGGAGTTTCCATAAAAACTATTGATTAGAAGTACATATGCAATTAACGCCGTTAAAACAGTTTAGCCCCGAAAATTATGTGCTCTTAGCTATGCCTGCAGGGGATTAGTTGTTGTTGCATTTAACATGTAAATTCCTTAGCCCCGACGCGACATAGTTTTTTTCGATCAATTTCCTCCAGGCTTGCAACGAGACATGCCAATTTATAACAGTTATAACAATTTTTGGCCATTAAAAGCGGGCGTACGTTTACGCGCTTCGCACTACTTAAAAAAAAAACTTTAGGTGATTGAATTATGCCCACCGGCGGAGGACCCTGGACCTGCGGGGCCGCATAAACAGTAATTTTATAAACAAAAACTGTTATAATTGGCATGTCTAGTCACTTCCTGCAAAAAAACACGTCTAAAGTTGTCTTACAACAGTTGCGTTGATTCTCTGGTTTCTCATTCGTTTTTTTTTGTCATGTTCAGAGTCTGTTTCAGTAATTCGAGAGCGAAATACAATACCAAACAATCGTAGAAACAAAACAAATAATGACAAAAGACAATCGAATATACTTAAATTGATTATAAATTTTCACTTTCAATTTGTTTCCACAAACTTATGCTTATAAGGTTGGGTTAGCACTTGATAACTCGTTGCTGAATTTATTATACTTTTTGAACATACCCATTGAAACTCGTAAATAACCGACATTTTGGTGGTGAATGTACTTTTACTGCATGTGTGTGCAAATAAAGCGTGGTGG
Organism: Leucozona laternaria; assembly: GCA_932273885.2. NCBI lineage: Eukaryota > Metazoa > Arthropoda > Insecta > Diptera > Syrphidae > Leucozona > Leucozona laternaria. Next base: position 112,470,420 of record OW026366.1, read on the forward strand.
ATGTACGCTTACTGCATATGTGTGCGTGTTTCTCCTGAATTTCCCCTATATGAGCTTGTAGGCAAACTCGGATGACAGCCGAGATTGGTATCTTCATATAGAGTGTTTTTGTACAGTATACGTGAGTGCGGCATTAAATGGATCTCTGAAACGTCAAATCAGTTAAGTATTAGTGCGTGAATTGGATAAACAAAGAATTAAATAGTGAAAAAAGTTGAGAAAATTTAATTATAATACTTATAATAAATAAACTATATAGAATTAAAAGTGCATTTGTTAGAAATTGATTTTATCTATCAATAAAAAATAAAAAAAAAAATGAAGTGTATAGTAAAATTGTGTGAAAATACTAAGAAAAATGCGGACAAGAGAGTTTCCTTTCACCAGTAAGTTTTTTTATATTTTTCTTTGATAAAGTGATGTTTATTGTTGGTAATTAGATTAATGAACAATTGAGCAATATATTAAGAAAGTTTTATCTTTAAATTAAGTGAAAATATCTATTTAAATGTTGAAAATTAGCACATAGTTTTTTTGTTAGAATTCGTCTCTTTGAAATGTCAAAATGGAATTCTTGTAAACAGGGCCGTATTTGCTTATATTGGTGTTTGTAAGGCGCAACTTCCTGGTAAGCGCCCTTAATATAATCAATTAGAAATAAATTAAAGAAAACTGTTCATTTTAAAGGGATGTAAGCAATTTTAAAATATAAGAGTTCAAAATATATAAGACTAAGGAAATTATTTCTGTGATAATTTGTTTGACATTCAAATAAATAAAATATTTATAAACTTAAAACCTACATTTAATTTGTTGATAACATTTTTCTTACTATTCTGTTTAATGCAGGTAAGAAATTGGTAAAAAGTAAGTATTTTGTAATGAACTTCTGAAATAATCAAATTTAGAAAATAATACGTGTTACAAAACTTTATTGGTGCCCAACTGATTTATCATTAAAAGTGAGTGTTTTTAAACATTTCACTGAAATAACTCAATTCACAACATAACACAGTTTATTAATATGGCGCCTTGATAGTTGCCATAAAAAACAATCCGTCCCTGTTGAAATTCATTTGGATTTGTGACAACTCACACTATCATAAAAAATGCCGCAGTTTTTTCGTACAAGGGCATTTCCTTTTATTCTATATTCTAAGTTTTGTATGTGCAAATAACGCAGCCATCTTTAAAAAAATTTCAACTCACCATCCTTTCACCATGAAAATGGCGGATGTTAGGTGGGATATCGGGATGTGTTGAAAAAAAACACCAATTTAATGGTGCTAAGTCTGCTATTACACTACGAATTTCCCGTGATGAAAATTCTTTAAATTTTTCTTTGAAAATTCATCCTGTGAGTAATTCGCTGTTACACTATGATTTTTAAATCTTTGGCATTTCACAGAAATGTCTGTAATAAAATAAATAACGTGATAAGTTAGAATTTATACATTGAAATTTCGGTCATCGATAGTTTTCTATTGGTTTCGCATATACATAGCATAAAAGCTGTCCCAAACCAACGCGAAACATTCGCGCGAATATGCGACGACTGAATAATGTTCAAAGATTCGCATCGCGCCAGTGTGGGTGCTCCCATTAATCTCCATTTAAATAAATTAAGACAGGCGAAAGTTTCGTCGTCGTTTCGCTTTGGTTTTGGAGAGCCTTAAGCCAGGCGCGCACATGCAACTTAACAGTTTGGTTGCGATTTTGAGCACTATGGGATTATATGAGAGTCCGCGCACATAAACCGGCGGACTCTCATATTATACCGGGTGCTCAAAATCGAAACCAAACTGTTTAGTTGCATGTGCGCGCCTGGCCTTATAATGCTCTTAAAAGCCATGTTTTTTTTTGCAAGCCCGGAGGGATTTGGTTGAAAAGAAATGATATTGGGGATTATCTATCGACGCCATCACAGAAAAAAAATGGAGTTTCCATAAAAACTATTGATCAGAGATTATGAATTATAAAGATTGGAAACCTTCGTACGTTTCACCCTCCAAAACCCATTTGTTTACATATTGTTGTTTTTGTAATTTCGTTTTGTGTCGATGAATAGATGTGAATTGCAACAACAATTAAACAGGGTGGGTTTGTTCTGTTTTGACAGTTCGACCATTTTTTATGTGTAAAAAACACAGCCATCTTTAAAAAAATTTCAACTCATCAGCTTTCCACCACGAAAATGGCGGACTATAGGTGGGATATCGGGATGTGTTCGGAAAATACAGATTCAATGGTGCAAGCAGAATAATTAAGGGTGCACCCATATTGTTCATAAATCTATAGCTGGCCATTCACAAGTGAGCTTTAAGTTAATACTTTTTAAAGAAATTGACACTCGCAGCTTCCTTAGGGTAATTTCATCAAACAGAAATAATTAGTTATTATCGAAAAAGATAAAAATATGATGCAAAGCATCGTAATACAGATGATTAAATAACGACACAGGTCTTACTAAATATACATTAGGCGTGTTTTTTTGCAAGTCCATATGGATTTGTCGAAAAAAACGACATCGGGACTTAGGAACTTCTTACTTACAGTACGTAGGTCCCGATAATTATCTGGACTTAGCTAAGTCTATATGGATTTAAGTTGTTGTTGTATTTACGTGTAAAACTATTAGTCCCGATGTCGTTTTTTTTCGACAAATCCATATGGACTTGCAAAAAAAACACGGCTATTATATGTTGTGGCGAAGATTGTGATGAGCTGAATTAGAATATTTTGAGTTTATTTTAAAAATGCTAGAAACGCTTTTTTTGCTACAAATAGTGCTAACTCTTCTACTTGGCTGATGTATTTCAGTAGTATATAGAATTTGTATTATAAACCCTTCATATACAGCAGTAAAAGCCCAAACCACGCTTTCGGTGTCAACCGGGTATGAAGTTCTGGTGCAAAACTATAGTGCCATCTGTGCGTTGAAAGGGGTAAGGGTAAACAGAGTTAAAAAGTAGTAGATGATGTTTGGCGAAATGTCAAAGAAAGAGTGGTAGGTACAGAATACACATACAATTCAATAAGAGAAACAAATGTTAGGACAGATCGGATCGGATGATGCAAAGGGTGTAAGAGAAGGAAATAGTAATAATATACAAACATATTGTATGTTCCATGGCTAAAATCACTTTGGGGAGTTTTCCGATGAAAGGCTTTATATTTATGTACATTTTTGTTAAATCAGTGTTCAGCATTTCTAAATGAAATAGAAAAGCGAAGAACACTCCTAAAGCATCACTTTCAACAGAAAATGGAAAGAAGACTTTTTGCAATATTCTGTTCTCTCACTAACTGATTAAATTTATCTAGTGCGTTAATTATGTATTGATTTACTGTCAATTTGCATTTTTGATTATTATTTTACTACCCTTTAAATATAATTGTTCACAATCCTCCATGCATTTTTAAAACCAAATGGTTTTAGGTGTCGTGAACACTTGATAGTTCGTTTCGCCATTTTTATTAGTTTTTGAACGTGCCCATTGAAATTCATCAAGTTTTCAAAATATCGTGGTGGAAATCAGTAAGTTGCACTAGTATGAGTTAAAACACGCATACTAATGCAACTTACTTACTTCACCACGGGCAGCCATATTGTTTAGCTTGTAGGCAAACCCGAATGACAGCCGAGGTTTCCAATCTTTATAATTCATAATCTCTGCTATTGATTAGAAGTACATATGCAATTCACGCCGTTAAAACATTTTAGCCCCGAAAATTATGTGCTCTTAGCTATGCCTCGAGGGGATTAGTTGTTGTTGCATTTAACATGTAGATTCCTTAGCCCCGTCGCGACATAGTTTTGTTCGATCAATTTCCTCCAGGCTTGCAACGAGACTAGAGACATGCCAATTTATAACAGTTATAACAATTTTTGGCCTTTAAAAGCGGGCGTACGTTTACGCGCTTCGCACTCCTTAAAAAAAAAAACTTTAGGTGCTTGAATTATGCCCACCGGCGGAGGACCCTGGCCCTGCAGGGCCGCATAAACAGTAACATTATAAACAAAAACTGTTATAATTGGCATGTCTAGTCACTTCCTGCAAAAATGACACGCCTTAAGTTGTCTTACAACAGTTGTGTTGATTCTCTGATTTCTCATTCGTTTTTTTTTTGTCATGTTCACAGTCTGTTTCAATAATTCGAGAGCGAAATACAATACCAAACAATCGTAGAAACAAAACAAATAATGACAAAAGACAATCGAATATACTTATGTCCTTTTCGTTTGGATTTCGGTACTGTTTCATTCCTATATAAAATGGGAAATTTGGAGTAAAAGGAGTGAAAAAGGAGTAGCTCCGAACGTCCACTCGAAAACGACATTAAAATGATTATAAATTTTCACGTTCAATTTGTTTCCACAAACTTATCCTTATAAGGTTGGGTTAGCACTTGATAACTCGTTGCTCCTTTTATTATACTTTTTGAACATACCCATTGAAACTCGTAAGTCCCCTTTCACACGAGGAAACTGAGTTGCCAGCAACAATCAGTTTGTTGGTGAGAAGGGCAAGAAGTAAGAGGGGAAATTGAAATCTCCCCGGTCAACGATTCGAGGAGATTTTTTTGACATTCCTCTTCACACACACAGTAGAGTGTGTTCAACCAAGCTATTTTAAAAGGGAAATACAGAAAGTTTCCACGATTTTGTTTCTTCGTGTGAAAGGTACAGGAGATTTTTAAGGAAATTAAAAGAAAACGTCAAAAAAATCTCCAGCAACTTGTTTCCTCGTGTGAAAGGGGACTAAATAACCGACACTTTGGTGGTGAATGTACGCTTACTGCATATGTGTGCGTGTTTCCCTGAATTTCCCTTATATGAGCTTGTAGGCAAACTCGGATGACAGCCGAGATTGGTATCTTCATATAAAGTGTTTTTGGTTTATATCGTCATCTTCTTATCTCAATCACAATGTACATGAAAAGAGACAAACTATTAATAAATGTTATTTGACATATAAAACAAACACAACAGACAAGGTCAACAATAAAATGTAAGAAAAATATGGTAATGGTAGTTGAGTATTTAGTTTCCCATTATCGTATTTTACGTATCTCTCGTTCCCGCCAATCGTGTCAATGAATAAGTGATAGTGGCCGAGTTCAACGCACATCTGAATATTCAGAATTCTGAATTTGTGAAGCTCTTGATTGGCCAGCTGTCAGAAGTCATCTGAATTTTCAGAACTTTTTCTGACAGCTGGCCAATCAAGAGCTTCAAAAATTCAGAATTCTGAATATTCAGATGTGCATTGAACTCGTGGAGTAAAACTATAGTAAGTACAGTCTATAGCTATCACAGATTAGCCACATGAAGATGAGAATCCCCGGCAGCCATTTTAATTTGCCTACAAGCTTGAACTGGCAGTTATCAGATAAAAAATGAGAATGTGTGCATAAAAACCTCACACATAGACAGTAGGGATCTTCACACACCTGGTTAAATTGTTGTTGCAATTCACATCTATTCATCGACGTGGGAAGAAATTAAAAATACAACAATGTAAACAAATGGGTTTTGGAGGGTGAAACGTACGAAACATTCTCACCTTCATGTGGCTAATGTGTGATAGCTATACTGATGTAGTTATAGTGTACTTGTTGCTAGTTTTGTTGTCGTAGGTTCGTGTTCGGTTCGTGTTAATTAATTTTCTCGATTTCGGTTGTGCGATTTAGTTTAAATTATTAATTAATTAAATTCGGTGGATTAATACAGGTAAGTGATTGTTGAATGTTTTATCAAAAATGATGAAATTTTGAATATTCGTGTTTACGGAGTGAGCGCGCGCGCATTCGATAATAAATTTTCGCGATCGCGGTGTGTGCGTGAATTTTTGAATATTCGTGTTTACGGAGTGAGCGCGCGCGCATTCGATAATAAATTTTCGCGATCGCGGTGTGTGCGTGAATTATGTGAGTGCTTTTTTTTTTATTATTTTTGCTTTATTTAATTATATATTTTGATTTATCATTGGCTTTCGATGCCTATTTTGTTATTATAAAATTTAGGTTAACTTTCTTTTATAGGTATATAGAAAGTATATGGCGTGATTTTTGATTCCTTGGCGTCTATATACAAGTTATGTATTAGTATATAACAGCCGAGAAGTGAAGTTTCCACTTGGAATGTATTCGACTTCCAATTTCAATTTATCGGGAAGTTTGTTTACTTTTAATTTGAGTGAAAGTGAAAAGTGAAGATAATACTCAAAAGAAAATAATTGGAGTATTTTAAAGTTGAAATAATTCTGAGTGGATTTCAGTGGTTTTGTTTATAACGGGTGATTATTTAGCTGGTTTGGTTTTGGCAACACTGGTTTTGACAGCTGACGTGTGTTTAGTACCTTGTGTCACTGTCAAACAGCTTCAGTTTGGTTTGCAATTTAACCATGGATCGGCTTACAAATGAACAACGCTTGCAAATTATTTAATTTTACTATCAAAATTCGTGCTCGGTTCGAAATGTTCATCGCGCGCTGCTTGTGTTCAGCGATGAGGCTCATTTTTGGTTGAATGGGTACGTAAATAAGCAAAATTGCCGCATTTGGAGTGAAGATCAGCCAGAAGCATTGCAACAGCTACCAATGCATCCCGAAAAAGCCACTGTTTGGTGCGGTTTATGGGCCGGCGGCATTATTGGGCCTATTTCTTCAAAGATGATGCGAATCGCAGCGTTACTGTCAATGGTGAACGCTACCGAGCGATGATAACAAACTTTTTTTTGCCCGAAATGGAAGTTCTTGACTTGCATGATATGTGGTTTCAACAAGACGGTGCCACATGCCACACAGCACGCGAAACAATGGCGCAATTGCGAGGCGAGTTTGGTGAACAGTTAATTTCACGTTTCGGGCCGGTCAATTGGCCGCCTAGATCGTGCGATTTGACACCATTAGATTATTTTTTGTGGGGGTATGTCAAGGCTAATGTCTATAGGGACAAGCCCGCTTCGATTTCCGCACTGGAAGCTAACATCCATGCATTCATTCGTGAGATACCGGCCGATATGTGTGAAAGAGTATGCCAAAATTGGATTCAGCGGATGGGCTACCTGAGACGCAGCCGCGGTCAACATTTGCATGAAATTATCTTTAAACATTAAATTGCAAGGTTCAAACTATCGATTCAAATAAATATTTCATTCATTTTTTCGAATTTTTTGTGTTTTTTTTTTAAAAAAAGTTCTAAACCTCTTAAAAAATCACCCATTATTTCAGTTTGTGATGAAAATATTATGATGAAATAATTATAAATTAGTTATATCGGCGCGATGTAATATAATATAATTATTTTGTTGTTGTGAAATTTATAGTTAAACCAGTGCGGTGTATTAATTGCGTACGTTTTTTTTTTTGATAAATTCGTGAATTGTCTTCGGCGAATTATTTCGATAAATTTTCATCGATAGTGGTTAGTGTTTTTTTTTGTTTTGAATTTGATTTGTGTAAAGTGGTTTGAATTAATTTTGATTTGATTTGTAAGTGGATTAATTTTAAAATCGTTGATTTGTTTTTATTCATTGGTTTTTAATATTAAATTATTTGTTTTATAAATATTTCGTTCGGAATTTTGGTTTTGCCGACGGGTTTTCACATTTGAATGTGCATTGTTTGTATTTGTTTATATTTTCATCTCGACGTTTATATTTTGACATATGTTTTGTGGATTGTGTTTTAGCTCAGTAAGAAACTTAAATATTTTCAAAATTAAATAAAATAAAAAATTCATGCTGTGTGATATTGCAGGTTTTGGATAAAATATTTTGATTTTATGAAAATTTTGTTATGTGTGGATATTGTTTTTAATAAATAAATGAAGAATTAAATAAAGATAATGTGTTTTATTTTATCGTAGAATTATCTGAATCGATAAAATTATTTCTAATTCTGCAATTTCCTGTGTGATTGTTTTTGAGAAATAAATAAATAATTAAAATTATTATTGAGTTTTATTTCCCTTTTGATTTTGTGCAATACAAATTTTACTGTTGTTGTTTTTTCCGCTGCAAGTTCGATGTGTTGTATCCTTTCTTTTGGTTATTTCAGCCAAATTTAAACGATGGCGGTTTGCTCTGGAGCCTTATTTGACGGTAGGAGACAAATTTTTCTTTCTGTGCTAGAACCGTTGCGAGCTCCTCAAAAGTTAGCCTTGCACTTCCAGCTATTCTTTTTAGATGGTACTTGACCGATTTTATACCTGCTTCCCATAATCCACTAAAGTGTGGAGAAGCAGGAGGAATAAAATGCCAATCGGTACCGTGATTTGCTAAGATTTCCGCGATTTCCTTCCAGTCATGGCTTGCTTCTTTTAACATCTTGGCTAGTTCGTTATTCGCGCCAACGAAATTAGTTCCGCAATCGCTTTATATTGTCTTGCAGCTTCCTCTTCCTGCAGTAAAGCGTTTGAATGCTGCTAAAAATGCTTGGGTTGTCAGATCTGACACAACTTCCAGATGTATGGCCCTCGTAGCCAAACAGATAAACACTGCAAAGTAACCCTTTAGGATTTTTGCACCGCGCGCCTTCCAGGATTTTATTTCGATTGGTCCGGCGTAATTGACGCCCGTATGGCAGAATGGTCGAGACATCCTAACTCTAGAAGCGGGCAAATTTGCCATAAGTTGTTACATTTCAGATGCCTTTTGCCGGAAGCAAGGCGAACATCTAAGCAGCTGATACTTTACACTTCTTCTTATTTAACCTATCCAATATTTTTGACGAATGTAGGCTATCATTTGTTGGATGCCACCATGAAGGGTATTTTTATGGGCATCTTTGACAATTAAAGTTGTAAAAAGATGGTTGTTTTGCAACAAAATCGGATGTTGAGCATCGTAGGAAAGGAGGGAGTTCTCTAAACGTCCCCCTTTACGCAAGATCCCATTAACATCGATGAATGCGTTTAACGAACGGAGGTTTTTGGGGATCTTGTTTTCTAAAATTTGTTGAATCTCGATCTTGAAAATATCCTTTTGCTTTGACGACGATAAGCCAAAGAAGTAGTAGTTGCAGTTCATTGGAGCTTAGTGGGCCTGTGATAGGCCCCAACTTCGGTCGACACTTAATGGTAAAGCGGTAACAGTAAGCGATGACTCGTACAACTTTGAGAAGACTTGTTGCGAGTTAGGGTTGGCCGCGGAGGCATCTTCGGTGCTGGAAAAGGGCAATGGCACGCTTGCTTTTTGCACGGCTCAGCTCGACGGATTGGGGTGGTTCTTGCCCTTCTCCGAAACACTTCCCACTCAGCAAACAAAAAAAGAATCGTGCCTTTTTATAAGGAGAGGATAGGAAAATGGAAAAGGTTGGAAATTAGGAGCTAGGAAACTAAAAAAAAGGATCGCACAACCATCGTTACCTATGCCACCGCATCTGAGAAAGGATGAGGCTTCATTAAACTCCAAGGTGGAAAATATGCTTACTTTGCTTTATCAAAGTAACAAAAAAAAAAAAAAAAACTAACCTAAACTTTTATCTAAATCCTTATCTCTAAATGTTTCATATACACACGTATATAATGCAAAAAAAATATATATAAATGATTATATTTATATGCATACCAGGCTGTCGTATACCTGCATGTACATATACGCTTAAATTCTATAGCCCATAACTAAATCCTATATATAAAACTATTCTTTTTCCACCAACCTGAGTCAATGTATGCCCCACTGTCTCCCAGACACCGATGTTTTCGGCAAAAGTTTGGCCTGCCCACCCTTGTGTCTAATCACACAACCTTTGCTATCTCTTGGCCAGAATCTCAGAGATAGCCCCTGAGTAAAACCTTCAGTCACCACATTCATTCAGTCTGTATCTGTCAGTCACATGTACTCACAAATAGGTACATGAGTCAGTCTAGTAAAAATATCTCTATGGGTAAGTAAACAGGTATTTAAGTATATGTGTAGGTAGGTACATGTCGGAAAGTATCTGTTGGTAATTGTATGTCAGTGAAAATCTGTAGGCAAGTATATATGTATATGTGAGTATGTATTTGTAAGTAAGTATATGTAGATAAGGATCTGTAGGTAAGTATGGATAGGTAATTATATGTCAGTGAATATCTTGAGGTAAGTATATATGTATTTGTAAGTAAGTATATGTAGGTAGGTATCTGTAGGTAAGTATGTACTATATTGTGTCATTTTTTGCTGTAGAAGAGGATAAGTAAGTAATTGTCCAAAAGTCATCTTTAACGTTCTACGGTTCACATCGCTCTACCTCACGTCACCCCCTTCTCTCGATCGCCGGCCCAGGCGATCCTTCACACACCTCAAAACTCGTTTAATACTCCATTAGAAAATAGTTACAAAATCTCAAAAAAATTGTAATTCAAAAACTATATGTAGTATACATTCGGGTTTTATTATTAAATAAGAAGAAAAAAAAAATGTACTTAAAATTTAATTTTATTAAGGAAAATTGAAAAGAAAGAAAAAAAATTAATAATAGATTAGAATTCCTATTCAGAAACTTTTCGATTGCATTCGTTTCCTTTTCTTCAAATTAGTAATACAAAAATCTTATAAAATGCTAATAAGCGGGAAAATGGCAAAGATCCGAGTCACCGGAGTGTAAGTGCTTCCTTCTCCTTCTTATGCATATATGCATGTTTATATATATATATCAGTATATTTTCTTTTTTACAAAACTTACTCCTTTCATGTGGGTCCTTCGATGTCCTGTCGACAGAATTTTGTAGGCTCGTTCAATTAAATTGGCTTCTAAATTTTATGGCCAGGTGTCACGTTTGAATATCCATATATGTATCTTGATTCCAGAAATACACTATTTTTATCACTTCACTATGTCCCTTTTCCTTATTATCTTAACCAATTCAAATTACCTTACTTTCTCTTACTAGTTTCTTTTTTATTTCTTGTACAAATTAAATTTTACGTTAAAGAAAAAAAAAATCATTTAACCCAAAAAAAATTTCCAAAAAAAGAACAAATTGAATTAGTCCAAAAAACAAAGGAAGAAATTAAAATGAAAATGCAATCAAAAAAATTGGTCCAAAAGGGACAAAAAAAAATTATCAGCAGCCTCCCACGACCAGTGTAAGGGCCCTTTAGAGTACCCTTCAAAGGTTAACTGCAGCCAGCACCACAGCGAGCCGCCAATCCAAAGACTTGAATTTTTCCGTGGTTCTGAGCTCAAGCCTTCACCAATGTTTCACCACCTTGGGGTAAAAGAAAAACCCCAGCAGAGGCCTACACCAATTGCTTAGCGTATATACGCGCGCCTATGTATAGACCAGTCTCCACCTGATCTGGTGCACCTACATATATATATATAGCAATATGCCTAAAGGTCACCTTGGCATCAGAATGTCACTGCACTGATCTAAACCTGTGGAAGTAAAGACACCATGGAGATACTTCAGTCAATCAAAAGAAAATCTGTGGATTCCTACCTCTGCTTATTTAGGCCGGAGTCTCAGAATTTTTCTGTGGTAGCAATTCAGCTCACCACCTAGCACCTCCTTGGTTGGATATTTTATCTGTTATCCAGAACTAAAAAAAAATTTTTTTTTTGAAAGATAACACTAATTTCCACTATTTTGTCAATTTATATGTTTCACCTTTTGTTCGTTGTCAATCCCTTTTTGTTTTTTAATAATTCAAAAAAAAAATTCAAATTTTTTCTGGAAAAGAAATTCTTTCTCAGCAGAAAAAAAAATCTCGCACAATAAAACAAAAATCCGTGTTTGCTGTATAATACCTATCTCGGCAACTCTTTTTCTCGGTCGGTAGTTGCACTTTCCACGAATTAAATTTGAATATCTGTGTCAATGCATCGGTCGTTACCCTATGGCCTAGTTTCTATTTTTCTTTTTATGCATTCAAAGCTTTCTGGAAGCATCAAAGATCAAAGCTTATTTCTCCAGTCACTAATACCTATTTGATAAAGACTTCGAATCTCTCCTCGTAAGCCCGTCAGTGTTTTGTCCCAAAGCGTATGTGTGTAAGTGTCTAGTGTGAAGGCTAAAGCTTTTCTCTTTTGTTGCCGCAACATACTAATAATAAATAACATAATTACTGCAACATATAACTCTACACCAGAATAAACATGATCTATTTTATAATAATTCTTACTTCTAATACTTAAAACTAATAATATTGCACTAATCCCTCAATTTTAATAAAGCTTTTATATTTTCAAAATCAACTGATCGTGTAAAAGTTCTTGAACACTTCTAATTTCCTGCCGATTTTTCGTGGCCATTGATTTTCGAAACATTTCCTGCGTAAGTACCTCCCTTTTTCGAACACAACTCGGAGTGTCAGATTTGAGATGTCATATTGCATTTGTCATTGAAAATTAACTGTGCTAGTTCTTGGTTACTTGGATTTGTAACTTAATTAAAGATCAAGATCACCAGAAAATGAACAAGGATTACTACAACATACACTTACGACTAAAATAAATGTAACAAACAAAAAAGATATATAGTCCATGTGATGGATGAACTGGGAGCAACACAGATACCGGTAAGTACTTTGTTAACCAAAAAGCCATCAATGCAATTCATTGTATGTTTGCATTATTTCTTTCTTTTAGATACGGATACCTTCTTCAACCCATCCAACCAACCGCCAACAACTACAACCGGTTGTCAGAAGGATAAGTTATTCTTTTGTCATTAGAGACTGTCCAACCATCGTACCTGCTTGTAAATAAGTCGGGTAGTTCGGTAGACAGACTCCGGTGACAATATTCCCAACCCGATTATAGTTAATCTCTTCTTTTTTTCTTTTCAGGTAATTTGCTGCTACAAGGATCTATGGGTGATTTGTACTAGAGCCGAGTCACTTACCTACCCCAAACATCAAAACATCCAGCCAACAGAACAACAAGGGTCTCAAGAAAACAAGACCACAGCACTTCTCCACAGGGAAACCAAAACCACCGCAACAAAAATCTTCAAGGGCGATGATCGTCCGCTGTTTTGTGAGTTATTTTGTTGGTATTATTTTTACCTATGTACATGTTTGGTGTTCGTCCTATTTCTTTATTATTCCGTGTTACCGTATCCTAGTTAATAAAATATTGTCTCATCCTGACAAATAAGATACAATTTTATAAAAAAAAGTATATTTACACATATATATGTTTTGTGTGTTGACGAGATTCCTTAGAGGGCTGAGTACATATTAAGTGTATATATATAACACATAGTATTTTAGGTATCTATTAGATACTTTTCCTAGGTGTTCGTATTTCAATTGTGTCTTTATTTTTTTTTTTTTTTTTTTTTGTTATGAGTGTCGATCGGCTACGCAACAGACTCGAACAGTTGTAAAACGTGTATGGTAAGTACATTAACCGTGTGCATCTCTTCTTTGGTGTCGATTTCGATGGGCTGATGCGGAGCATCGAATTCCCTTTGTAAATGTAAGAACTCCGGACCATTCCACCAAGCTTGTAAGGACTCCAGTTTGGATGGAAACACACCGCGGAAGCCAGATCGGCTGGGTTATGAAGCGTTGCGATATGTCCCCAGCAATCAATCCCCACTAATCGCTGGATTTCTGGCACACGGTTGGAAACGAATGTGGTCCATTTTGTGGGAATGGCTCGTATCCAGGCTAGTGCGATAGTAGAGTCCGTCCAAGCATATAATGGGTGATTTTTTAAGAGGTTTAGAACTTTTAAAAAAAAAAAAACACAAAAAATTCGAAAAAATGAATGAAATATTTATTTGAATCGATAGTTTGAACCTTGCAATTTAATGTTTAAAGATAATTTCATGCAAATGTTGACCGCGGCTGCGTCTCAGGTAGCCCATCCGCTGAGTCCAATTTTGGCATACTCTTTCACACACATCGGCCGGTATCTCACGAATGAATGCATGGATGTTGGCTTCCAGTGCGTCAATCGAAGCGGGCTTGTCCCTATAGACATTAGCCTTGACATACCCCCACAAAAAATAATCTAATGGTGTCAAATCGCACGATCTAGGCGGCCAATTGACCGGCCCGAAACGTGAAATTAACTGTTCACCAAACTCGCCTCGCAATTGCGCCATTGTTTCGCGTGCTGTGTGGCATGTGGCACCTTCTTGTTGAAACCACATATCATGCAAGTCAAGAACTTCCATTTCGGGCAAAAAAAAGTTTGTTATCATCGCTCGGTAGCGTTCACCATTGACAGTAACGCTGCGATTCGCATCATCTTTGAAGAAATAGGCCCAATAATGCCGCCGGCCCATAAACCGCACCAAACAGTGGCTTTTTCGGGATGCATTGGTAGCTGTTGCAATGCTTCTGGTTGATCTTCACTCCAAATGCGGCAATTTTGCTAATTTACGTACCCATTCAACCAAAAATGAGCCTCATCGCTGAACACAAGCAGCGCGCGATGAACATTTCGAACCGAGCACGAATTGTGATAGTAACATTCAATAATTTGCAAGCGTTGTTCATTTGTAAGACGATCCATGGTTAAATTGCAAACCAAACTGAAGCTGTTTGACAGTGACACAAGGTACTAAACACACGTCAGCTGTCAAAACCAGTGTTGCCAAAACCAAACCAGCTAAAAAATCACCCTTTATATTCACATCAGAAAAGGCCAAAACTTCCTTTGTGTACTGCGCTAAGACTACAGCACCACACAGTTCAAGACGTGGAAGAGTAATCGTTCTTTGACTTGGTGCTACTTTCGTCTTTGATAAAAGCAAATTTACATGGATGTTGTTGTCGCTGTCCAGAACACGTAGGTAAACTGCTGCACCGTAAGCTTCCATCGAAGCGTCGCCGAACCCGTGCAATTTGATCGCCTTGTTGGTCTTGCTCATCTGGGTAAACCGTGGAATGCGAAGCCGCTGGATGATTGGTAGTTCTCGGAGAAAAGCATCCCAATCTTTCTTCAAGGCGGGTGGAATCGGTTCGTCCCAGTCACAACCGAGCTCCCACAATCGCTGCATCATGATTTTTGCCGTGATGATGCACGGAGAGATCCAACCAAGAGGGTTGAAGAGTTTGGCTATAGTCGACAGCATGGATCTTTTGGTGGTAGCCTCAGTTGTAGATTCTGGTACGAAAAGTAGTCGTCGACAGAAAACCATTAGATACCGCGAGCCTTAACATGGTTCGACAAATTGAACGGAAGTTCAAAATCAAGCTCACGATCTTGAACAGGTATGTCTTCGATGAGTTCCTTCGTGTTGCTCGTCCACTTTCGAAAATTAAGGCCCGCAGATGCCAAAAGCTTCCTTGCTTCATCGCGTTTCGTTCGTGCTTCTTTGATGGAATCTGCTCCAGTTATGAGGTCATCGACATACTTGTCCTCACGGACAACTTTCGCCCCCTCCGGAAAATTAGCTTCTTCATCATCGGCTACCCTTTTCAGGATCATAATTGCAAGATAAGGTTCACTTGCTGTGCCAAAAGTGAAGGTGTTCATTTTGAAGAATCGTATAGGTGATGTCTTCTGCTCTCTCCACATGATAAGGTGATAGTATCGGTCTGGGAAACTAACCAAAATTTGCCTGTACATTTTTTCGATGTCGGCCGTAAATGTGACTCGTTGAGTCCGCCATTTTAGAACGAGATCTATGATGCTCGTCTGCAAACTTTGGACCGACAAGTAGACGGTCGTTGAGGGATTTCCCATCCGAAGTTTTTGCTGCTGCATCAAAAACTACTCTCAGCTTCGTAGTGGAGCTAGCTTCTTTAAAAACGGCGTGATGTGGCAAAAAATAGTGAAATGGGGTTTGTAAAACCGCATCATTCACATCTGCTTCCTCGATGTGATGGAGTTCCTCGTACTCCTTTATGCATTTTGTGTAGTCTGCACAAAGTTTCGGGTTGGCTTCGAATTTTTTCTCAAGATGGAGAAATCGTCGATACGCGCTTTGTCGACTGAATCCCATCGCTGGACATTCTTCACCTTTGAAAGGCAACTTCACCTCATAACGCCCATTAGGTAAGCGCTTTGTGTGCTTCAAAAAGTGTTTGTTGCAGGCAATGTCGCCTTCAGTTTGATGTGGCTGGAACGGCGTTTCTTCCATGTCCCAAAGTTTCTCGAGTTGCGAGCTCAAGTCCGCAACTTGGACGAAGCTGCGAACTTGTCGATGAGAGTCGGATTGAACTTGCCCGAAAACAATCCACCCCAATTCGGTCTTCTGTACCACCGGTCCGATGCCATCCTCTGGACGTCTTATATCAGGAAGGAGAATCTGGGCGCAAACATTACCTTCGAGCAATAAATCAATGGGAGCAGGCTCACAGAGGAGGGCATCCGCCAAAGAAAGACCTTTGAGGTGGTCCCAATTGCCGAGTATCACTCGTTGGGTAGGGAGATGCCCAGTCAGCGACTTGAATACCAAAGCCTGTACGGCAGTCGCAAACGTCGAGTGTTGGCACGCAACACGTACTTCGACGGAGTGTTGCGTAGCGCCGCTGCTGACCAACCCTAACCCAGATACCTCGGCAATGGTACGTCGCTTTTCTAACTGCAGCAGTTGTGCGGCAGCTTCGGTGATGAAGGACGTTTCTGATCCTGTGTCGATCAAACCACGTAAAAAGCGTAGCTTCCCATCTGCTGCTCGTGCCTTTACAACTGCTGTTGCCAGAAGCACCTGGTGTGCATGCTGACGATCACTATGCGACGTATGGTAATTTAAAGTAAATCTATTTGATTGGAGTTGTTGTTGTCCCGCCATCGGCTGGAATTCAGGCGCGTGCGGGTTCACGGACGCCTGAAGAGTTTTTGTTCGATTGTTCCTCGCCTGAGCAGATGTATTTGCTGCTGGTGGTTGTTGTGGTTGTTGTTGGTTTTGTTAATATTGTTGTTGCAAATGTAGCAGCGAATGATGAATTGTGGACAAAAGTAGCAACTGCTGAAACTTAGACAGTCTTGAACGATGTGCCCATAAGACAGACAGTTTTCGCATACTTTTAGTCTGCGAACGGTCTCCTTTCGTCAAATGACGTCCATATTGAGGAATCGTTGACATCTTCTCAGCGTGTGCTTGCGTTGGTTGCACAATTTGCATGACAGCTGCTCAACTGGAACTGCCCTCGCTGTTGGCTTGGCCGGCTGCTTTACCACCTCCTTAGCGTGCAAAACGCTGGAAACAAGGCCTTGTATTGACGGGTGGCTCCTCTTTGTTCCTGCCTGCTGCTCCCATTTCTTGCTGGCCAACAACTTCCAAAGTCCGGAAACGAGTCTCCCAAAAATCTATAAATTCTTTGAAATTAGGTGAGTCCTTTCTATTCCCCAACTTCTCTTCCCATAGCTTGTTGCGAGGCAAGAGGAAGCGAGGAGAGGAGTCGGTAAGGTGAATGGACAGGAAAAAGGATAAGGTAGGAATGAGGAACGGAAAAGGAAGGAAACGGAATGTCTAGCTCGGGAACGCGGCCTGCTTGCGAAGCGCGGCTAAGCTCGCCGGAATGGGGGGGATCTTGTCCCCGAACTAAGCCTCACCTCTCAGCAAAAACACATATCAGGCCTGAAAATACAAGTAAAAATATCGGACGGACTTTTCACCACACCAGGGCGCTGCTGGTGTCGATGCAGCGTAGCCATATCCCACCCAACCTAGAAGTTCGTTGGCTATGTTTGAACTTCCCCAAAATAATATTGTGGTATACCGTTCGGGTCACTCCATTTCACCGGCTGACTTAGCTATCCTTCCGCACCCCTGAAAAATATCT
This sequence comes from Leucozona laternaria, assembly GCA_932273885.2. Classification (NCBI taxonomy): domain Eukaryota; kingdom Metazoa; phylum Arthropoda; class Insecta; order Diptera; family Syrphidae; genus Leucozona; species Leucozona laternaria. The sequence continues at coordinate 112,488,103 of OW026366.1, forward strand.
TCAAAAACTCATGTTTCGTTTAATCGAAACACAATAACAACACCAAAAATTTCATAAAAAGGGCGTTTGAAGTTTTATTAACACATAGGTACTTTAAATTATCTTTCAACAAAATCAACTTTAAGACATAAATATTTTTTGTTTGTTGTTTTTAAATATCTTTAATTTTAAGTAACCAAATTTACTATACAAAAAAATCATAACAAAACTATAACCAAAACAAATGTGATGGTGAAATGTTTCCCTGCAGGACCGACAAAAGTACCACTTTCTTGGCACGGATTATTGAACTATCACTTAGGCCCTACCTGCAATGAGATCAATGGAGGTGGATTTGAGATCCAAACAGATCGAGAAATGAAAACTAGCTGAAACCGCGAGCAAGAGCCTGGGAAAACAGGACCCTACCACTTACAGCAAGTATTTATACTTTTAAACAAAATTTAATTTAGAATTAATTATCAAACAAAAAAACTTCAACGCCAAACAAATTGACTTTTGGACTTCACAAACACAAAAAAACACTTATTTTGACGTACTTAGGGAACGTTAAACATCCTTCAATCAAAAAAAATCAAATCCTCGGCTAAATTCAGTTTCTTCTTGATCATGTTTTAGTCTATGACTTCCTTTTTGCTTTTATATAATTTTAATTGTTAACTTATTGCTATTATACCTGACTTCTTTTATCTTGCGTTATAACTTCACTCATAGATGAGAAGCGTGGAGATTCAAGATTATTCCTAGCGCTCCAAGAAACAACTCTATCTGACACTATCCTGATGGAGGCAGGATCAGCGGGAATTCGATGAAGACCTCTACGGTATGGTTCTGTGACAGTGGATTTGACAGGATTGCCACTGTATCCCGGAAATGTAAGGATTCGGCAAGCAGGTTGTGTCAAAAAATCGCCAAAATTATCGTTCTCCAACAAGTACTATTGGCCACAAAATAGGATATTGGCATCCACTATTGTCTACGGAAGTGATGATCATCCGACAAAAACTTAGGGCGGCCCAGCGCTCCACTGACTGTCTGGGACCTCCAAAAATCTGCCCTTGGGGTATTATATCTTAGAGAACCTGTTTGAATGTAATCACTTTATTTTAGCACCTATTTTTCAATAAAACTATCGTTTCTTTGCAAACTCACCAAAACTAATTTCTTTTATTTTTCAATATTTGGTCTCTTTACAAATTCTCCAACGGAGGTTCACACCGTAATTATAATCAAAAAGAAATCTTAATAAAACAAAATTTAATATTAATTTTAACACAGTAGAATTATTTTAGATAATTATAATTATCCCGAATCTCTTTAAGCCTTACTTTTCTTTTCTTGAAACGCTCACACTTAATTTCGGTTAAACGGCCGAGTTTTTGAAGTCTCGTGTCCACGGTTGGAGAAGTAATATCGAGTCTGACTGTATCTACTATGTGCCTGGTTTGATCAGCGAACACACCACTTTTTTTTTTTTTTTTTTTTATTCCTTCTCCTACTTTGTTCTCATCACCCGATCCTATTCGTCCGCTAGCCAGTGTTATTTTTTTTGTAATTATAAAAAAAAACATGTTTATGTGTTGGTGATGTTATTCCCCTACAAAGTTTATGACCTTTTAGAAAGAATTATTTCAGATTTGACGTTTCGTAAACCATCTGTTCCGACGTTTCGGACCGTCGGACATTTCGGAAACTCGTTCTTAGTAATTCGTTATTTAATAATAATATCCCTATTGCCCAACAGGGGGAGTTAGTACCCGAAAAAGTTAATCCCCCGCTTTCATCACGACCAAATAGTTAACTTTGGCAAAATTTCCAGATACCACACAACCAACAAGCAAACCAACTACTCATCCAAGGGATGTAGGGGCTAAAATTTAATCGCTCTCAATTACTCTTTTCGCTTATCCAGCTCATCCATATTATCACCCCTCGTATCCGAGAAAACTTAACGTAGTTGGAAATCTTACCACATCGAGTGTTAGAGACGTCATCCAAAGCGTATAGGTTTAGAGACGGTCTGTAGGAGGAGAAACTAATAAGGACATTTCTTAACTAAATATTGTCTAAAGTGACAACTTCCTGCTCAATTTTCACATTTTTGAAGCAATCTCGCGTTTGCCCGAGTCAGTGTACTGATATATATTAAACGTCACTTGCCCTCGGTCTTTATTTTTACCGACAGCAAAACGGCAGGTTTTGGTTCATTTGCACAATTCGTGTTATCGCGTATTATTTTTCCTTCATTATAAAACCGCCAAACTAAAAAAAATTATTCTAGCATTCTGAACCGTCACCTTAAGGTAAAAAAAAAAACAAACAACCAACACAAATTTCAAATTCACCTAAATGGGGAGTTTAACGTATTTGGAATAACTGAAAGTGCGAATAATTCCCCAGAGACTATACTTTTCCTACACATTCCCTGGTAGTGAAAAGTCAATTTTCATAAAATCTACCTCGAGGTGTTAGAGGAGTAAACGATAGAGAGGGAGATATACTACTCCTAATTATCTCTTGTGTTGTGTTGTGAGTTGATTAGTAGCTTATCTTAATCTTCGTTGTTCTTTGTGATTCCCCTTCCCACCAGCAACGTAAACAACAGATAAACAGAAGACAGACACAGAACAACCGGCCGCCGTCATTGTATATATATTTCTATAGTACTATCATGATGAGGAACTACCAGGGCGCCACCGGAACTTCCCAAAGTGCAACTTCTCTTTGGAGACATTCTAGGTTCAGGAATATGCTAATAGAGAAGGATTGACCGATAATAGTAGAACGAGAATACTGTCAGCCGAATTTATAAATGCATCATAGCGAGTGCATAGAACTATTCACTCCTTATAATTCAACTAAACGCAAAAATGTTATTCATAAAACTTATGCAACGTTGAAAAGAGGCATTAGAAGCTAAACGCGTTTGGAGGTAGAATAGTGCATACATAAGGATGTTTAAGTATCGAAATGTCACTTTGACTCATACACAGACGAGAATAAAATACAATGTTATAAGGGTGGCACTTATTTTGGGAATGCTTATATATCTTTTTTGTCCCCTCCTGAAAGTGATCAAGCTTTATTTTGAAGCTACTTTGTACAAACCAAAATGTTGTTAAATTTTTTTGAAATCGGCTAAGGGCGACGTATCCCACCGAGAAGTTAAAACTTTTCATTAAAAATGCAAGCAGTTTTCCGACTTTTACTTAAAATGTCGGTGAAAGTATAAAATTTGATGGAAATTCTTTATTTATAATATACATGTGCTTAGATGTATGCCGAAATTAAGGTTTATTGACTATTTTCAGTGGGACACACAGAATAAATAAAAAAAAAACACTACCAAAATAAGTGCCACCCTAATAGATGTTGCTTTATTCTTCTCAATTTGATCGCACTGTCAGTGAATGAAACAATTATTTCAATAAAAACCATGAATTTTTTGTTCTAAAATATTAAACTATATTTTCTAACACGGCACAAAAGAAACAGTAATAAGAATAGGTACATTATGCAATATTAAATGAAATTTAAACTAATCCAATCGGTGCAGCAGAATTCGTTTATTGACTTTTCACTTTCAGAGCTTAGTTTTGTTAATCAATTGTGGCAGTAAAACGTAATAGATTTTCCCTTCTTGGTACTTTATTTGACACAAGCGCATTATAACTATAATGTGTAGGGAAATATTTTATGAATTAGGATTTATGCAACGTTGAATAGTGGCTTCATAAATGCTTATGCACTATATAACTATTCAGCCGTTTAGAGGTGTTTAGCGAATTCTAATAAATTAGGCTGTAGATATATGAGAGTTCGAGGGAGAGAAAAAAAACAGCGATTTTGTATAAATTACAATAAAATGACAACACAAAGATAATAGAACAACAAGAACTTTGTTTACGAATTTAAGATTTCAAGGGGGACAAGAAATTTTGTGCTTTTATATGTATAGGAACTTTGCATTGATTTTTTTTTTCAAATTGACTTTTGCAGATAGGGAAAATATATTAAAGACTATAACTTGTCACCAGAGTTACCACTCACAAAATTAAGGTTTTTAGTTGTAAATAATGTTTTTATATTTTTTAATGTAGGTATGGAAAATTAGTTATAGAAAATGGTTTATACTACGTTTTCAATAGAGCATTCGATTCATTTCCTATAAAAATTCACATTTCGAAATGAGGTATTTTCAACCGAATTTGCATGAACTTTGCTGGGATATTACGTGCACACTTTAAAAACCCATTTGAGTGGAATTCATTCAATGTGAAATTAATTGAAAACAACAAAATCAAGCCCGATCAAAGTCAAAATGAAATGAGCTGTCAAACGAAATTTGAGATAAAAATTTGATTGTGAAAATTTTGATATGCAGCATTATTTAAACTTATTAGAAACTTCCTAATACAAACTTCAATATTAATCGGTAAACCGGTAAAAATGAGATAGTCGGAAAAAAATCCTCTATCAGCGGTACTGTTAATTTTTAATGGCATACTAATTTTGACACACAAATATCATTTTTGAGCAAAATATGTTTTTCCTTAAAGGTTTTGAAACATTTTGCTAAAAATCTTTTCGATATTATTAAAAAATTCAAATTTTGGGAAGTTTAATAAAAATCGACTAGTCGTTTTTGAAATGCATATCGATTTTGCTTTCAAACTTTTTTTTTAAATCCCAAACACAATTTTTTTTTGAAAAAAACGCAATATTATTTTAAATGTATTCTTCATTCTTCATAAAAAAAATGATTGAAACCAGTTGAATTGTTTTCAAGGAAAGCGAAAATAAAAATTTGGCAAATATATGATTTTCCTTTCTGGCCAAAAAATTTTGTGTGACAGGTACTGTTATTGCGGTCTTCAAAAAAAAATAAAAAAAAAACATAGGGGAATGTACGAAAACCGAACCAAGTTTTAAGAAAATCGACCCATCGTTTTAGAAAATGTGGCAACCATGGATTTTCTTACTAAGAGATTTTACGGTTACTTGTTGAAATTTAGTTTGTTATTATTGTAGGTAAGTGGATGAGTGTGTGTGACGAAGTTATATAACAATTTTTCCTGCACAAAACCTTTCGCGCTTTTTTTTAAATAAGTAAACATTGACATTATTTGTGTTAATTCTTGTGTTCTGTCAATTTTTAAGGTTGTGGTTTTAAATTGCTCTTAAAAATTGTGCTAAAATCGGGAATTTAATTAGTTTTTTTCAAAACTAAAATACATCTTGCAATATTTGTGTCTTGTGTGCTACTATTTGAGTGAGTTTCTGTGGATTTGGATAGGATTTGAAAGTTAATTTTTGAATTTAAATTTTTGCTTGGGTACATATTCGTGTTTCTTTTTGCAGGGAGTTAAATTTTTTTTATTTGTAACATCCATAAGGTGTTTTAACCAAATTTGTGCAGTGGGTTTAGTTTGTTAATTTGATAAAGTACATACATAAGTGGTTGTTTTTTTAAATAGTAAATTAAATACATAGGGTATCCTTCACACTTAATTTCACTTTTTTTTACTTTTAAATTCAGTTTTTAAATTTTTATTATTTTCTTAAAGAATTAAATTAGGGAGTTTCCGTTTTTGTTTAAATTATTTTAATATAAAGTATCCACTTATTTTACTATAAAATTCAGGATAAAAAATTCATTTAAAAGCTCTAAACTTTTTAGATAAAATAGGGTGTTTCTGTTTTTTCTTTGAAAAATTATATTTAAATATTCCATTTTCTTTAATAAACTATTTTATTAATTTATTTATTGAATTGATTAAACAGTTATTTTTTTATTTATCTATATAAATAAATAAACATAAACATATATATTATCTCGCTTTTGCTTTTACATTCATTGCTATTTATCGCTTATTTTCTTGCTTAGACACTTATTTTATTTATTTATTTACATACATAAATAAACACAAACATTTATTATCTCCCTTTTGCTCTCATTCTCATTTTTGTTTACTCGTTCATTTTCTTACTTACCTACCAATTTTAATTATTAGTACTACTAGCTTTTTGTATTTATTTATCCGTATAAATAAATAAACATCTTTTATCTCATTTTCATTATCATTTTCGTGAATTACGTTACCCACCTAGTAAGTTTTTATTTCGGTGTTGTTGTGAAAAATAAAAGTTATACATTTTGATAAGTGTTGTGTTTACTTGATTTAAATTAAAAAGTGAAAATTTAACTTACTTTAAAAAAATAATCATGGTTAAGTGTTGTTATTCAAAGTGTGGTCAGCGTAAACAAATTCTAGGTTCTGTATCTTTTTTCCAACTTCCCACTGATCACAGAAGGGCAATTTGGGTTAAACATGGGAGTGTTTCAGACATTGAGGATGAATCCAAAACATACTACATGTGTGAAAACCACTTTCATGGGAAAGACGTTATATTGAGAGCCACTATGAAACGTCTAACCCAAAATGCACTTCCAAAATCTCCCGATTTTGTTTGCAGTTGTTCTGATGTTGCAGTTGACTCTTCATGTCTTCGCATAATGGGGGCAGGGAGGTCCCATAAGCAGCCGACCTCTACGGTCACGTCAGCAACCCTTAGTTCTGCACTTTCACGTCCACTTTTAGCTATAGGTCCACTTCCACCATTACTTCCATCTCTAGGTTTAGGTTCACGTCCACTTTCACCTCCACCTTCTCTCATGCCTTGCAGCCCAAGTTTATCCCTGGTTAATATAGCTGCAAATTCGAAGAAAACATATGTCAGAGATTTTGCTCTGCCAGATGTGCCCCCTTCTTCACACATTTCACCCTCTCAATTTCCCTCGCCTAGGTACCAATCATATAAAGCGGTGCGAAAAATAAGCCGGCGACGCATGACTCCCCGGCGTATTTTTCTAACACCAAACAGAGTAAAGAAAAACCCAAAATATAAGCTTAAGGAAAATTTAGAATTAGAAATGGAAGGTTTTTCAGAAGAGTTGCGCACATTTATACTTGTGCAACTCTTCCATAAGGCCAAAACACCGTGGGCAGCTAAGGAGAAAGATTTATTTTTAAAATTTTTCTTCAAGTCCCCAGCGTGTTATTCATTTATGATTAGTGTAGGATTTAAACTGCCATCGGTAAGTACGATTTACCGATGGCATTCTGAAATCAGATTACCGGCGGGATTTAGCGACAGGATTAAGGACATGCTGACAGAGAGGGCAAAAGACATGACAGACATGGACAAGAAGTGTGTACTTGTTTTCGATGAAATGAGTATACAAAAAGAGTTAGAGTATAATATCAAAGACGATATTATTTACGGATATACAGACTTCGGGGAGTTGGGACGGAAAAACAGTATAGCCTCTAAGGTAATGGTATTTACGGTCAGAGGTTTCAACAGGAATTGGAAGCAAACCGTTGCTTACTACGTGGGAACCCCAGACGCAGACACGTTATCCAAAATGATAGTCACGATTCTATCAGGAGTAATACAATGTGGATTAACCGTTGTTGCAACAAGCTGTGACCAAGGACCCAATAACCTGGGAGCATATAAAAAGCTTGGGCCACCCCTATACCTTGAGACAAAACCCTATCTGGAGATAGAGAACCAACGAGTTTTCCTGCTCCACGACTATGTTCATCTTTTCAAGAGCGTAAGAAACGTACTGCTCAGCCATCAAATACACATAGGTGAAGAAATTGTTGATTGGCGGATTTTGGAAAGGGTTTTTAAGGAAGATGCAAAAGGGCAAAACTTTAAAGTTTTTTATAAACTGACAAAGTCCCATATCAGGCCGAACGGATTTGAAAAATTATCAGTTAAATTGGCCATGCAAGTTTTCAGTGATACTGTATACACTGGAATAATGTATGCATTAGGTACAAACTGCTTCCAAACTGATGAAGAAAGAAAAATCGCTAAAGAAACAGCGACATTTATTAAAAAAAAGAATGACTTATTCCATCATTTTAATACAGGTAAGCTCTATTCCAGAAATCCCAACAAGCAAGTGCTGTCCCAATCAACTGATACCTTAAAAGCATTAATAGACGCAAGGAGCTGGGTATCCAAGTGGAAATCAACCAGTAGAATTAAATTACCACCATGCTTTAAGGGATTGAGGCAAACGCTACTGGCAATTGTGCAGATGTGGGAATACCTTAAAAGCGAAGAGCAAAGTTATTTCCTACTTGCACATTTGAATTCTGATGTAGCCGAAAATTTATTTTCAATGGTGCGGTGCAATAGAGGGTCCTATGAAAGGAACCCTTCAGCTTGGAGATTTATTAGAAATCTGAAGCAAATTGTTTTCCAACATTTAAGTTCTGCTGAGCATTCTGCATACCAGGATGCTGGAGCAGAACAACTTCTGCAGGGAGCTAGCTACAAAGGGGATTTGGAAATAAAATGTACAGAAGAAACAGAATTCCAATTTGATAAGCTCATAGAAGAAAACTTATTGGAACACAAATTAGAATATAAGATAGAAGAAGACCTAGAGGTCGATAGTGAGCAACAAATGGACGTAGATCCTCCTGGCACAGCCGTTCCTTTCTCAGAGAAACTGCAAAAAGCAGCTGCAGCTTACTACGCTGGATTTGCAGCTGCCAAACTGAAGAAGAAGCTTAATTGCGAATCCTGCTCTCAGTTTATGATCGCCGAGGACCATATTAACGAAGAAAGAGAACAAGCTTTATTAATTAAACTGAGAGCCTACGAGACCATAACAACACCTTCAGAGTTCGGAAAATTAACAGTGCCTTCAATCCTTTTCGAAAAAGCTATCAGAACTCTCCAAACAACTTTCGAAGCTGATTTTAGAGGAAGACAGCAAGGAGAAAAGCTTGTGGGTACATGGTTGACCGAAATAATGAAGGATAACATTTAAGCAACAAACTGCACAACGGACCACAAGGAAGAAATAATAAAATTTCTGCTGATCGGACTGATAATTTTAACTACGAGAAACACAAATAAAGAAATCAAGCCGCATAAAAAAAATCTTTAAACAAATTTCATATGTACTGAACTTATATTTAAGCAAATAAATTGTACCTAATTACAAATAAAAAAAATGTATTTGAGTTTTTATTATATTATATTTTGTATTATTTATAATTTACTTATATCTTTATAGTTAATTATAATTATAATTTATATTTTTAATGCATGTGCAATATATTAAGTAGAAATAGAATGAGGACTGGGCCCGTTGGAGAAACCTCACAAAAAAAAAATGCATGACCAATACAATAGTAATTTGAATTCGTAGTATAGAACGAGGAATAGGCCTACTGGGGAAACCTCAAAAAAAAAAACGCATTTAGTGTTCTACCCCATTGGGTGATGTGGAAAAGAATACAGGCCAAAGTTTAGATTCGGTTGAAGTAAAAGTAAACTGGTGGTAAAACTCAATGGGGCATATTCATAGTCACTTTTAAACTTTTTTTTTTCTAAAAAACGACTCCTACGATTTTGATAAAATTTTTTTGAGCAGCGTAATTAGTAAGGTTCAGCATTTAAAATTATCAAATTTCATATTATACAATGAATAACAGCACCTCTCCCATAAAATGTTGTTTTTTGATTTTTTTTGACTACCTCATTATCGGATTTACCGATTAAAACTTAATTTTTTAAATAGAAGCTTGTAATTAGTTTAAATAATATTGCATACCAAAATTTTCAAAAAAGTAATTTTCGGATTTAAAAAAAAAATCCAATTTTTTCGAAAATTTGATATTTCGAAAACAGGTGGAAGATTTTCTTTTGAAAAATAAGTTCTTAACTCCACTTTAATAAATTTTTATAATTGACTTACCATTTAATTTTCTTATGCCCAATTTCATAAAAAACACTAAAACCCCTTTTATCTAAAGTCCTCTTAAATTTTATCAAACCTTTAAATATTTCCAGTTTCACCAATCTTAAAAAAGGAAATTTAAGGGAAATTTTAGTTAAAATTGGATTTGCCTCACATCCCTGGAAATAAAAATAGGTTGTTTCCCTCTCACATTCAAAATGCATGTGAAAAAGCATTACATGTAGAAAAAAATGCTACAAAAAAAAAATATTCGGAGAACGGATTCCTATGAACTCGGAATATTCTTGGATTCTTACTTTCTCTCTTCATCCTCAGATGAAGATGATTAAGCAATTATTCTAAAAACAAAATCACGAAAGATTATTATTTACACACAAGCAATATTTTTGTATCGACCTATTCATAATTTGTATTAGCAAGAAATTAAATAAAAAAGTGACTGCAAAATATTATCAAATATCATCTACAACTTCCTTACTCGTTGGCTGACATCTGACATTACACTTCACAAATGCGACTTTTAAAATTTATGGAGACCAAAATGAGCTTTTAGTTTATAAGGGCGTTAAAAAGCATTTTAAATTTAAAAGCACTTGGTGAAACCCAAAAACCCCATTTTAACACTAAATGGACTTTTAAATGTTTAAACGTCCTTCATGAAATCGGGCATTAAAATGTTAACGAAAGTTTACATATACCTACAAGTATAAAAAAATAATTGTTTTTAAAACCACTCAAAGGATTTATAAATTTTTGTCTAATAAATTAAGAATTATAAAGAAATCAGATGGGGTACATCGCGTTCCATTCAAAACAGCTTCATAAGTATTTTAATCAATTTATATTTAATTTTGTTGATTTAAAACAATTTTCCAGTTTAAATAAATATAATGCATATTGCATATGTGCAACACTGGGCTATACCTATTGATAATTTTTGTATCCTCACATAATACCACCTGCAACTAAACTAAGTTTTGGCAAATTGATAAAATACAGACTCCCATAGCTAATTTATTTCAGACTATAGAACCACAATGTGATCGCACATAAGAGCAAGTTCGTCCGACCCAGTTGTGCAAATTCTTTAATAAATACGATTTTGAGAAAAGTTGACAAAATTTGGCGGGTTTCTTTCGAAATACCGTACCTTAGATATTAAATAACATACAAAAAAAACGGTAGGTTAACATTATGCCTTTTTGATAACTTGAAATTTTCACGAAGTTTCGCAAACTTGGGTTTTTTTGTATAGGGTTTGACAATAAATTGTGAAAAATTTCACGTTACCAAACAGACCTATTATACCTATACAATAAAGAAATTTGGTTAAAAATAACAGCAACAACTTGAATATCGTGCAATAATTTTTAATCTCTTGTTATCTACATTCAATAACTAAAAAAATCATTACAAATAATAATAATTTTTTATTTTTGAGAAACAAAAATGAGAAAGATAAGGTAGGTACGTAATTGTGTATACCTATGTACATTATTATTACGAAAAATAATTAGGTACCTAACCCAAAATGTGGCAACCATGTCAGATAACTAGCGCATAGAAAAAGAGAATACCTGCAACGTTGTTTTTATAATTTATTTCAAACAAAAATTCAAAATCAAAAATAAATACCAAGTTTTGCATGAAACTATAGTTGATAATGACAATATAGCTCAATGTATATAAACATATATGCCTTGAAGCAAAAAATCCATTGAAGAAATCATTTGGGAAAAAAAGGAAAAAACCTTGACAAACGCATACACACAAACATTTTTTTCTATTTTCTCGCCCAAATTATCGTCGTTGCCGTGACGCAAAAGGCTATTTCGGATATCTCATTTCCCGCATTATGGTTGTCAGAACCAATATAATACACTCCTCTCGCTCCTACTACCTGTTCTCGATTCCTTTTTGATTCTCTCCATTGTCAAATTTGTGGCGTTTATAACGCCACATAGTAGCTCCCAAGAACGTAAAAAAAAACGACTCGATGATATTACTATAGGTTTTATATACAAAGCCGCCGTGTGGATAAAAAGTAAGTATCGTACCTATTTTATTCTTTATTTTATATCTTATTCATTTTATTATTGTTTTATTATTTTATTCATTTTTGCTATTACTTTTCAGAGTTTCTATGTAGTTTGGATGCACAGTACACAGTATGTACCTGGGTTTGGATGGCCTACCCACGAGAGGCAGTGGAGTTCTTATGCTGCATTTACACGACTGACAAATTGGCATTTTTCTGTCATTATACTACCAAAAGAATGAATTTTTCCATTGTTCTGTCATTTTTTGGCAGTTAAATGCCAGAATAATGCCAATTTGTCAGTCGTGTAAATGCAGAATTAGTCGGTAAGTTGTCATTATATTATGAGTTAATTTTTTTTTTTTTATCATATCTTCTATTTTCAGAACACCAAGCGGGGTTATTGTCTTCCAGGCGCCTGCAACAAATATTTGGTGCTTTGCAAGGATTTATTCCTGGCCAAGGACCAAAAAAAAGAAGTCGCCTGGGTACCTACTTTGGCTCAAGGAGTATTTTTTTTCTTATCATGTCGGGAGCTACCCACGCTACGCCGGGCTAAGATTAATGAAGGTTATAACGGGACGCCGGAACCCCCGTTTGATATAAAGGACGCTCGGATTTTTGGTTGCCAAGCCATCGAATTGTACATATGTAGGTAAAACTAGAAACAAAGTGGTGTCTTTTTGTTTGTTTACGCATTTTTTTTTTTTTCAGATTCGGTTGTGAGCATAGCAACGACCAACCTCAACATTTTAAAGGATTGAACATGCAAACAGGAAAGCAAACAGTATAATTCGGGAGTTTTACAAGTAAATAAGTTTTAAAATAATTAGAAAAATATCACAGTAAAAAAATAAATAGAAAAATATCACAGTTGATTATTAATACTAATATCACAGATGAAACCTAAAACTAAGATGTAAATATCACAGTTGGTACATAGTTTTGGATCATTGCGGATTATTGTTAGTATCGGTTATCACAGTTCGCTAAAGTTTTAGTAAATAAATAGTTTTTCTTTGTTATTTCAATAAAACATAAGTTATTAATAAATATATACATCAATATAAATAACATTAAGTGACATGGCATGCAATAAATAATTACTAAAACACATTCTAAGTGGTTTTTACTACTTGTATAAAAGGATTTTACAGGTACAATGTGACAACTATTGCTTTTCTAGTATTGTTTTTAAATTAACGACTAAATCAGGTACTTCGTGCGGGTTGTTTAATTCGTTATAATTGTGTAAATAAATAGAAAGGAAAACAAAACTAATAGTGGCTACGTGAAAAGACAATAATTGTTTACGGACTTAGGATTTTTTAAGGAAGAATAGAAAGTGAGTTATCGGTCTTATGGTTGAGCCAGCGTTTAAAAAAAATTCGCGGATGTACTTTATCATTGTTTGAGATCTTTTGCATGAAATATGCCAATCTTTTTGCCGCTCAGATTCTCTAGCTCATGCATATGAGTTCCTATTTGTTTCAATATTCTGCATTTTATATATTTCGGTGCAAGTTTAGCTGACAAATATTTCGACGAGTCGCTCAAAATAAAATTTCGCCTATAAACTTCCTGTCCGGGCAAAAATCTAATACTTTTAGTGCGGGTGTTGTACGTTTTCGCTGATTTCTCATTAGCCTTCGAAATATTTTCGCGAATCTGATTTCGTATGCACTGCAGTCGTTGTTGTCGAGGAATGGTAAACAGTTCGCTGTCTTCTGCCGCGTTCAATTTTGTGCCAGCTCATAGCTTCTACCGTGTGTCATCATGTACGTTCCGAACAAGGCATAATACGGTGACACACCTATAGAGCTATGAACGGAACTTCTTAAAGCACAAGCGATATCGCTGAGGTGCAGATCCCATTCGCGTTGGTCGATCTTTAGATAGGACCGGATAGCTGCAATTAAGGTACGATTAACCCTTTCCGACGCGTTCGACTGCGGTGCATAATTGGCAGTTTTGAAATGCCTCACTCCGTACTTGGACAAAAGGTTTTGAAAATCCTTTGCCAGAAATTGTTTGCCGTTATCCGAGTGGATAACGTTAGGTACGCCGAACATGTTAAAAACATCATCTCGTAAAAATCTGACGATACTTGAAGTATTGGCGTTTTTCAATGCTTTTAGGAACACAAATTTTGACAAATGATCTAAGACGATAAAAACATAGGATTTCCGGACTTCGACCTCGGGTAAGGACCTAAGCAATCCACGTACAATTTTTCAAATGGACGATTGGAACAATACGAATTGACAATAGGTGGACGTGAGACTTGGTTGGAAGCTTTACATTGTTTGCACACAGAACAGTTAGAAACATATTGACGAATTTGGACGGTCATGTTAGGCCAATAAAAGTATTGACGGATTCGGTGTAGGGTTTTAGCAATCCCCCCATGAGCTACGCGTGGTGGATTGTGGGCCTTGCTTATGATGTCGTCGGTTAAGCCTGAAGGGACCCACAGAAGCCAAGAATACTCAACCATACTTACATCACATTCGCTTCTAAAGGCTCGTTTATACACGTATCCATCTTCTACTTTGAGATCCAGAAGCTCTTCCGGGTTAGCTTTTATCGTGTCCATCAAACTGGCGTATTCTTGAGTTCGGAATTCCTTAGAGTCCAAATCAATCAGAGGTGCTACTTCTTCCATTGCCAGAGAATCTACATATACCCGAGAAAGAGTTTCCGGGACTACATTTAGCGTTCCTTTTCGGTGCTGTATGTCGAAGGCATAGGACTGCAACAATAGACTCCACCTAGCGAGCTTGCCACTGAGATCCTTCATGGTCATAAGCCATTGAATACTGGAGTGATCCGTGATTACAGTGAAGTCCATGCCCTCGACATACGGCCTAAACTTTTTCACTGCCATCACCGCAGCCATACACTCCTTCTCGGTTACACTGTAGTTTCTCTGGCTCTTGTTGAACTTTTGGGAGAAATACGCTATCGGAACCTCTTCGTCATTTTAATTTTTTTGAAATAAAACCGCACCTATTCCGGTATCTGATGCATCACATTGAATGAAATTTTTTTTGGAAAAGTCGGGATGGGACAAAACAGGTGCAGTAGTAAGAGCCTTTTTCAGATTTTCAAATGCTTCCAGTTCCTCACCCGTCATCTGGAATTTGCCGTTCTTTTTCTTCAACAGGTCCGTCAAGGGTGCAGTCAGGCTTGAAAAATCTCGGATAAACTTGCGATACCACCCCGCTAGACCAAGTAGCCTCCGAACCTGACGAGGGGTTTTGGGAATAGGGAAATCCACTATTGCCTCCACCTTCGCCGGATCGGTTTTGAGCTTCCCACCACCAACAATGAACCCTAAATACTTCAGTTCTTTGAAGCAGAACTTCGATTTGTTCATGTTGATGGTGAGATTCGCTTTACGCAAGCACTCGGCCACCTCATCTACCAGAGTGATATGAGTTTCGAAATCAGGTGCCATGATGAGCAAGTCATCGAGATAGACAAAGACACGATCCCTAAGTCGTGCAGGAATCACCTTGTCCATTAACTGGCATAACTGTTGGGCTGCATTGCACAACCCAAAAGGCATGACAGTGAATTGGTACAAGGGTCTTCCCGGTACCGCAAAGGCAGTCTCTTCTCTACTCTGTTTCTCCAACGGTATTTGCCAGAATGCTTCTTTGAGGTCTATGCTACTGATGAAGAAAGTATCTGGTAGCCGGCTGAGGAGCCCCTCGATATGGGGGAGAGGATTAGCGTTTTTCTTCGTCAGTGAGTTCACCTTGCGAGAATCTAGACAAAGTCTATTCTTGCCAGGTTTTCGCAAGAGAACTACTGGCGAACACCACGGACTCTCGCTCTCCTCGATAACGCCGAGGCTCAACATCCGCTCCAGCTCTTCATATAAAATGGTTTGTACCGCTGGGGAAACAGGGTAGTGACGCTGTTTCACAGGGATCGAATCCCCAGTATCTATAACGTGCTCCATGAGAGTTGTCCTACGGAGACCATCTCGGTCAAAACAGAGAAATTTTTGTCTGACTGCATCCAATCTGGCCTGCTGTTCCGGAGACAACTGGTGAGCACTTGAAAGGTCGGCTTCTTCCGAAACTGAGATTGCACTTATTATGTTCGGAGCTAATTTGAAGGTACTCCAGAAATCGACTCCTAAGTAAACTTCTTGGTCCAAACTAGGAACCAAGAAAAACGTTATTTGGTTATCTTTGTCTTTATATTTCACTGGTGCTAATACTTTTCCTACTATATTTTGACTTTTTCCGTCTGCTGTTTTTACCGCGGACTTAAACGGGATAACTTTAAGGTCCAGAGAGTGTATCACCTGTAAGCAATTTTTGCCCAAAATGCTTACACTGGCTCCACTATCTAAAAGACCAAAAAGCTCTTTGCTACCAATGGAAATTTTAGCATACGGACGAGGATCACCCGTAACATCTATTATAGAGGAGGATAGATGGGCTCTTTGTTCTTTCCTAGCTTGATACCGTTTTTAAAATATTATTGGACACTACTGCACTTTGGGGATTGTTAAAAATTCTATCACGGGCCTGTTTATACTCTTTTATTCTTTGATGTAGGGGTTTAATATAGGATGTAATTTGGTTTATATCGCGGCTTAAGCTTGCTTCTTTATCTCTTTTTAATATTTTAATTTTTTCATTTAGGTTTACAGTACTATATTCTGAATAGTCAACGGAATGGCCTGCAGTAACTGCAGTTTTGACTATTGGGGGTTTCGAGCCTGAGTCAAACGCGACTCCCCCGAAGATTTCGCGTTCTTTCACCGGTTTTCCGGGTAACACTTAGGGCAGTTTGGAGTTTTTACGCCCTCATTGCCACATTTGTAACAGAAAACATTAACTACTTCCGAACTGCATTCAAAATACGTGTGGCCCGGAGCTTTACAGTTCCAACAGGTTAACTTCGTGGTATCAGCATACTTCCGTGCGGGAATTTTTGAACGGTCTCCGCCCAATTGAAAGGCCGCCACTTGTTCATCTGTTGGCTGTATCACTTCTTCTTCGTATTCAAGCTCATTGGCTGTAAATTTGGTTGTCGCTTTGTATGGTTTTGGAAAATTTTGATCGCGCCTTGGAAAAGTGATTTCCGCATCCTTGCATGCATATCGCAACTGATCCAAAGTAAATATTGGCATTGGAAAAACTAAAGTTCGGAGCTTTTCATGTAAATTTTTCTTAAGAATTTTGACTACATCCCATTCCGGAATTTGAATTCGTAGTTGGGATCGGAGCCTATTGATAGCCGCAAAGAAATCGTCGATGCTCTCCCAGGAATCCTGCTTACGTTCCATGATTTCGCGCATTCGTAATCGGATTTCAGATTCTAAAACTGACGCATTAAGGCGTCTTTCAACATTGGCCAATCTGGCCGAAAATTATGTCTTTGGAAGTGCCAAAACCAATCATAAGCGGCTCCTGAGAGTAGCAAGTGGAAGTCTCTTAAAATTTCGGACCATTGACACCCATGTTGGACTTGAAGAGTCTCCAGCCGAAAAATAAAATCTTCTACGGTAAGGTGTTCTGGTTTACCATTAAAATTTATCCCCCACTCATTGATTTTAATTGGCCCTCTTACAGGATTCAGATTGTTATAAGGAGGAGGAGGACGACTAAACATTGGATTTGTTACGTTTCGGGGTTGCTGGTGAGTAAGATCTCGAAAATCTTCCGCTTGGAACCCTCGCTCTGGTACCTGCCTAAATGGTTCATTTGGCCTAGGATTTTGTTGTGGTACATGAAGAAATGCTCTGGTACTTGGATCACCCTGAGGTTGATGATAAGCTGGTGGGGGCATTGGATGTTGATGAGCTGAGTGAGAAACTTTCCTTCTTTGCTCATGGTCGGCAGAAAGAGCCGCACGACTCAAACTCAGTTCCCTCATCATTCTTCAAATTTCGTGTTGGATAACGTCCTTCAGAGTATTGGTAATTTCAGACCGTACTGAGGTCTGATAAGAAGAAAACGCATTTACTAGAGCGAGGTTGATGTACGCAATTAAATCCTCGGGGACTAACATTCTCTCTCTACCACCACTGTGAGGATTACTACCTTCACGTGGGTTCCTACCGGTACCTACTTTGACTGATGTAGTCGTTTGCTTGTTGGACGGGCGAGTTGTCATTTGCCTGTTGAGTGGATCTGATCTGGGGGCAGCGCCCTGATCACTCAGGCTACTAAAGGAGGGTGCCTTGATGGAATCAAAGGTACTGTCGTTAAAACCAGGAGGCAATGGCGGTTCTGTACTGACCGGAAGATCTGTGGCTTCGAAGGGTAAACCAAGTGCGGGAGGATGAAATGGTGCTAGAGGCCGTTGCAAATTACCCGGTGGGTAAGTTGGTGTAGATCTTCTATCTCCTTCTAACTCCGCATTTCGAATCAGATTTCTAATCCGTTCTTCATTTTCCTCACTAGGTGAAGCCATTTTGAACTGACCGACAAACCCATAAATATAGCTATCCCAACCCACTATTTACCATAAAAGGTGAGTTTATGAAAACAAAAACACTTAGTTCCAAAACACGAGTTGATCTTTAATCAAAAACTTGATTTCAAAAAAAATTCAAAATAATAACCAAAAAATATATAAAAATGATTATTGTAATTATTAGTCTAAATTTTATTTTGTTTTTGCGAGTTGTAACGTTTCAAGAAAAGTATAAAGGCTAAATAAATTCTAATTATTATTCAAAATCGATTTGTGTTTCTTATTAAAACAAATATAACGAAAAAAAAAACACTTCAAAACGAGTTAAAAAGGAAGATTTCTTTTAGTGACTAACTAAAGAAAAACCTTAACAAAGAAATTAAGTCTGAAAACAAGTATAAGTATAAGTCTAATTATAAGAAAAAGTAACGATCAAAATTTTGCAAATTTATTTGTTGTATTTATATATTATTTATATGTATTTCTTTATAAGAATACAAAAAAAAACAAGAACAAAATAAAAAAAGAATTCTTATTCAAGATGAACTTGAATAACAGTAATAATTTTAAGAGAAACGCAAAAAAAAATTGTAAATTGTAAACTGAAAACGGATAACTTTAAGAAAAGTTTGACAAAAAATGTTAAATAAGACAAATAATAATTTAAAGAAACACGTTTGAAATGTTCCAACAAAATTATAAATTGTAAAAACTTTACCAAATAATAAGTTTTCAAAAAAAAAGATTAAACCTAAGAAAACCAACTTCAGCTTAAAAAAAAAGTTTTAAGAGATGAAGATATGTTTGTAAATCACTTACTTTCGAAAATTCAACAGAAAAAAATTATACGTAGAACTAACAGAAAGAAAAAAAACATTGACTTATCGAACCTAGGACTGATATCAGTTCTTAGTGCCGTAAGTAAGATTCTTCTTTTCAAAAAAAAATTATCTAACACTTATATTAATTTTACCTAAAGAATGTAAAACTAAGAAAATGTAAAAAATAATCAAAGACAAAAAATGAATTTCCATAAATAAACCTTTACAAAAAAATTAACACTAAAACAAATTAATGATCTAAACGAACTAAAGAGTCGAAACAAAGAAAGATTGAACTTGGAAAAACCAGACGATATCAACTGAAAATTGTTTGTATCATATGTAAATATATAACGTTTGGTATATAAGTTTTTGAACTTAACCTTTCAACCTTTTCCTATAAAGTGTGAGGTTATAGCAAAATTTTAAGTTAACTAACGATGTTATTAACCTAAAAAAGTACAATTTATATTATATTTGGTTAGAATTGTATAAACAAGAAGTATTTGTGTGTTAATAAGAGTTTTTTTTGTTGTAGTTTCGTCGTTAGCATACGGGGTGCTTCAGGTAGCTGTTCGGTGAATACTTTGTTGACGATTTAGAGTGACCTTACTAAGGTATATTCGCAAAACTATAAGACTTCAGACGGACTTGATTAATAATTCCTTGGTGTGGTGAAAGAAGGCGGGAAACTAAAATATTTGACAAAAGTACTTTACAATGTTATCTTCTTCAAACCCGCAATTCAAGTCTGTCGCTAGGACTTTCTTTGAAGACATGGTATTGAAGAGATAA
Source organism: Leucozona laternaria (assembly GCA_932273885.2). Taxonomy (NCBI): domain Eukaryota; kingdom Metazoa; phylum Arthropoda; class Insecta; order Diptera; family Syrphidae; genus Leucozona; species Leucozona laternaria. The sequence continues at coordinate 112,507,997 of OW026366.1, forward strand.
CTTACAAAAAAAACAGTGAGTCTCGAAAACTCAACTAAAGTTTGAAAACCATTGCAGCAATGTCCGACTAATTGCCAGACACGGACATGATTCCAAGTAGAAACATAACAAGAACTGGACGAAGAGGATTAGAAAATGAAAATTTAGAAAGAAAAGTAAAATAAAGTTAAGGATAGGAATAAGGAAAAACAATACTAGGTAACGAACCGTTGTCACTGCAAATTTTTGGTGATTCATCGCAATTCACCTAAGTCCGTCAGTGACCTTCTTGGTGAAGCCTTATGGATACCAAAACTTGCAGCAATTCCAGCAAACACGCATTAACCGCAGTCGTTATGAACTTCCAAGGAATCGTGGCAATACATCTGGGTGCGTCAGAGACCTTCCTGATGCAGACTTACGATCCTTGAAAATTCATAACAAGTTTGGTTAGGCACAATCACAAAAGAGGTTAACAAAAACAAGGACTACACAAACCTATACGTTGGGCGCCATTTTGTTGCGAGGCAAGAGGAAGCGAGGAGAGGAGTCGGTAAGGTGAATGGACAGGAAAAAGGATAAGGTAGGAATGAGGAACGGAAAAGGAAGGAAACGGAATGTCTAGCTCGGGAACGCAGCCTGCTTGCGAAGCGCGGCTAAGCTCGCCGGAATGGGGGGGGATCTTGTCCCCGAACTAAACCTCACCTCTCAGCAAAAACACATATCACACCTGAAAATACAAGTAAAAATATCGGACGGACTTTTCACCACACCAGGGCGCTGCTGGTGTCGATGCAGCGTAGCCATATCCCACCCAACCTAGAAGTTCGTTGGCTATGTTTGAAATTCCCCAAAATAATATTGTGGTATACCGTTCGGGTCACTCCATTTCACCGGCTGACTTAGCTATCCTTCCGCACCCCTGAAAAATATCTTCAAAAACTCATGTTTCGTTTAATCGAAACACAATAACAACACCAAAAATTTCATAAAAAGGGCGTTTGAAGTTTTATTAGCACATAGGTACTTTAAATTATCTTTCAACAAAATCAACTTTAAGACATAAATATTTTTTGTTTGTTGTTTTTAAATATCTTTAATTTTAAGTAACCAAATTTACTATACAAAGAAATCTTAACAAAACTATAACCAAAACAAATGTGATGGTGAAATGTTTCCCTGCAGGACCGACAAAAGTACCACTTTCTTGGCAGGGATTATTGAACTATCACTTAGGCCCTACCTGCAATGAGATCAATGGAGGTGGATTTGAGATCCAAACAGATCGAGAAATGAAAACTAGCTGAAACCGCGAGCAAGAGCCTGGGAAAACAGGGCCCTACCACTTACAGCAAGTATTTACACTTTTAAACAAAATTTAATTTAGAATTAATTATCAAACAAATAACTTCAAAGCCAAACAAATTGACCTTTGGACTTCACAAACACAAAAAAACACTTTTTTGACGTACTTAGCGAATGTTAAATATCCCTCAATCAAAAAAAATCAAATCCTCGGCTAAATTCAGTTTCTTCTTGATCATGTTTTAGTCTATGACTTCCTTTTTGCTTTTATATAATTTTAATTGTTAACTTATTGCTATTATACCTGACTTCTTTTATCTTGCGTTATAACTTCACTCATAGATGAGAAGCGTGGAGATTCAAGATTATTCCTAGCGCTCCAAGAAACAACTCTATCTGACACTATCCTGATGGAGGCAGGATCAGCGGGAATTCGATGAAGACCTCTACGGTATGGTTCTGTGACAGTGGATTTGACAGGATTGCCACTGTATCCCGGAAATGTAAGGATTCGGCAAGCAGGTTGTGTCAAAAAATCGCCAAAATTATCGTTCTCCAACAAGTACTATTGGCCACAAAATAGGATATTGGCATCCACTATTGTCTACGGAAGTGATGATCATCCGACAAAAACTTAGGGCGGCCCAGCGCTCCACTGACTGTCTGGGACCTCCAAAAATCTGCCCTTGGGGTATTATATCTTAGAGAACCTGTTTGAATGTAATCACTTTATTTTAGCACCTATTTTTCGATAAAACTATCGTTTCTTTGCAAACTCACCAAAACTAATTTCTTTTATTTTTCAATATTTGGTCTCTTTACAAATTCTCCAACGGAGGTTCACACCGTAATTATAATCAAAAAGAAATCTTAATAAAACAAAATTTAATATTAATTTTAACACAGTAGAATTATTTTAGATAATTATAATTATCCCGAATCTCTTTAAGCCTTACTTTTCTTTTCTTGAAACGCTCACACTTAATTTCGGTTAAACGGCCGAGTTTTTGAAGTCTCGTGTCCACGGTTGGAGAAGTAATATCGAGTCTGACTGTATCTACTATGTGCCTGGTTTGATCAGCGAACACACCACTTTTTTTTTTTTTTTTTTTATTCCTTCTCCTACTTTGTTCTCATCACCCGATCCTATTCGTCCGCTAGCCAGTGTTATTTTTTTTGTAATTATAAAAAAAAACATGTTTATGTGTTGGTGATGTTATTCCCCTACAAAGTTTATGACCTTTTAGAAAGAATTATTTCAGATTTGACGTTTCGGAAACCATCTGTTCCGACGTTTCGGACCGTCGGACATTTCGGAAACTCGTTCTTAGTAATTCGTTATTTAATAATAATATCCCTATTGCCTAACAGGGGAGTTAGTACCCGAAAAAGTTAATCCCCCGCTTTCATCACGACCAAATAGTTAACTTTGGCAAAATTTCCAGATACCACACATCTAACAAGCAAACCAACTACTCATCCAAGGGATGTAGGGGTTAAAATTTAATCGCTCTCAATTACTCTTTTCGCTTATCCAGCTCATCCATATTATCACCCCTCGTATCCGAGAAAACTTAACGTAGTTGGAAATCATACCACATCGAGTGTTAGAGACGTCATCCAAAGCGTATAGGTTTAGAGACGGTCTGTAGGAGGAGAAACTAATAAGGACATTTCTTAACTAAATCTTGTCTAAAGTGACAACTTCCTGCTCAATTTTCACATTTTTGAAGCAATCTCGCGTTTGCCCGAGTCAGTGTACTGATATATATTAAACGTCACTTGCCCTCGGTCTTTATTTTTACCGACAGCAAAACGGCAGGTTTTGGTTCATTTGCACAATTCGTGTTATCGCGTATTATTTTTCCTTCATTATAAAACCGCCAAACTAAAAAAAATTATTCTAGCATTCTGAACCGTCACCTTAAGGTAAAAAAAAAACAAACAACCAACACAAATTTCAAATTCACCTAAATGGGGAGTTTAACGTATTTGGAATAACTGAAAGTGCGAATAATTCCCCAGAGACTATACTTTTCCTACACATTCCCTGGTAGTGAAAAGTCAATTTTCATAAAATCTACCTCGAGGTGTTAGAGGAGTAAACGATAGAGAGGGAGATATACTACTCCTAATTATCTCTTGTGTTGTGTTGTGAGTTGATTAGTAGCTTATCTTAATCTTCGTTGTTCTTTGTGATTCCCCTTCCCACCAGCAACGTAAACAACAGATAAACAGAAGACAGACACAGAACAACCGGCCGCCGTGTGGATAAAAAGTAAGTATCGTACCTATTTTATTCTTTATTTTATATCTTATTCATTTTATTATTGTTTTATTATTTTATTCATTTTTGCTATTACTTTTCAGTGTTTCTATGTAGTTTGGATGCACAGTACACAGTATGTACCTGGGTTTGGATGGCCTACCCACGAGAGGCAGTGGAGTTCTTATGCTGCATTTACACGACTGACAAATTGGCATTTTTCTGTCATTATACTACCAAAAGAATGAATTTTTCCATTGTTCTGTCATTTTTTGGCAGTTAAATGCCAGAATAATGCCAATTTGTCAGTCGTGTAAATGCAGAATTAGTCGGTAAGTTGTCATTATATTATGAGTTAATTTTTTTTTTTTTATCATATCTTCTATTTTCAGAACACCAAGCGGGGTTATTGTCTTCCAGGCGCCTGCAACAAATATTTGGTGCTTTGCAAGGATTTATTCCTGGCCAAGGACCAAAAAAAAGAAGTCGCCTGGGTACCTACTTTGGCTCAAGGAGTATTTTTTTTCTTATCATGTCGGGAGCTACCCACGCTACGCCGGGCTAAGATTAATGAAGGTTATAACGGGACGCCGGAACCCCCGTTTGATATAAAGGACGCTCGGATTTTTGGTTGCCAAGCCATCGAATTGTACATATGTAGGTAAAACTAGAAACAAAGTGGTGTCTTTTTGTTTGTTTACGCATTTTTTTTTTTTTTCAGATTCGGTTGTGAGCATAGCAACGACCAACCTCAACATTTTAAAGGATTGAACATGCAAACAGGAAAGCAAACAGTATAATTCGGGAGTTTTACAAGTAAATAAGTTTTAAAATAATTAGAAAAATATCACAGTAAAAAAATAAATAGAAAAATATCACAGTTGATTATTAATACTAATATCACAGATGAAACCTAAAACTAAGATGTAAATATCACAGTTGGTACATAGTTTTGGATCATTGCGGATTATTGTTAGTATCGGTTATCACAGTTCGCTAAAGTTTTAGTAAATAAATAGTTTTTCTTTGTTATTTCAATAAAACATAAGTTATTAATAAATATATACATCAATATAAATAACATTAAGTGACATGGCATGCAATAAATAATTACTAAAACACATTCTAAGTGGTTTTTACTACTTGTATAAAAGGATTTTACAGGTACAATGTGACAACTATTGCTTTTCTAGTATTGTTTTTAAATTAACGACTAAATCAGGTACTTCGTGCGGGTTGTTTAATTCGTTATAATTGTGTAAATAAATAGAAAGGAAAACAAAACTAATAGTGGCTACGTGAAAAGACAATAATTGTTTACGGACTTAGGATTTTTTAAGGAAGAATAGAAAGTGAGTTATCGGTCTTATGGTTGAGCCAGCGTTTAAAAAAAATTCGCGGATGTACTTTATCATTGTTTGAGATCTTTTGCATGAAATATGCCAATCTTTTTGCCGCTCAGATTCTCTAGCTCATGCATATGAGTTCCTATTTGTTTCAATATTCTGCATTTTATATATTTCGGTGCAAGTTTAGCTGACAAATATTTCGACGAGTCGCTCAAAATAAAATTTCGCCTATAAACTTCCTGTCCGGGCAAAAATCTAATACTTTTAGTGCGGGTGTTGTACGTTTTCGCTGATTTCTCATTAGCCTTCGAAATATTTTCGCGAATCTGATTTCGTATGCACTGCAGTCGTTGTTGTCGAGGAATGGTAAACAGTTCGCTGTCTTCTGCCGCGTTCAATTTTGTGCCAGCTCATAGCTACTACCGTGTGTCATCATGTACGTTCCGAACAAGGCATAATACGGTGACACACCTATAGAGCTATGAACGGAACTTCTTAAAGCACAAGCGATATCGCTGAGGTGCAGATCCCATTCGCGTTGGTCGGTCTTTAGATAGGACCGGATAGCTGCAATTAAGGTACGATTAACCCTTTCCGACGCGTTCGACTGCGGTGCATAATTGGCAGTTTTGAAATGCCTCACTCCGTACTTGGACAAAAGGTTTTGAAAATCCTTTGACAGAAATTGTTTGCCGTTATCCGAGTGGATAACGTTAGGTACGCCGAACATGTTAAAAACATCATCTCGTAAAAATCTGACGATACTTGAAGTATTGGCGTTTTTTCAATGCTTTTAGGAACACAAATTTTGACAAATGATCTAAGACGATAAAAACATAGGATTTCCGGACTTCGACCTCGGGTAAGGACCTAAGCAATCCACGTACAATTTTTCAAATGGACGATTGGAACAATACGAATTGACAATAGGTGGACGTGAGACTTGGTTGGAAGCTTTACATTGTTTGCACACAGAACAGTTAGAAACATATTGACGAATTTGGACGGTCATGTTAGGCCAATAAAAGTATTGACGGATTCGGTGTAGGGTTTTAGCAATCCCCCCATGAGCTACGCGTGGTGGATTGTGGGCCTTGCTTATGATGTCGTCGGTTAAGCCTGAAGGGACCCACAGAAGCCAAGAATGCTCAACCATACATTCATCACCTTCGCTTCTAAAGGCTCGTTTATACACGTATCCATCTTCTACTTTGAGATCCAGAAGCTCTTCCGGGTTAGCTTTTATCGTGTCCATCAAACTGGCGTATTCTTGAGTTCGGAATTCCTTAGAGTCCAAATCAATCAGAGGTGCTACTTCATCCATTGCCAGAGAATCTACATATACCCGAGAAAGAGTTTCCGGGACTACATTTAGCGTTCCTTTTCGGTGCTGTATGTCGAAGGCATAGGACTGCAACAATAGACTCCACCTAGCGAGCTTGCCACTGAGATCCTTCATGGTCATAAGCCATTGAAGACTGGAGTGATCCGTGATTACAGTGAAGTCCATGCCCTCGACATACGGCCTAAACTTTTTCACTGCCATCACCGCAGCCATACACTCCTTCTCGGTTACACTGTAGTTTCTCTGGCTCTTGTTGAACTTTTGGGAGAAATACGCTATCGGAACCTCTTCGTCATTTTAATTTTTTTGAAATAAAACCGCACCTATTCCGGTATCTGATGCATCACATTGAATGAAATTTTTTTTGGAAAAGTCGGGATGGGACAAAACAGGTGCAGTAGTAAGAGCCTTTTTCAGATTTTCAAATGCTTCCAGTTCCTCACCCGTCATCTGGAATTTGCCGTTCTTTTTCTTCAACAAGTCCGTCAAGGGTGCAGTCAGGCTTGAAAAATCTCGGATAAACTTGCGATACCACCCCGCTAGACCAAGTAGCCTCCGAACCTGACGAGGGATTTTGGGAATAGGGAAATCCACTATTGCCTCCACCTTCGCCGGATCGGTTTTGAGCTTCCCACCACCAACAATGAACCCCAAATACTTCAGTTCTTTGAAGCAGAACTTCGATTTGTTCATGTTGATGGTGAGATTCGCTTTACGCAAGCACTCGGCCACCTCATCTACCAGAGTGATATGAGTTTCGAAATCAGGTGCCATGATGAGCAAGTCATCGAGATAGACAAAGACACGATCCCTAAGTCGTGCAGGAATCACCTTGTCCATTAACTGGCATAACTGTTGGGCTGCATTGCACAACCCAAAAGGCATGACAGTGAATTGGTACAAGGGTCTTCCCGGTACCGCAAAGGCAGTCTCTTCTCTACTCTGTTTCTCCAACGGTATTTGCCAGAATGCTTCTTTGAGGTCTATGCTACTGATGAAGAAAGTATCTGGTAGCCGGTTGAGGAGCCCCTCGATATGGGGGAGAGGATTAGCGTTTTTCTTCGTCAGTGAGTTCACCTTGCGAGAATCTAGACAAAGTCTATTCTTGCCAGGTTTTCGCAAGAGAACTACTGGCGAACACCACGGACTCTCGCTCTCCTCGATAACGCCGAGGCTCAACATCCGCTCCAGCTCTTCATATAAAATGGTTTGTACCGCTGGGGAAACAGGGTAGTGACGCTGTTTCACAGGGATCGAATCCCCAGTATCTATAACGTGCTCCATGAGAGTTGTCCTACGGAGACCATCTCGGTCAAAACAGAGAAATTTTTGTCTGACTGCATCCAATCTGGCCTGCTGTTCCGGAGACAACTGGTGAGCATTTGAAAGGTCGGCTTCTTCCGAAACTGAGATTGCACTTATTATGTTCGGAGCTAATTTGAAGGTACTCCAGAAATCGACTCCTAAGTAAACTTCTTGGTCCAAACTAGGAACCAAGAAAAACGTTATTTGGTTATCTTTGTCTTTATATTTCACTGGTGCTAATACTTTTCCTACTATATTTTGACTTTTTCCGTCTGCTGTTTTTACCGCGGACTTAAACGGGATAACTTTAAGGTCCAGAGAGTGTATCACCTGTAAGCAATTTTTGCCCAAAATGCTTACACTGGCTCCACTATCTAAAAGACCAAAAAGCTCTTTGCTACCAATGGAAATTTTAGCATACGGACGAGGATCACCCGTAACATCTATTATAGAGGAGGATAGATGGGCTCTTTGTTCTTTCCTAGCTTGATACCGTTTTTAAAATATTATTGGACACTACTGCACTTTGGGGATTGTTAAAAATTCTATCACGGGCCTGTTTATACTCTTTTATTCTTTGATGTAGGGGTTTAATATAGGATGTAATTTGGTTTATATCGCGGCTTAAGCTTGCTTCTTTATCTCTTTTTAATATTTTAATTTTTTCATTTAGGTTTACAGTACTATATTCTGAATAGTCAACGGAATGGCCTGCAGTAACTGCAGTTTTGACTATTGGGGGTTTCGAGCCTGAGTCAAACGCGACTCCCCCGAAGATTTCGCGTTCTTTCACCGGTTTTCCGGGTCACACTTAGGGCAGTTTGGAGTTTTTACGCCCTCATTGCCACATTTGTAACAGAAAACATTAACTACTTCCGAACTGCATTCAAAATACGTGTGGCCCGGAGCTTTACAGTTCCAACAGGTTAACTTCGTGGTATCAGCATACTTCCGTGCGGGAATTTTTGAACGGTCTCCGCCCAATTGAAAGGCCGCCACTTGTTCATCTGTTGGCTGTATCACTTCTTCTTCGTATTCAAGCTCATTGGCTGTAAATTTGGTTGTCGCTTTGTATGGTTTTGGAAAATTTTGATCGCGCCTTGGAAAAGTGATTTCCGCATCCTTGCATGCATATCGCAACTGATCCAAAGTAAATATTGGCATTGGAAAAACTAAAGTTCGGAGCTTTTCATGTAAATTTTTCTTAAGAATTTTGACTACATCCCATTCCGGAATTTGAATTCGTAGTTGGGATCGGAGCCTATTGATAGCCGCAAAGAAATCGTCGATGCTCTCATAGGAATCCTGCTTACGTTCCATGATTTCGCGCATTCGTAATCGGAATTCAGATTCTTAAACTGACGCATTAAGGCGTCTTTCAACATTGGCCAATCTGGCCGAAAATTATGTCTTTGGAACTGCCAAAACCAATCATAAGCGGCTCCTGAGAGTAGCAAGTGGAAGTCTCTTAAAATTTCGGACCATTGACACCCATGTTGGACTTGAAGAGTCTCCAGCCGAAAAATAAAATCTTCTACGGTAAGGTGTTCTGGTTTACCATTAAAATTTATCCCTCACTCATTGATTTTAATTGGCCCTCTTACAGGATTCAGATTGTTATAAGGAGGAGGAGGACGACTAAACATTGGATTTGTTACGTTTCGGGGTTGCTGGTGAGTAAGATCTCGAAAATCTTCCGCTTGGAACCCTCGCTCTGGTACCTGCCTAAATGGTTCATTTGGCCTACGATTTTGTTGTGGTACATGAAGAAATGCTCTGGTACTTGGATCACCCTGAGGTTGATGATAAGCTGGTGGGGGCATTGGATGTTGATGAGCTGAGTGAGAAACTTTCCTTCTTTGCTCATGGTCGGCAGAAAGAGCCGCACGACTCAAACTCAGTTCCCTCATCATTCCTCAAATTTCGTGTTGGATAACGTCCTTCAGAGTATTGGTAATTTCAGACCGTACTGAGGTCTGATAAGAAGAAAACGCATTTACTAGAGCGAGGTTGATGTACGCAATTAAATCCTCGGGGACTAACATTCTCTCTCTACCACCACTGTGAGGATTACTACCTTCACCTACCGGTACCTACTTTGACTGATGTAGTCGCTTGCTTGTTGGACGGGCGAGTTATCATTTGCCTGTTGAGTGGATCTGATCTGGGGGCAGCGCCCTGATCACTCAGGCTACTAAAGGAGGGTGCCTTGATGGAATCAAAGGTACTGTCGTTAAAACCAGGAGGCAATGGCGGTTCTGTACTGACCGGAAGATCTGTGGCTTCGAAGGGTAAACCAAGTGCGGGAGGATGAAATGGTGCTAGAGGCCGTTGCAAATTCCCCGGTGGGTAAGTTGGTGTAGATCTTCTATCTCCTTCTAACTCCGCATTTCGAATCAGATTTCTAATCCGTTCTTCATTTTCCTCACTAGGTGAAGCCATTTTGAACTGACCGACAAACCCATAAATATAGCTATCCCAACCCACTATTTACCATAAAAGGTGAGTTTATGAAAACAAAAACACTTAGTTCCAAAACACGAGTTGATCTTTAATCAAAAACTTGATTTCAAAAAAAATTCAAAATAATTTTCTTTGGAAAAAAAAATGTACTTATTACTTAACAAACAAGAAAAGTTTTTTATGAAAACACTAATTTTTTCTTAAGTATAACCAAAAAATATATAAAAATGATTATTGTAATTATTAGTCTAAATTTTATTTTGTTTTTGCGAGTTGTAACGTTTCAAGAAAAGTATAAAGGCTAAATAAATTCTAATTATTATTCAAAATCGATTTGTGTTTCTTATTAAAACAAATATAACGAAAAAAAAAACACTTCAAAACGAGTTAAAACGGAAGATTTCTTTTAGTGAGAAAACTAAAGAAAAACCTTAACAAAGAAATTAAGTCTGAAAACAAGTATAAGTATAAGTCTAATTATAAGAAAAAGTAACGATCAAAATTTTGCAAATTTATTTGTTGTATTTATATATTATTTATATGTATTTCTTTATAAGAATACAAAAAAAAACAAGAACAAAATAAAAAAAGAATTCTTATTCAAGATGAACTTGAATAACAGTAATAATTTTAAGAGAAACGCAAAAAAAAATTGTAAATTGTAAACTGAAAACGGATAACTTTAAGAAAAGTTTGACAAAAAATGTTAAATAAGACAAATAATAATTTAAAGAAACACGTTTGAAATGTTCCAACAAAATTATAAATTGTAAAAACTTTACCAAATAATAAGTTTTCAAAAAAAAAGATTAAACCTAAGAAAACCAACTTCAGCTTAAAAAAAAAGTTTTAAGAGATGAAGATATGTTTGTAAATCACTTACTTTCGAAAATTCAACAGAAAAAAATTATACGTAGAACTAACAGAAAGAAAAAAAACATTGACTTATCGAACCTAGGACTGATATCAGTTCTTAGTGCCGTAAGTAAGATTCTTCTTTTCAAAAAAAAATTATCTAACACTTATATTAATTTTACCTAAAGAATGTAAAACTAAGAAAATGTAAAAAATAATCAAAGACAAAAAATGAATTTCCATAAATAAACCTTTACAAAAAAATTAACACTAAAACAAATTAATGATCTAAACGAACTAAGAGTCGAAACAAAGAAAGATTGAACTTGGAAAAACCAGACGATATCAACTGAAAATTGTTTGTATCATATGTAAATATATAACGTTTGGTATATAAGTTTTTGAACTTAACCTTTCAACCTTTTCCTATAAAGTGTGAGGTTATAGCAAAATTTTAAGTTAACTAACGATGTTATTAACCTAAAAAAGTACAATTTATATTATATTTGGTTAGAATTGTATAAACAAGAAGTATTTGTGTGTTAATAAGAGTTTTTTTTTGTTGTAGTTTCGTCGTTAGCATACGGGGTGCTTCAGGTAGCTGTTCGGTGAATACTTTGTTGACGATTTAGAGTGACCTTACTAAGGTATATTCGCAAAACTAAAAGACTTCAGACGGACTTGATTAATAATTCCTTGGTGTGGTGAAAGAAGGCGGGAAACTAAAATATTTGACAAAAGTACTTTACAATGTTATCTTCTTCAAACCCGCAATTCAAGTCTGTCGCTAGGACTTTCTTTGAAGACATGGTATTGAAGAGATAACTTACAAAAAAAACAGTGAGTCTCGAAAACTCAACTAAAGTTTGAAAACCATTGCAGCAATGTCCGACTAATTGCCAGACACGGACATGATTCCAAGTAGAAACATAACAAGAACTGGACGAAGAGGATTAGAAAATGAAAATTTAGAAAGAAAAGTAAAATAAAGTTAAGGATAGGAATAAGGAAAAACAATACTAGGTAACGAACCGTTGTCACTGCAAATTTTTGGTGATTCATCGCAATTCACCTAAGTCCGTCAGTGACCTTCTTGGTGAAGCCTTATGGATACCAAAACTTGCAGCAATTCCAGCAAACACGCATTAACCGCAGTCGTTATGAACTTCCAAGGAATCGTGGCAATACATCTGGGTGCGTCAGAGACCTTCCTGATGCAGACTTACGATCCTTGAAAATTCATAACAAGTTTGGTTAGGCACAATCACAAAAGAGGTTAACAAAAACAAGGACTACACAAACCTATACGTTGGGCGCCATTTTGTTGCGAGGCAAGAGGAAGCGAGGAGAGGAGTCGGTAAGGTGAATGGACAGGAAAAAGGATAAGGTAGGAATGAGGAACGGAAAAGGAAGGAAACGGAATGTCTAGCTCGGGAACGCAGCCTGCTTGCGAAGCGCGGCTAAGCTCGCCGGAATGGGGGGGATCTTGTCCCCGAACTAAACCTCACCTCTCAGCAAAAACACATATCACACCTGAAAATACAAGTAAAAATATCGGACGGACTTTTCACCACACCAGGGCGCTGCTGGTGTCGATGCAGCGTAGCCATATCCCACCCAACCTAGAAGTTCGTTGGCTATGTTTGAAATTCCCCAAAATAATATTGTGGTATACCGTTCGGGTCACTCCATTTCACCGGCTGACTTAGCTATCCTTCCGCACCCCTGAAAAATATCTTCAAAAACTCATGTTTCGTTTAATCGAAACACAATAACAACACCAAAAATTTCATAAAAAGGGCGTTTGAAGTTTTATTAGCACATAGGTACTTTAAATTATCTTTCAACAAAATCAACTTTAAGACATAAATATTTTTTGTTTGTTGTTTTTAAATATCTTTAATTTTAAGTAACCAAATTTACTATACAAAGAAATCTTAACAAAACTATAACCAAAACAAATGTGATGGTGAAATGTTTCCCTGCAGGACCGACAAAAGTACCACTTTCTTGGCAGGGATTATTGAACTATCACTTAGGCCCTACCTGCAATGAGATCAATGGAGGTGGATTTGAGATCCAAACAGATCGAGAAATGAAAACTAGCTGAAACCGCGAGCAAGAGCCTGGGAAAACAGGGCCCTACCACTTACAGCAAGTATTTACACTTTTAAACAAAATTTAATTTAGAATTAATTATCAAACAAATAACTTCAAAGCCAAACAAATTGACCTTTGGACTTCACAAACACAAAAAAACACTTTTTTGACGTACTTAGCGAATGTTAAATATCCCTCAATCAAAAAAAATCAAATCCTCGGCTAAATTCAGTTTCTTCTTGATCATGTTTTAGTCTATGACTTCCTTTTTGCTTTTATATAATTTTAATTGTTAACTTATTGCTATTATACCTGACTTCTTTTATCTTGCGTTATAACTTCACTCATAGATGAGAAGCGTGGAGATTCAAGATTATTCCTAGCGCTCCAAGAAACAACTCTATCTGACACTATCCTGATGGAGGCAGGATCAGCGGGAATTCGATGAAGACCTCTACGGTATGGTTCTGTGACAGTGGATTTGACAGGATTGCCACTGTATCCCGGAAATGTAAGGATTCGGCAAGCAGGTTGTGTCAAAAAATCGCCAAAATTATCGTTCTCCAACAAGTACTATTGGCCACAAAATAGGATATTGGCATCCACTATTGTCTACGGAAGTGATGATCATCCGACAAAAACTTAGGGCGGCCCAGCGCTCCACTGACTGTCTGGGACCTCCAAAAATCTGCCCTTGGGGTATTATATCTTAGAAAACCTGTTTGAATGTAATCACTTTATTTTAGCACCTATTTTTCGATAAAACTATCGTTTCTTTGCAAACTCACCAAAACTAATTTCTTTTATTTTTCAATATTTGGTCTCTTTACAAATTCTCCAACGGAGGTTCACACCGTAATTATAATCCAAAAGAAATCTTAATAAAACAAAATTTAATATTAATTTTAACACAGTAGAATTATTTTAGATAATTATAATTATCCCGAATCTCTTTAAGCCTTACTTTTCTTTTCTTGAAACGCTCACACTTAATTTCGGTTAAACGGCCGAGTTTTTGAAGTCTCGTGTCCACGGTTGGAGAAGTAATATCGAGTCTGACTGTATCTACTATGTGCCTGGTTTGATCAGCGAACACACCACTTTTTTTTTTTTTTTTTTTATTCCTTCTCCTACTTTGTTCTCATCACCCGATCCTAGTCGTCCGCTAGCCAGTGTTATTTTTTTTGTAATTATAAAAAAAAACATGTTTATGTGTTGGTGATGTTATTCCCCTACAAAGTTTATGACCTTTTAGAAAGAATTATTTCAGATTTGACGTTTCGGAAACCATCTGTTCCGACGTTTCGGACCGTCGGACATTTCGGAAACTCGTTCTTAGTAATTCGTTATTTAATAATAATATCCCTATTGCCCAACAGGGGGAGTTAGTACCCGAAAAAGTTAATCCCCCGCTTTCATCACGACCAAATAGTTAACTTTGGCAAAATTTCCAGATACCACACATCTAACAAGCAAACCAACTACTCATCCAAGGGATGTAGGGGTTAAAATTTAATCGCTCTCAATTACTCTTTTCGCTTATCCAGCTCATCCATATTATCACCCCTCGTATCCGAGAAAACTTAACGTAGTTGGAAATCTTACCACATCGAGTGTTAGAGACGTCATCCAAAGCGTATAGGTTTAGAGACGGTCTGTAGGAGGAGAAACTAATAAGGACATTTCTTAACTAAATCTTGTCTAAAGTGACAACTTCCTGCTCAATTTTCACATTTTTGAAGCAATCTCGCGTTTGCCCGAGTCAGTGTACTGATATATATTAAACGTCACTTGCCCTCGGTCTTTATTTTTACCGACAGCAAAACGGCAGGTTTTGGTTCATTTGCACAATTCGTGTTATCGCGTATTATTTTTCCTTCATTATAAAACCGCCAAACTAAAAAAAATTATTCTAGCATTCTGAACCGTCACCTTAAGGTAAAAAAAAAACAAACAACCAACACAAATTTCAAATTCACCTAAATGGGGAGTTTAACGTATTTGGAATAACTGAAAGTGCGAATAATTCCCCAGAGACTATACTTTTCCTACACATTCCCTGGTAGTGAAAAGTCAATTTTCATAAAATCTACCTCGAGGTGTTAGAGGAGTAAACGATAGAGAGGGAGATATACTACTCCTAATTATCTCTTGTGTTGTGTTGTGAGTTGATTAGTAGCTTATCTTAATCTTCGTTGTTCTTTGTGATTCCCCTTCCCACCAGCAACGTAAACAACAGATAAACAGAAGACAGACACAGAACAACCGGCCGCCGTGTGGATAAAAAGTAAGTATCGTACCTATTTTATTCTTTATTTTATATCTTATTCATTTTATTATTGTTTTATTATTTTATTCATTTTTGCTATTACTTTTCAGTGTTTCTATGTAGTTTGGATGCACAGTACACAGTATGTACCTGGGTTTGGATGGCCTACCCACGAGAGGCAGTGGAGTTCTTATGCTGCATTTACACGACTGACAAATTGGCATTTTTCTGTCATTATACTACCAAAAGAATGAATTTTTCCATTGTTCTGTCATTTTTTGGCAGTTAAATGCCAGAATAATGCCAATTTGTCAGTCGTGTAAATGCAGAATTAGTCGGTAAGTTGTCATTATATTATGAGTTAATTTTTTTTTTTTTTATCATATCTTCTATTTTCAGAACACCAAGCGGGGTTATTGTCTTCCAGGCGCCTGCAACAAATATTTGGTGCTTTGCAAGGATTTATTCCTGGCCAAGGACCAAAAAAAAGAAGTCGCCTGGGTACCTACTTTGGCTCAAGGAGTATTTTTTTTCTTATCATGTCGGGAGCTACCCACGCTACGCCGGGCTAAGATTAATGAAGGTTATAACGGGACGCCGGAACCCCCGTTTGATATAAAGGACGCTCGGATTTTTGGTTGCCAAGCCATCGAATTGTACATATGTAGGTAAAACTAGAAACAAAGTGGTGTCTTTTTGTTTGTTTACGCATTTTTTTTTTTTTCAGATTCGGTTGTGAGCATAGCAACGACCAACCTCAACATTTTAAAGGATTGAACATGCAAACAGGAAAGCAAACAGTATAATTCGGGAGTTTTACAAGTAAATAAGTTTTAAAATAATTAGAAAAATATCACAGTAAAAAAATAAATAGAAAAATATCACAGTTGATTATTAATACTAATATCACAGATGAAACCTAAAACTAAGATGTAAATATCACAGTTGGTACATAGTTTTGGATCATTGCGGATGATTGTTAGTATCGGTTATCACAGTTCGCTAAAGTTTTAGTAAATAAATAGTTTTTCTTTGTTATTTCAATAAAACATAAGTTATTAATAAATATATACATCAATATAAATAACATTAAGTGACATGGCATGCAATAAATAATTACTAAAACACATTCTAAGTGGTTTTTACTACTTGTATAAAAGGATTTTACAGGTACAATGTGACAACTATTGCTTTTCTGGTATTGTTTTTAAATTAACGACTAAATCAGGTACTTCGTGCGGGTTGTTTAATTCGTTATAATTGTGTAAATAAATAGAAAGGAAAACAAAACTAATAGTGGCTACGTGAAAAGACAATAATTGTTTACGGACTTAGGATTTTTTAAGGAAGAATAGAAAGTGAGTTATCGGTCTTATGGTTGAGCCAGCGTTTAAAAAAAATTCGCGGATGTACTTTATCATTGTTTGAGATCTTTTGCATGAAATATGCCAATCTTTTTGCCGCTCAGATTCTCTAGCTCATGCATATGAGTTCCTATTTGTTTCAATATTCTGCATTTTATATATTTCGGTGCAAGTTTAGCTGACAAATATTTCGACGAGTCGCTCAAAATAAAATTTCGCCTATAAACTTCCTGTCCGGGCAAAAATCTAATACTTTTAGTGCGGGTGTTGTACGTTTTCGCTGATTTCTCATTAGCCTTCGAAATATTTTCGCGAATCTGATTTCGTATGCACTGCAGTCGTTGTTGTCGAGGAATGGTAAACAGTTCGCTGTCTTCTGCCGCGTTCAATTTTGTGCCAGCTCATAGCTACTACCGTGTGTCATCATGTACGTTCCGAACAAGGCATAATACGGTGACACACCTATAGAGCTATGAACGGAACTTCTTAAAGCACAAGCGATATCGCTGAGGTGCAGATCCCATTCGCGTTGGTCGGTCTTTAGATAGGACCGGATAGCTGCAATTAAGGTACGATTAACCCTTTCCGACGCGTTCGACTGCGGTGCATAATTGGCAGTTTTGAAATGCCTCACTCCGTACTTGGACAAAAGGTTTTGAAAATCCTTTGCCAGAAATTGTTTGCCGTTATCCGAGTGGATAACGTTAGGTACGCCGAACATGTTAAAAACATCATCTCGTAAAAATCTGACGATACTTGAAGTATTGGCGTTTTTTCAATGCTTTTAGGAACACAAATTTTGACAAATGATCTAAGACGATAAAAACATAGGATTTCCGGACTTCGACCTCGGGTAAGGACCTAAGCAATCCACGTACAATTTTTCAAATGGACGATTGGAACAATACGAATTGACAATAGGTGGACGTGAGACTTGGTTGGAAGCTTTACATTGTTTGCACACAGAACAGTTAGAAACATATTGACGAATTTGGACGGTCATGTTAGGCCAATAAAAGTATTGACGGATTCGGTGTAGGGTTTTAGCAATCCCCCCATGAGCTACGCGTGGTGGATTGTGGGCCTTGCTTATGATGTCGTCGGTTAAGCCTGAAGGGACCCACAGAAGCCAAGAATGCTCAACCATACATTCATCACCTTCGCTTCTAAAGGCTCGTTTATACACGTATCCATCTTCTACTTTGAGATCCAGAAGCTCTTCCGGGTTAGCTTTTATCGTGTCCATCAAACTGGCGTATTCTTGAGTTCGGAATTCCTTAGAGTCCAAATCAATCAGAGGTGCTACTTCATCCATTGCCAGAGAATCTACATATACCCGAGAAAGAGTTTCCGGGACTACATTTAGCGTTCCTTTTCGGTGCTGTATGTCGAAGGCATAGGACTGCAACAATAGACTCCACCTAGCGAGCTTGCCACTGAGATCCTTCATGGTTATAACGGGACGCCGGAACCCCCGTTTGATATAAAGGACGCTCGGATTTTTGGTTGCCAAGCCATCGAATTGTACATATGTAGGTAAAACTAGAAACAAAGTGGTGTCTTTTTGTTTGTTTACGCATTTTTTTTTTTTTCAGATTCGGTTGTGAGCATAGCAACGACCAACCTCAACATTTTAAAGGATTGAACATGCAAACAGGAAAGCAAACAGTATAATTCGGGAGTTTTACAAGTAAATAAGTTTTAAAATAATTAGAAAAATATCACAGTAAAAAAATAAATAGAAAAATATCACAGTTGATTATTAATACTAATATCACAGATGAAACCTAAAACTAAGATGTAAATATCACAGTTGGTACATAGTTTTGGATCATTGCGGATGATTGTTAGTATCGGTTATCACAGTTCGCTAAAGTTTTAGTAAATAAATAGTTTTTCTTTGTTATTTCAATAAAACATAAGTTATTAATAAATATATACATCAATATAAATAACATTAAGTGACATGGCATGCAATAAATAATTACTAAAACACATTCTAAGTGGTTTTTACTACTTGTATAAAAGGATTTTACAGGTACAATGTGACAACTATTGCTTTTCTGGTATTGTTTTTAAATTAACGACTAAATCAGGTACTTCGTGCGGGTTGTTTAATTCGTTATAATTGTGTAAATAAATAGAAAGGAAAACAAAACTAATAGTGGCTACGTGAAAAGACAATAATTGTTTACGGACTTAGGATTTTTTAAGGAAGAATAGAAAGTGAGTTATCGGTCTTATGGTTGAGCCAGCGTTTAAAAAAAATTCGCGGATGTACTTTATCATTGTTTGAGATCTTTTGCATGAAATATGCCAATCTTTTTGCCGCTCAGATTCTCTAGCTCATGCATATGAGTTCCTATTTGTTTCAATATTCTGCATTTTATATATTTCGGTGCAAGTTTAGCTGACAAATATTTCGACGAGTCGCTCAAAATAAAATTTCGCCTATAAACTTCCTGTCCGGGCAAAAATCTAATACTTTTAGTGCGGGTGTTGTACGTTTTCGCTGATTTCTCATTAGCCTTCGAAATATTTTCGCGAATCTGATTTCGTATGCACTGCAGTCGTTGTTGTCGAGGAATGGTAAACAGTTCGCTGTCTTCTGCCGCGTTCAATTTTGTGCCAGCTCATAGCTACTACCGTGTGTCATCATGTACGTTCCGAACAAGGCATAATACGGTGACACACCTATAGAGCTATGAACGGAACTTCTTAAAGCACAAGCGATATCGCTGAGGTGCAGATCCCATTCGCGTTGGTCGGTCTTTAGATAGGACCGGATAGCTGCAATTAAGGTACGATTAACCCTTTCCGACGCGTTCGACTGCGGTGCATAATTGGCAGTTTTGAAATGCCTCACTCCGTACTTGGACAAAAGGTTTTGAAAATCCTTTGCCAGAAATTGTTTGCCGTTATCCGAGTGGATAACGTTAGGTACGCCGAACATGTTAAAAACATCATCTCGTAAAAATCTGACGATACTTGAAGTATTGGCGTTTTTTCAATGCTTTTAGGAACACAAATTTTGACAAATGATCTAAGACGATAAAAACATAGGATTTCCGGACTTCGACCTCGGGTAAGGACCTAAGCAATCCACGTACAATTTTTCAAATGGACGATTGGAACAATACGAATTGACAATAGGTGGACGTGAGACTTGGTTGGAAGCTTTACATTGTTTGCACACAGAACAGTTAGAAACATATTGACGAATTTGGACGGTCATGTTAGGCCAATAAAAGTATTGACGGATTCGGTGTAGGGTTTTAGCAATCCCCCCATGAGCTACGCGTGGTGGATTGTGGGCCTTGCTTATGATGTCGTCGGTTAAGCCTGAAGGGACCCACAGAAGCCAAGAATGCTCAACCATACATTCATCACCTTCGCTTCTAAAGGCTCGTTTATACACGTATCCATCTTCTACTTTGAGATCCAGAAGCTCTTCCGGGTTAGCTTTTATCGTGTCCATCAAACTGGCGTATTCTTGAGTTCGGAATTCCTTAGAGTCCAAATCAATCAGAGGTGCTACTTCATCCATTGCCAGAGAATCTACATATACCCGAGAAAGAGTTTCCGGGACTACATTTAGCGTTCCTTTTCGGTGCTGTATGTCGAAGGCATAGGACTGCAACAATAGACTCCACCTAGCGAGCTTGCCACTGAGATCCTTCATGGTCATAAGCCATTGAAGACTGGAGTGATCCGTGATTACAGTGAAGTCCATGCCCTCGACATACGGCCTAAACTTTTTCACTGCCATCACCGCAGCCATACACTCCTTCTCGGTTACACTGTAGTTTCTCTGGCTCTTGTTGAACTTTTGGGAGAAATACGCTATCGGAACCTCTTCGTCATTTTAATTTTTTTGAAATAAAACCGCACCTATTCCGGTATCTGATGCATCACATTGAATGAAATTTTTTTTGGAAAAGTCGGGATGGGACAAAACAGGTGCAGTAGTAAGAGCCTTTTTCAGATTTTCAAATGCTTCCAGTTCCTCACCCGTCATCTGGAATTTGCCGTTCTTTTTCTTCAACAAGTCCGTCAAGGGTGCAGTCAGGCTTGAAAAATCTCGGATAAACTTGCGATACCACCCCGCTAGACCAAGTAGCCTCCGAACCTGACGAGGGATTTTGGGAATAGGGAAATCCACTATTGCCTCCACCTTCGCCGGATCGGTTTTGAGCTTCCCACCACCAACAATGAACCCCAAATACTTCAGTTCTTTGAAGCAGAACTTCGATTTGTTCATGTTGATGGTGAGATTCGCTTTACGCAAGCACTCGGCCACCTCATCTACCAGAGTGATATGAGTTTCGAAATCAGGTGCCATGATGAGCAAGTCATCGAGATAGACAAAGACACGATCCCTAAGTCGTGCAGGAATCACCTTGTCCATTAACTGGCATAACTGTTGGGCTGCATTGCACAACCCAAAAGGCATGACAGTGAATTGGTACAAGGGTCTTCCCGGTACCGCAAAGGCAGTCTCTTCTCTACTCTGTTTCTCCAACGGTATTTGCCAGAATGCTTCTTTGAGGTCTATGCTACTGATGAAGAAAGTATCTGGTAGCCGGTTGAGGAGCCCCTCGATATGGGGGAGAGGATTAGCGTTTTTCTTCGTCAGTGAGTTCACCTTGCGAGAATCTAGACAAAGTCTATTCTTGCCAGGTTTTCGCAAGAGAACTACTGGCGAACACCACGGACTCTCGCTCTCCTCGATAATGCCGAGGCTCAACATCCGCTCCAGCTCTTCATATAAAATGGTTTGTACCGCTGGGGAAACAGGGTAGTGACGCTGTTTCACAGGGATCGAATCCCCAGTATCTATAACGTGCTCCATGAGAGTTGTCCTACGGAGACCATCTCGGTCAAAACAGAGAAATTTTTGTCTGACTGCATCCAATCTGGCCTGCTGTTCCGGAGACAACTGGTGAGCATTTGAAAGGTCGGCTTCTTCCGAAACTGAGATTGCACTTATTATGTTCGGAGCTAATTTGAAGGTACTCCAGAAATCGACTCCTAAGTAAACTTCTTGGTCCAAACTAGGAACCAAGAAAAACGTTATTTGGTTATCTTTGTCTTTATATTTCACTGGTGCTAATACTTTTCCTACTATATTTTGACTTTTTCCGTCTGCTGTTTTTACCGCGGACTTAAACGGGATAACTTTAAGGTCCAGAGAGTGTATCACCTGTAAGCAATTTTTGCCCAAAATGCTTACACTGGCTCCACTATCTAAAAGACCAAAAAGCTCTTTGCTACCAATGGAAATTTTAGCATACGGACGAGGATCACCCGTAACATCTATTATAGAGGAGGATAGATGGGCTCTTTGTTCTTTCCTAGCTTGATACCGTTTTTAAAATATTATTGGACACTACTGCACTTTGGGGATTGTTAAAAATTCTATCACGGGCCTGTTTATACTCTTTTATTCTTTGATGTAGGGGTTTAATATAGGATGTAATTTGGTTTATATCGCGGCTTAAGCTTGCTTCTTTATCTCTTTTTAATATTTTAATTTTTTCATTTAGGTTTACAGTACTATATTCTGAATAGTCAACGGAATGGCCTGCAGTAACTGCAGTTTTGACTATTGGGGGTTTCGAGCCTGAGTCAAACGCGACTCCCCCGAAGATTTCGCGTTCTTTCACCGGTTTTCCGGGTAACACTTAGGGCAGTTTGGAGTTTTTACGCCCTCATTGCCACATTTGTAACAGAAAACATTAACTACTTCCGAACTGCATTCAAAATACGTGTGGCCCGGAGCTTTACAGTTCCAACAGGTTAACTTCGTGGTATCAGCATACTTCCGTGCGGGAATTTTTGAACGGTCTCCGCCCAATTGAAAGGCCGCCACTTGTTCATCTGTTGGCTGTATCACTTCTTCTTCGTATTCAAGCTCATTGGCTGTAAATTTGGTTGTCGCTTTGTATGGTTTTGGAAAATTTTGATCGCGCCTTGGAAAAGTGATTTCCGCATCCTTGCATGCATATCGCAACTGATCCAAAGTAAATATTGGCATTGGAAAAACTAAAGTTCGGAGCTTTTCATGTAAATTTTTCTTAAGAATTTTGACTACATCCCATTCCGGAATTTGAATTCGTAGTTGGGATCGGAGCCTATTGATAGCCGCAAAGAAATCGTCGATGCTCTCATAGGAATCCTGCTTACGTTCCATGATTTCGCGCATTCGTAATCGGAATTCAGATTCTTAAACTGACGCATTAAGGCGTCTTTCAACATTGGCCAATCTGGCCGAAAATTATGTCTTTGGAACTGCCAAAACCAATCATAAGCGGCTCCTGAGAGTAGCAAGTGGAAGTCTCTTAAAATTTCGGACCATTGACACCCATGTTGGACTTGAAGAGTCTCCAGCCGAAAAATAAAATCTTCTACGGTAAGGTGTTCTGGTTTACCATTAAAATTTATCCCCCACTCATTGATTTTAATTGGCCCTCTTACAGGATTCAGATTGTTATAAGGAGGAGGAGGACGACTAAACATTGGATTTGTTACGTTTCGGGGTTGCTGGTGAGTAAGATCTCGAAAATCTTCCGCTTGGAACCCTCGCTCTGGTACCTGCCTAAATGGTTCATTTGGCCTACGATTTTGTTGTGGTACATGAAGAAATGCTCTGGTACTTGGATCACCCTGAGGTTGATGATAAGCTGGTGGGGGCATTGGATGTTGATGAGCTGAGTGAGAAACTTTCCTTCTTTGCTCATGGTCGGCAGAAAGAGCCGCACGACTCAAACTCAGTTCCCTCATCATTCCTCAAATTTCGTGTTGGATAACGTCCTTCAGAGTATTGGTAATTTCAGACCGTACTGAGGTCTGATAAGAAGAAAACGCATTTACTAGAGCGAGGTTGATGTACGCAATTAAATCCTCGGGGACTAACATTCTCTCTCTACCACCACTGTGAGGATTACTACCTTCACGTGGGTTCCTACCGGTACCTACTTTGACTGATGTAGTCGCTTGCTTGTTGGACGGGCGAGTTATCATTTGCCTGTTGAGTGGATCTGATCTGGGGGCAGCGCCCTGATCACTCAGGCTACTAAAGGAGGGTGCCTTGATGGAATCAAAGGTACTGTCGTTAAAACCAGGAGGCAATGGCGGTTCTGTACTGACCGGAAGATCTGTGGCTTCGAAGGGTAAACCTAGTGCGGGAGGATGAAATGGTGCTAGAGGCCGTTGCAAATTCCCCGGTGGGTAAGTTGGTGTAGATCTTCTATCTCCTTCTAACTCCGCATTTCGAATCAGATTTCTAATCCGTTCTTCATTTTCCTCACTAGGTGAAGCCATTTTGAACTGACCGACAAACCCATAAATATAGCTATCCCAACCCACTATTTACCATAAAAGGTGAGTTTATGAAAACAAAAACACTTAGTTCCAAAACACGAGTTGATCTTTAATCAAAAACTTGATTTCAAAAAAAATTCAAAATAATTTTCTTTGGAAAAAAAAATGTACTTATTACTTAACAAACAAGAAAAGTTTTTTATGAAAACACTAATTTTTTCTTAAGTATAACCAAAAAATATATAAAAATGATTATTGTAATTATTAGTCTAAATTTTATTTTGTTTTTGCGAGTTGTAACGTTTCAAGAAAAGTATAAAGGCTAAATAAATTCTAATTATTATTCAAAATCGATTTGTGTTTCTTATTAAAACAAATATAACGAAAAAAAAAACACTTCAAAACGAGTTAAAAAGGAAGATTTCTTTTAGTGAGAAAACTAAAGAAAAACCTTAACAAAGAAATTAAGTCTGAAAACAAGTATAAGTATAAGTCTAATTATAAGAAAAAGTAACGATCAAAATTTTGCAAATTTATTTGTTGTATTTATATATTATTTATATGTATTTCTTTATAAGAATACAAAAAAAAACAAGAACAAAATAAAAAAAGAATTCTTATTCAAGATGAACTTGAATAACAGTAATAATTTTAAGAGAAACGCAAAAAAAAATTGTAAATTGTAAACTGAAAACGGATAACTTTAAGAAAAGTTTGACAAAAAATGTTAAATAAGACAAATAATAATTTAAAGAAACACGTTTGAAATGTTCCAACAAAATTATAAATTGTAAAAACTTTACCAAATAATAAGTTTTCAAAAAAAAAGATTAAACCTAAGAAAACCAACTTCAGCTTAAAAAAAAAGTTTTAAGAGATGAAGATATGTTTGTAAATCACTTACTTTCGAAAATTCAACAGAAAAAAATTATACGTAGAACTAACAGAAAGAAAAAAAACATTGACTTATCGAACCTAGGACTGATATCAGTTCTTAGTGCCGTAAGTAAGATTCTTCTTTTCAAAAAAAAATTATCTAACACTTATATTAATTTTACCTAAAGAATGTAAAACTAAGAAAATGTAAAAAATAATCAAAGACAAAAAATGAATTTCCATAAATAAACCTTTACAAAAAAATTAACACTAAAACAAATTAATGATCTAAACGAACTAAAGAGTCGAAACAAAGAAAGATTGAACTTGGAAAAACCAGACGATATCAACTGAAAATTGTTTGTATCATATGTATATATAACGTTCGGTATATAAGTTTTTGAACTTAACCTTTCAACCTTTTCCTATAAAGTGTGAGGTTATAGCAAAATTTTAAGTTAACTAACGATGTTATTAACCTAAAAAAGTACAATTTATATTATATTTGGTTAGAATTGTATAAACAAGAAGTATTTGTGTGTTAATAAGAGTTTTTTTTGTTGTAGTTTCGTCGTTAGCATACGGGGTGCTTCAGGTAGCTGTTCGGTGAATACTTTGTTGACGATTTAGAGTGACCTTACTAAGGTATATTCGCAAAACTAAAAGACTTCAGACGGACTTGATTAATAATTCCTTGGTGTGGTGAAAGAAGGCGGGAAACTAAAATATTTGACAAAAGTACTTTACAATGTTATCTTCTTCAAACCCGCAATTCAAGTCTGTCGCTAGGACTTTCTTTGAAGACATGGTATTGAAGAGATAACTTACAAAAAAAACAGTGAGTCTCGAAAACTCAACTAAAGTTTGAAAACCATTGCAGCAATGTCCGACTAATTGCCAGACACGGACATGATTCCAAGTAGAAACATAACAAGATTTGGACGAAGAGGATTAGAAAATGAAAATTTAGAAAGAAAAGTAAAATAAAGTTAAGGATAGGAATAAGGAAAAACAATACTAGGTAAGGAACCGTTGTCACTGCAAATTTTTGGTGATTCATCGCAATTCACCTAAGTCCGTCAGTGACCTTCTTGGTGAAGACTAATGGATACCAAAACTTGCAGCAATTCCAGCAAACACGCATTAACCGCAGTCGTTATGAACTTCCAAGGAATCGTGGCAATACATCTGGGTGCGTCAGAGACCTTCCTGATGCAGACTTACGATCCTTGAAAATTCATAACAAGTTTGGTTAGGCACAATCACAAAAGAGGTTAACAAAAACAAGGACTACACAAACCTATACGTTGGGCGCCATTTTGTTGCGAGGCAAGAGGAAGCGAGGAGAGGAGTCGGTAAGGTGAATGGACAGGAAAAAGGATAAGGTAGGAATGAGGAACGGAAAAGGAAGGAAACGGAATGTCTAGCTCGGGAACGCGGCCTGCTTGCGAAGCGCGGCTAAGCTCGCCGGAATGGGGGGGATCTTGTCCCCGAACTAAACCTCACCTCTCAGCAAAAACACATATCACACCTGAAAATACAAGTAAAAATATCGGACGGACTTTTCACCACACCAGGGCGCTGCTGGTGTCGATGCAGCGTAGCCATATCCCACCCAACCTAGAAGTTCGTTGGCTATGTTTGAACTTCCCCAAAATAATATTGTGGTATACCGTTCGGGTCACTCCATTTCACCGGCTGACTTAGCTATCCTTCCGCACCCCTGAAAAATATCTTCAAAAACTCATGTTTAGTTTAATCGAAACACAATAACAACACCAAAAATTTCATAAAAAGGGCGTTTGAAGTTTTATTAACACATAGGTACTTTAAATTATCTTTCAACAAAATCAACTTTAAGACATAAATATTTTTTGTTTGTTGTTTTTAAATATCTTTAATTTTAAGTAACCAAATTTACTATACAAAGAAATCTTAACAAAACTATAACCAAAACAAATGTGATGGTGAAATGTTTCCCTGCAGGACCGACAAAAGTACCACTTTCTTGGCAGGGATTATTGAACTATCACTTAGGCCCTACCTGCAATGAGATCAATGGAGGTGGATTTGAGATCCAAACAGATCGAGAAATGAAAACTAGCTGAAACCGCGAGCAAGAGCCTGGGAAAACAGGGCCCTACCACTTACAGCAAGTATTTACACTTTTAAACAAAATTTAATTTAGAATTAATTATCAAACAAATAACTTCAAAGCCAAACAAATTGACCTTTGGACTTCACAAACACAAAAAAACACTTTTTTGACGTACTTAGCGAATGTTAAATATCCCTCAATCAAAAAAAATCAAATCCTCGGCTAAATTCAGTTTCTTCTTGATCATGTTTTAGTCTATGACTTCCTTTTTGCTTTTATATAATTTTAATTGTTAACTTATTGCTATTATACCTGACTTCTTTTATCTTGCGTTATAACTTCACTCATAGATGAGAAGCGTGGAGATTCAAGATTATTCCTAGCGCTCCAAGAAACAACTCTATCTGACACTATCCTGATGGAGGCAGGATCAGCGGGAATTCGATGAAGACCTCTACGGTATGGTTCTGTGACAGTGGATTTGACAGGATTGCCACTGTATCCCGGAAATGTAAGGATTCGGCAAGCAGGTTGTGTCAAAAAATCGCCAAAATTATCGTTCTCCAACAAGTACTATTGGCCACAAAATAGGATATTGGCATCCACTATTGTCTACGGAAGTGATGATCATCCGACAAAAACTTAGGGCGGCCCAGCGCTCCACTGACTGTCTGGGACCTCCAAAAATCTGCCCTTGGGGTATTATATCTTAGAAAACCTGTTTGAATGTAATCACTTTATTTTAGCACCTATTTTTCGATAAAACTATCGTTTCTTTGCAAACTCACCAAAACTAATTTCTTTTATTTTTCAATATTTGGTCTCTTTACAAATTCTCCAACGGAGGTTCACACCGTAATTATAATCAAAAAGAAATCTTAATAAAACAAAATTTAATATTAATTTTAACACAGTAGAATTATTTTAGATAATTATAATTATCCCGAATCTCTTTAAGCCTTACTTTTCTTTTCTTGAAACGCTCACACTTAATTTCGGTTAAACGGCCGAGTTTTTGAAGTCTCGTGTCCACGGTTGGAGAAGTAATATCGAGTCTGACTGTATCTACTATGTGCCTGGTTTGATCAGCGAACACACCACTTTTTTTTTTTTTTTTTTTATTCCTTCTCCTACTTTGTTCTCATCACCCGATCCTATTCGTCCGCTAGCCAGTGTTATTTTTTTTGTAATTATAAAAAAAAACATGTTTATGTGTTGGTGATGTTATTCCCCTACAAAGTTTATGACCTTTTAGAAAGAATTATTTCAGATTTGACGTTTCGGAAACCATCTGTTCCGACGTTTCGGACCGTCGGACATTTCGGAAACTCGTTCTTAGTAATTCGTTATTTAATAATAATATCCCTATTGCCCAACAGGGGGAGTTAGTACCCGAAAAAGTTAATCCCCCGCTTTCATCACGACCAAATAGTTAACTTTGGCAAAATTTCCAGATACCACACATCTAACAAGCAAACCAACTACTCATCCAAGGGATGTAGGGGTTAAAATTTAATCGCTCTCAATTACTCTTTTCGCTTATCCAGCTCATCCATATTATCACCCCTCGTATCCGAGAAAACTTAACGTAGTTGGAAATCTTACCACATCGAGTGTTAGAGACGTCATCCAAAGCGTATAGGTTTAGAGACGGTCTGTAGGAGGAGAAACTAATAAGGACATTTCTTAACTAAATCTTGTCTAAAGTGACAACTTCCTGCTCAATTTTCACATTTTTGAAGCAATCTCGCGTTTGCCCGAGTCAGTGTACTGATATATATTAAACGTCACTTGCCCTCGGTCTTTATTTTTACCGACAGCAAAACGGCAGGTTTTGGTTCATTTGCACAATTCGTGTTATCGCGTATTATTTTTCCTTCATTATAAAACCGCCAAACTAAAAAAAATTATTCTAGCATTCTGAACCGTCACCTTAAGGTAAAAAAAAAAACAAACAACCAACACAAATTTCAAATTCACCTAAATGGGGACTTTAACGTATTTGGAATAACTGAAAGTGCGAATAATTCCCCAGAGACTATACTTTTCCTACACATTCCCTGGTAGTGAAAAGTCAATTTTCATAAAATCTACCTCGAGGTGTTAGAGGAGTAAACGATAGAGAGGGTTATATACTACTCCTAATTATCTCTTGTGTTGTGTTGTGAGTTGATTAGTAGCTTATCTTAATCTTCGTTGTTCTTTGTGATTCCCCTTCCCACCAGCAACGTAAACAACAGATAAACAGAAGACAGACACAGAACAACCGGCCGCCGTGAGGATAAAAAGTAAGTATCGTACCTATTTTAGTCTTTATTTTATATCTTATTCATTTTATTATTGTTTTATTATTTTATTCATTTTTGCTATTACTTTTCAGAGTTTCTATGTAGTTTGGATGCACAGTACACAGTATGTACCTGGGTTTGGATGGCCTACCCACGAGAGGCAGTGGAGTTCTTATGCTGCATTTACACGACTGACAAATTGGCATTTTTCTGTCATTATACTACCAAAAGAATGAATTTTTCCATTGTTCTGTCATTTTTTGGCAGTTAAATGCCAGAATAATGCCAATTTGTCAGTCGTGTAAATGCAGAATTAGTCGGTAAGTTGTCATTATATTATGAATTAATTTTTTTTTTTTATCATATCTTCTATTTTCAGAACACCAAGCGGGGTTATTGTCTTCCAGGCGCCTGCAACAAATATTTGGTGCTTTGCAAGGATTTATTCCTGGCCAAGGACCAAAAAAAAGAAGTCGCCTGGGTACCTACTTTGGCTCAAGGAGTATTTTTTTTCTTATCATGTCGGGAGCTACCCACGCTACGCCGGGCTAAGATTAATGAAGGTTATAACGGGACGCCGGAACCCCCGTTTGATATAAAGGACGCTCGGATTTTTGGTTGCCAAGCCATCGAATTGTACATATGTAGGTAAAACTAGAGTTGTGCAAAATAGTTCCAAAGGCGGAACGAACATGGAACGGTTCTTTTTCCGGTCGGAACTAGTTCCTGGAACCATGTCCGCGGAACTATTAAGAATTTGATATTTAGTGGTATGGTCAGTCATACTCAGAGCTATGGAGTATGGACAAATCTCGGTGAAGATCTAGTATAGCCAGAGTTTAAAGTAACGTTTTTTGTTTCGGTTTTAATTTTTATTTAAAGCCTAGTACGCAGATCGCGCTAAATTTTCGTTTTCATACAAAATTCTCTCCAAAATTTAGCCAAGCTAAAATTAAGCCAAGCGTTTTAGCCAAAAGGTACGCAGCTCCAGCTAAAAGAATCAAATTTTTGGTTCTTACTGTGCATCACCATCTGTCAAAATTTAGCGCACGACACGAAATAATTGTTCGGCACATTAATTCTCGGGCTAAATTTTGAAGATTTCTATAATTCCTGATTTTTTGTGAATTTTGCGCTGTGAAAATAAAAAGTGACTTGGATAATATTTGGAAACAAACTATTTATCTGAGTCAAAGAGGAGAATTCATTTTATTTGCTTAAAATTACTTGAAATATGAATAAGAAAATTCTTTGAAATTGTTAAATATAAATTTTTCAGATAACAGCTGTTCTCTGTGACATATTCTCCACAACACTCTCATGTCAAAATTTAGCTAGTGATGTAGCTGATGTTTGGAGAGAAAAGTGGGAGCTCAAATTTAGCGTGATCTGCGTACTAGGCTTAAAAAAATAAATATTGTTATTTTGAACACAAAAAAATAATACGAAAAACACAAACAAAAATCAGCTTTCAATTCACATTTTTAACTAAATCAACATAAATAGGTATAAGAAAAATATATATACATTCAGAAAAATAATATGGGTATTCATGCAACAGCGTAAAATCATCGTAAAGTTATAAACTGCGTAAATCTGTCAAATTTTCCATACAATTGGTGACAGAATTACGAAGTTTAAGACTTTACTACGTTAACCACGACTTTGAGTGAATAAAAACAAATTCACAAGTTGAAAACAAAAATCCTCAAGTTGTGTTCAACTTTGAGGGAATAAAATCGGCCTTATTGTACCCAATCCAAGTATTCTCATTGGAAATGGTGTATATTTTTTTGCCGAACATGTTCCCTATCCTAATAAGAAAGAATGGAAATACAATGACAACAAAAGACATGGAACTATTAAGGGAACTATGAACATGATCGGATCGGACCGATTTACATTCAGCCGAACATGAAGGAACTACAACATATGCACTATACTCCATACCTAGTAATAAGAGTGGAACTACGATGAAATGTTATAGGCAATGTGTTTGAAGAAGATATGGAACTAAAGGAGGAACTATTTGCATGATGACAGGTCGGATTCGGACCGATTAAAGTATATCTCGTTCCTGTATCCTGTATGTATCTGCTATACTCTTTGCTGCCTTTCCAATGGGTGCGTACTACGTGTAGGTAGAGGGCAGTCACACACACTATTTGCCTTTACCCACCCTGGT
Organism: Leucozona laternaria; assembly: GCA_932273885.2. NCBI lineage: Eukaryota > Metazoa > Arthropoda > Insecta > Diptera > Syrphidae > Leucozona > Leucozona laternaria. Next base: position 112,539,367 of record OW026366.1, read on the forward strand.
GTAGAGTGTAGTTGTGGTTTATGGATATTTGTATGATACTCAACTCAACTCGTTCTCATTCTTGTGCGGCAGGCTTTGGCTGGGCAATTCGCAAGATATGCGTGTGTGTATTTCAATTTGTAACTAAACAGAAACACAATGGTGGCTCTCGTCTTGTTTTGTGTCTACGTAGTCGGAACTATGGACATGTTTAAATTCAGTTTGTGGAACGAGTGGAAATGTATCCAAGGAAAGACATAGTTCCTGGAACTATTTAGGTCCGGAACTACACAACTCTAGGTAAAACTAGAAACAAAGTGGTGTCTTTTTGTTTGTTTACGCATTTTTTTTTTTTCAGATTCGATTGTGAGCATAGCAACGACCAACCTCAACATTTTAAAGGATTGAACATGCAAACAGGAAAGCAAACAGTATAATTCGGGAGTTTTACAAGTAAATAAGTTTTAAAATAATTAGAAAAATATCACAGTAAAAAAATAGATAGAAAAATATCACAGTTGATTATTAATACTAATATCACAGATGAAACCTAAAACTAAGATGTAAATATCACAGTTGGTACATAGTTTTGGATCATTGCGGATGATTGTTAGTATCGGTTATCACAGTTCGCTAAAGTTTTAGTAAATAAATAGTTTTTCTTTGTTATTTCAATAAAACATAAGTTATTAATAAATATATACATCAATATAAATAACATTAAGTGACATGGCATGCAATAAATAATTACTAAAACACATTCTAAGTGGTTTTTACTACTTGTAAAAAAGGATTTTACAGGTACAATGTGACAACTATTGCTTTTCTAGTATTGTTTTTAAATTAACGACTAAATCAGGTACTTCGTGCGGGTTGTTTAATTCGTTATAATTGTGTAAATAAATAGAAAGGAAAACAAAACTAATCAGCCTTATTTTGAGATTCGAATGAATAGCTATTTCGATAGAATAGATCTATTCATTCGAATGAACTTTGCATATTTTGAGAATCGAACGAATAATATTCATTATCGAATGAATGCCTAAAATGAACATCACCGCTTTGACATTTACTGACATTTCTATTTAATTTAGTGTGACCAAGCTGTTTTTTTCGAAGAATTTTTGTTTTTATAAAAATGATGGTCAAAATAATGCGTTCTCATTTAAGAAAAATAAAGTAAAGATAAGTAATGTTGAAGGCCCGCTAAAGTTTACTATTTAAAAAACATCAATAAAAACTGGAATTTTAAAATTTGGGAGCATTTAGAAAATAGGATGGTAAGTTTATGGTAAGTTTATTGACATGAAAAAGTAACAAAATAAATTTAAAACTTTTGAATAGTTAAATACTAGATTTTTTTTTAGCCTTCATGTCAATTTAATTGTGTTTAAAATTGACTAACAAAAAAAACATGTAACTTCAAAGTCTCTCTTTACTTTATACACACCTGGTCACACTTTTCAATTTTCAACAAAACAAAAAAAGTAAAATCCCTCGCCGGTATTTTTTTGTTATTTGTAAATGCTTGTACCTCATTGTTATTTGCTAGTTCATGAGCAAGAGTTGATTGTTTAATTTCAAAGAAAAACAGATGGCAATTATTTTATTTATAAGAAGTGAAGACGGCGGCGAAGGGCAGATATGGAGGAGAAGGATAATGGATGCATCAAATCCATTCAAGATTGAAAATCCCTTATGGCTATCTCCGGATGTTCTTCCATCAATTTGATGAGAACTTCTTTCTGCTCCCGTTAAGTCCAATTGAAATGCGACCTTTAATTAAAATGTCAACAAATAATTCATAAAAGTATTTTATTTTCTTTATTTTTCAACAAAAATATTTGAGCTCACATGTTTTTTTAATCTATTCGCCAGAAAATTTTTAGCGTCAAATAAATGACATTTGTTTCGAATGATTCGAAAGTCAAAATTTGCTTAGTTTTCAACAAAAAATGAACTTTCGTTTGATAAAGTGAACTTTCGATTCGTTCGAAACTCAAAATACAAACTATTCGAATTCGACTTACTTTCGCATGAAAGTGAATTTCAAAATAAGGCTGAATAGTGGCTACGTGAAAAGACAATAAGTGTTTACGGACTTAGGATTTTTTAAGGAAGAATAGAAAGTGAGTTATCGGTCTTATGGTTGAGCCAGCGTTTAAAAAAAATTCGCGGATGTACTTTATCATTGTTTGAGATCTTTTGCATGAAATATGCCAATCTTTTTGCCGCTCAGATTCTCCAGCTCATGCATATGAGTTCCTATTTGTTTCAATATTCTGCATTTTATATATTTCGGTGCAAGTTTAGCTGACAAATATTTCGACGAGTCGCTCAAAATAAAATTTCGCCTATATCCCAACTAACAAACTCCCGGAGTTAAGCTCTTCAAATCTGAAAAAAAGCTCCCATAAGATTCTTTTAAATCCTATTGCTATACTTAAGAATGAATCTCTTGTTATGAAACTCAAATTCGTCTCATAGCATTTTTATTATAAGAGCTAAGCATTTTTTAAATTTGAAAGTACTAAAGTCCTATATCTAGATCTATTTAAGTCTCATAAGTATCTCGTTATGAAATTAAAACTCTAAACGTCGTTTTTAGTCTTTATAATCCCATAATAATACTTCAAGTTTTTTTCAAGATTCTAATAGGAGCTACGACGCCAGCTTTGAATATCAAACGAACAGATGTTGTAGTTGAATTGTACAGTGCGTTCTTTTTGTTCACAAAACTTGCTTCTGTTCATGTTTCTATCGGATTGGTTATTTGATTGGTGGTGGCAGATGTAATTTTAGATTTCAAAGAAAAGTTTTATTGTTTTCGTTGCGTTCAAGTTTCTTTGGTCGATTTTTTGTTCTGTTTGTTTACCTAATTTCGGGGTAGTAGTGAATTTGATTATAAATATTATAACAACAATTTTTAGCACTGAAATATACTAAACAAAAAGCACACATTTCAAACTTAAGGTAGTTAATATTAGTATTATTAAAAAGAGGAAACAATCTGCCGAAAAATCGATCTCAAAAGCATTATTTTGATAGAATTGATCGAAACAACCTTATTAATTGTACTAATGGAAATCACCATGAGTATCACATAATGTTTATGGTATATATATATATATACTGTTGTTGCATCGGCTGTCATCAGCTTTGGAGTGATTTAAATAACACCAAGCAATATCCAGTTAACTTTGATTGTTACTTTATTCGAAAAATTATTAGGTTATAATTTAGTTCCATTGTTTCAAAATGTTAATCTAACACAATTATCGATTTTTTGATTTCTCATTTAATTTTTTTAATAAAAGTTGGCAATTGCAATAAAAAGGAACGCCCCAAAGACAAATGTGTTGCGTTTGAAAGTTAAATGTCAAGTTTAAGTCCCATAAGAGCATTTTAGCTCCCATAAGAAGTACTGTCTCTCAGAGAAAATTTATATTTACTGAGAGCGACACTTCTTACGGGAGCTCAAACGTTTTTATGGGACTTCATCATCATCCAAAGATCTCATAGAGATGTTAAAACAAGACTTAAAGTATCAATCAACAGCAGCCATGTTGCAATATGAACAAAATGTTTTCATTATATTTTGAGGGTTACCGTAGCTTAAAAAAAAATATTCTTAATGAATTATCATATTTGGTTTTCCATTCTGACCAAAACGTCATATTCATCTTGTTTTCTCTTATTTGCTTATGATATTAGTTGTATAAAAAATGGATTTGTATAACTTAGTATACAGCTACTATACCAGAGAAGAATAAGCGGGGACATTCTTTTTTGTGTTATGTCATTATTTAAAATTTGTGAGAGCAGTATATTAACACTACACAAGTAAAATGGCATCTTTAAAAATCAGTTGTTTTTGTCAGTTTTTAATGACAAATATATTGGAAAATTTCAGATCTCTCTAGATCCAATTTTTGTCATAAGAGCACGATAATGACAGTAATTGGAAAAAAATATGGTATGAATGATCGCATTTTGTGAATTGTATAAAAACATACCGTGGTGATTTTTGCACCTAAAAAAATATTAATGGTAACCCTATAATAAGATTATAATTAATAACAAAATATTTTAAATATGCATAATTTTGGAAGAGCGTTGTTATTTTTCGAAGCAAAATGTTTAAATTAGTAGATGCAATTTTAATTGCACCAAGAATTTAGCCTACATATGCCATGATCTTAACAAATATAATACGTCAATTAACTTGTGAGATAAATACTCGCACCAAAAAACACATTATTTTTTGACATGAGAGAATCACGAATACACATAAAAACAATTCGCCTACATTCTTCAAAAAAAGAAATTAAAAATGCGAATGATATATGTTTTTTTAAGTTTACTCGTTTCCTCTTTCTCTTTTTAACAACTTCTGTAGGAAGAGACGCACTCCCATAGGAAGAGTTCAGAGAGCTTTACTAGATTTACAAAGCGGCGTCTATAATCGCATACGAAGAATAAAACTCTTCCTAAAGGATCAAGAGGCTCCCATAACTAGGCCATTTAAGGCTTTTAACAATCTTATAAGAATCTAGAAGAACTCCTCAAGAGTGCATTTAGCTCCCTAAAATAAGTATCGTAGCGCTCTCGGAGCGTCTTATGAGAGGAAAAATGTTACTTGAGATACTTCCTGTCCGGGCAAAAATCTAATACTTTGGCAGTTTTGAAATGCCTCACTCCGTACTTGGACAAAAGGTTTTGAAAACCCTCTGCCAGAAATTGTTTGCCGTTATCCGAGTGGATAACGTTAGGTACGCCGAACATGTTAAAAACATCATCTCGTAAAAATCTGACGATACTTGAAGTATTGGCGTTTTTCAATGCTTTTAGGAACACAAATTTTGACAAATGATCTAAGACGATAAAAACATAGGATTTCCGGACTTCGACCTCGGGTAAGGACCTAAGCAATCCACGTACAATTTTTCAAATGGACGATTGGAACAATACGAATTGACAATAGGTGGACGTGAGACTTGGTTGGAAGCTTTACATTGTTTGCACACAGAACAGTTAGAAACATATTGACGAATTTGGACGGTCATGTTAGGCCAATAAAAGTATTGACGGATTCGGTGTAGGGTTTTAGCAATCCCCCCATGAGCTACGCGTGGTGGATTGTGGGCCTTGCTTATGATGTCGTCGGTTAAGCCTGAAGGAACCAACAGAAGCCAAGAATGCTCAACCATACTTTCATCACCTTCGCTTCTAAAGGCTCGTTTATACACGTATCCATCTTCTACTTTGAGATCCAGAAGCTCTTCCGGGTTAGCTTTTATCGTGTCCATAAAACTGGCGTATTCTTGAGTTCGGAATTCCTTAGAGTCCAAATCAATCAGAGGTGCTACTTCTTCCATTGCCAGAGAATCTACATATACCCGAGAAAGAGTTTCCGGGACTACATTTAGCGTTCCTTTTCGGTGCTGTATGTCGAAGGCATAGGACTGCAACAATAGACTCCACCTAGCGAGCTTGCCACTGAGATCCTTCATGGTCATAAGCCATTGAAGACTGGAGTGATCCGTGATTACAGTGAAGTCCATGCCCTCGACATACGGCCTAAACTTTTTCACTGCCATCACCGCAGCCATACACTCCTTCTCGGTTACACTGTAGTTTCTCTGGCTCTTGTTGAACTTTTGGGAGAAATACGCTATCGGAACCTCTTCGTCATTTTAATTTTTTTGAAATAAAACCACACCTATTCCGGTATCTGATGCATCACATTGAATGAAATTTTTTTTGGAAAAGTCGGGATGGGACAAAACAGGTGCAGTAGTAAGAGCCTTTTTCAGATTTTCAAATGCTTCCAGTTCCTCACCCGTCATCTGGAATTTTCCGTTCTTTTTCTTCAACAGGTCCGTCAAGGGTGCAGTCAGGCTTGAAAAATCTCGGATAAACTTGCGATACCACCCCGCTAGACCAAGTAGCCTCCGAACCTGACGAGGGGTTTTCGGAATAGGGAAATCCACTATTGCCTCCACCTTCGCCGGATCGGTTTTGAGCTTCCCACCACCAACAATGAACCCCAAATACTTCAGTTCTTTGAAGCAGAACTTCGATTTGTGAGATTCGCTTTACGCAAGCACTCGGCCACCTCATCTACCAGAGTGATATGAGTTTCGAAATCAGGTGCCATGATGAGCAAGTCATCGAGATAGACAAAGACACGATCCCTAAGTCGTGCAGGAATCACCTTGTCCATTAACTGGCATAACTGTTGGGCTGCATTGCACAACCCAAAAGGCATGACAGTGAATTGGTACAAGGGTCTTCCCGGTACCGCAAAGGCAGTCTCTTCTCTACTCTGTTTCTCCAACGGTATTTGCCAGAATGCTTCTTTGAGGTCTATGCTACTGATGAAGAAAGTATCTGGTAGCCGGCTGAGGAGCCCCTCGATATGGGGGAGAGGATTAGCGTTTTTCTTCGTCAGTGAGTTCACCTTGCGAGAATCTAGACAAAGTCTATTCTTGCCAGGTTTTCGCAAGAGAACTACTGGCGAACACCACGGACTCTCGCTCTCCTCGATAACGCCGAGGCTCAACATCCGCTCCAGCTCTTCATATAAAATGGTTTGTACCGCTGGGGAAACAGGGTAGTGACGCTGTTTCACAGGGATCGAATCCCCAGTATCTATAACGTGCTCCATGAGAGTTGTCCTACGGAGACCATCTCGGTCAAAACAGAGAAATTTTTGTCTGACTGCATCCAATCTGGCCTGCTGTTCCGGAGACAACTGGTGAGCATTTGAAAGGTCGGCTCCTTCCGAAACTGAGATTGCACTTATTATGTTCGGAGCTAATTTGAAGGTACTCCAGAAATCGACTCCTAAGTAAACTTCTTGGTCCAAACTAGGAACCAAGAAAAACGTTATTTGGTTATCTTTGTCTTTATATTTCACTGGTGCTAATACTTTTCCTACTATATTTTGACTTTTTCCGTCTGCTGTTTTTACCACGGACTTAAACGGGATAACTTTAAGGTTCAGAGAGTGTATCACCTGTAAAAAAATTTTTGCCCAAAATGCTTACACTGGCTCCACTATCTAAAAGACCAAAAAGCTCTTTGCTACCAATGGAAATTTAAGCATACGGACGAGGATCACCCGTAACATCTATTATAGAGGAGGATAGATGGGCTCTTTGTTCTTTCCTAGCTTGATACCGTTTTTAAAATATTATTGGACACTACTGCACTTTGGGGATTGTTAAAAATTCTATCACGGGCCTGTTTATACTCTTTTATTCTTTGATGTAGGGGTTTAATATAGGATGTAATTTGGTTTATATCGCGGCTTAAGCTTGCTTCTTTATCTCTTTTTAATATTTTAATTTTTTCATTTAGGTTTACAGTACTATATTCTGAATAGTCAACGGAATGGCCTGCAGTAACTGCAGTTTTGACTATTGGGGGTTTCGAGCCTGAGTCGAACGCGACTCCCCCGAAGATTTCGCGTTCTTTCACCGGTTTTCCGGGTAACACTTAGGGCAGTTTGGAGTTTTTACGCCCTCATTGCCACATTTGTAACAGAAAACATTAACTACTTCCGAACTGCATTCAAAATACGTGTGGCCCGGAGCTTTACAGTTCCAACAGGTTAACTTCGTGGTATCAGCATACTTCCGTGCGGGAATTTTTGAACGGTCTCCGCCCAATTGAAAGGCCGCCACTTGTTCATCTGTTGGCTGTATCACTTCTTCTTCGTATTCAAGCTCATTGGCTGTAAATTGGGTTGTCGCTTTGTATGGTTTTGGAAAATTTTGATCGCGCCTTGGAAAAGTGATTTCCGCATCCTTGCATGCATATCGCAACTGATCCAAAGTAAATATTGGCATTGGAAAAACTAAAGTTCGGAGCTTTTCATGTAAATTTTTCTTAAGAATTTTGACTACATCCCATTCCGGAATTTGAATTCGTAGTTGGGATCGGAGCCTATTGATAGCCGCAAAGAAATCGTCGATGCTCTCCCAGGAATCCTGCTTACGTTCCATAATTTCGCGCATTATCTCGTAATCGGATTTCAGATTCTTAAACTGACGCATTAAGGCGTCTTTCAACATTGGCCAATCTGGCCGAAAATTATGTCTTTGGAACTGCCAAAACCAATCATAAGCGGCTCCTGAGAGTAGCAAGTGGAAGTCTCTTAAAATTTCGGACCATTGACACCCATGTTGGACTTGAAGAGTCTCCAGCCGAAAAATAAAATCTTCTACGGTAAGGTGTTCTGGTTTACCATTAAAATTTATCCCCCACTTATTGATTTTAATTGGCCCTCTTACAGGATTCAGATTGTTATAAGGAGGAGGAGGACGACTAAACATTGGATTTGTTACGTTTCGGGGTTGCTGGTGAGTAAGATCTCGAAAATCTTCCGCTTGGAACCCTCGCTCTGGTACCTGCCTAAATGGTTCATTTGGCCTAGGATTTTGTTGTGGTACATGAAGAAATGCTCTGGTACTTGGATCACCCTGAGGTTGATGATAAGCTGGTGGGGGCATTGGATGTTGATGAGCTGAGTGAGAAACTTTCCTTCTTTGCTCATGGTCGGCAGAAAGAGCCGCACGACTCAAACTCAGTTCCCTCATCATTCCTCAAATTTCGTGTTGGATAACGTCCTTCAGAGTATTGGTAATTTCAGACCGTACTGAGGTCTGATAAGAAGAAAACGCATTTACTAGAGCGAGGTTGATGTACGCAATTAAATCCTCGGGGACTAACATTCTCTCTCTACCACCACTGTGAGGATTACTACCTTCACGTGGGTTCCTACCGGTACCTACTCTGACTGATGTAGTCGTTTGCTTGTTGGACGGGCGAGTTGTCATTTGCCTGTTGAGTGGATCTGATCTGGGGGCAGCGCCCTGATCACTCAGACTACTAAAGGAGGGTGCCTTGATGGAATCAAAGGTACTGTCGTTAAAACCAGGAGGCAATGGCGGTTCTGTACTGACCGGAAAATCTGTGGCTTCGAAGGGTAAACCAAGTGCGGGAGGATGAAATGGTGCTAGAGGCCGTTGCAAATTCCCCGGTGGGTAAGTTGGTGTAGATCTTCTATCTCCTTCTAACTCCGCATTTCGAATCAGATTTCTAATCCGTTCTTCATTTTCCTCACTAGGTGAAGCCATTTTGAACTGACCGACAAACCCATAAATATAGCTATCCCAACCCACTATTTACCATAAAAGGTGAGTTTATGAAAACAAAAACACTTAGTTCTAAGACCAAAACACGAGTTGATCTTTAATCAAAAACTTGATTTCAAAAAAAATTCAAAATAATTTTCTTTGGAAAAAAAATGTACTTATTACTTAACAAACAAGAAAAGTTTTTTATGAAAACACTAATTTTTTCTTAAGTATAACCAAAAAATATATAAAAATGATTATTGTAATTATTAGTCTAAATTTTATTTTGTTTTTGCGAGTTGTAACGTTTCAAGAAAAGTATAAAGGCTAAATAAATTCTAATTATTATTCAAAATCGATTTGTGTTTCTTATTAAAACAAATATAACGAAAAAAAAAACACTTCAAAACGAGTTAAAAAGGAAGATTTCTTTTAGTGAGAAAACTAAAGAAAAACCTTAACAAAGAAATTAAGTCTGAAAGCAAGTATAAGTATAAGTCTAATTATAAGAAAAAGTAACGATCAAAATTTTGCAAATTTATTTGTTGTATTTATATATTATTTATATGTATTTCTTTATAAGAATACAAAAAAAAAACAAGAACAAAATAAAAAAAGAATTCTTATTCAAGATGAACTTGAATAACAGTAATAATTTTAAGAGAAACGCAAAAAAAAATTGTAAATTGTAAACTGAAAACGGATAACTTTAAGAAAAGTTTGACAAAAAATGTTAAATAAGACAAATAATAATTTAAAGAAACACGTTTGAAATGTTCCAACAAAATTATAAATTGTAAAAACTTTACCAAATAATACGTTTTCAAAAAAAAAGATTAAACCTAAGAAAACCAACTTCAGCTTAAAAAAAAAGTTGTAAGAGATGAAGATATGTTTGTAAATCACTTAGTTTCGAAAATTCAACAGAAAAAAATTATACGTAGAACTAACAGAAAGAAAAAAAAACATTGACTTATCGAACCTAGGACTGATATCAGTTCTTAGTGCCGTAAGTAAGATTCTTCTTTTCAAAAAAAAATTATCTAACACTTATATTAATTTTACCTAAAGAATGTAAAACTAAGAAAATGTAAAAAATAATCAAAGACAAAAAATGAATTTCCATAAATAAACCTTTACAAAAAAATTAACACTAAAACAAATTAATGATCTAAACGAACTAAAGAGTCGAAACAAAGAAAGATTGAACTTGGAAAAACCAGACGATATCAACTGAAAATTGTTTGTATCATATGTAAATATATAACGTTTGGTATATAAGTTTTTGAACTTAACCTTTCAACCTTTTCCTATAAAGTGTGAGGTTATAGCAAAATTTTAAGTTAACTAACGATGTTATTAACCTAAAAAAGTACAATTTATATTATATTTGGTTAGAATTGTATAAACAAGAAGTATTTGTGTGTTAATGAGAGTTTTTTTTTGTTTTTGTTCGTCGTTAGCATACGGGGTGCTTCAGGTAGCTGTTCGGTGAATACTTTGTTGACGATTTAGAGTGACCTTACTAAGGTATATTCGCAAAACTAAAAGACTTCAGACGGACTTGATTAATAATTCCTTGGTGTGGTGAAAGAAGGCGGGAAACTAAAATATTTGACAAAAGTACTTTACAATGTTATCTTCTTCAAACCCGCAATTCAAGTCTGTCGCTAGGACTTTCTTTGAAGACATGGTATTGAAGAGATAACTTACAAAAAAAACAGTGAGTCTCGAAAACTCAACTAAAGTTTGAAAACCATTGCAGCAATGTCCGACTAATTGCCAGACACGGACATGATTCCAAGTAGAAACATAACAAGAACTGGACGAAGAGGATTAGAAAATGAAAATTTAGAAAGAAAAGTAAAATAAAGTTAAGGATAGGAATAAGGAAAAACAATACTAGGTAAGGAACCGTTGTCACTGAAAATTTTTGGTGATCCATCGCAATTCACCTAAGTCCGTCAGTGACCTTCTTGGTGAAGACTTATGGATACCAAAACTTGCAGCAATTCCAGCAAACACGTATTAACCGCAGTCGTTATGAACTTCCAAGGAATCGTGGCAATACATCTGGGTGCGTCAGAGACCTTCCTGATGCAGACTTACGATCCTTGAAAATTCATAACAAGTTTGGTTAGGCACAATCACAAAAGAGGTTAACAAAAACAAGGACTACACAAACCTATACGTTGGGCGCCATTTTGTTGCGAGGCAAGAGGAAGCGAGGAGAGGAGTCGGTTAGGTGAATGGACAGGAAAAAAGGATAAGGTAGGAATGAGGAACGGAAAAGGAAGGAAACGGAATGTCTAGCTCGGGAACGCGGCCTGCTTGCGAAGCGCGGCTAAGCTTCGCCGGAATGGGGGGGATCTTGTCCCCGAACTAAACCTCACCTCTCAGCAAAAACACATATCAGGCCTGAAAATACAAGTAAAAATATCGGACGGACTTTTCACCACACCAGGGCGCTGCTGGTGTTGATGCAGCGTAGCCATATCCCACCCAACCTAGAAGTTCGTTGGCTATGTTTGAACTTCCCCAAAATAATATTGTGGTATACCGTTCGGGTCACTCCATTTCACCGGCTGACTTAGCTATCCTTCCGCACCCCTGAAAAATATCTTCAAAAACTCATGTTTCGTTTAATCGAAACACAATAACAAAACCAAAAATTTCATAAAAAGGGCGTTTGAAGTTTTATTAACACATAGGTACTTTAAATTATCTTTCAACAAAATCAACTTTAAGACATAAATATTTTTTGTTTGTTGTTTTTAAATATCTTTAATTTTAAGTAACCAAATTTACTATACAAAGAAATCTTAACAAAACTATAACCAAAACAAATGTGATGGTGAAATGTTTCCCTGCAGGACCGACAAAAGTACCACTTTCTTGGCAGGGATTATTGAACTATCACTTAGGCCCTACCTGCAATGAGATCAATGGAGGTGGATTTGAGATCCAAACAGATCGAGAAATGAAAACTAGCTGAAACCGCGAGCAAGAGCCTGGGAAAACAGGACCCTACCACTTACAGCAAGTATTTACAATTTTTAATTTAGAATTAATTATCAAACAAATAACTTCAACGCCAAACAAATTGACCTTTGGACTTCACAAACACAAAAAAACACTTTTTTTGACGTACTTAGGGAACGTTAAATATCCCTCAATCAAAAAAAATCAAATCCTCGGCTAAATTCAGTTTCTTCTTGATCATGTTTTAGTCTATGACTTCCTTTTTGCTTTTATATAATTTTAATTGTTAACTTATTGCTATTATACCTGACTTCTTTTATCTTGCGTTATAACTTCACTCATAGATGAGAAGCGTGGAGTTTCAAGATTATTCCTAGCGCTCCAAGAAACAACTCTATCTGACACTATCCCGATGGAGGCAGGATCAGCGGGAATTCGATGAAGACCTCTACGGTATGGTTCTGTGACAGTGGATTTGACAGGATTGCCACTGTATCCCGGAAATGTAAGGATTCGGCAAGCAGGTTGTGTCAAAAAATCGCCAAAATTATCGTTCTCCAACAAGTACTATTGGCCACAAAATAGGATATTGGCATCCACTATTGTCTACGGAAGCGATGATCATCCGACAAAAAACTTAGGGCGGCCCAGCGCTCCACTGACTGTCTGGGACCGCCAAAAATCTGCCCTTGGGGTATTATATCTTAGAGAACCTGTTTGAATGTAATCACTTTATTTTAGCACCTATTTTTCAATAAAACTATCGTTTCTTTGCAAACTCACCAAAACTAATTTCTTTTATTTTTCAATATTTGGTCTCTTTACAAATTCTCCAACGGAGGTTCACACCGTAATTATAATCAAAAAGAAATCTTAATAAAAGAAAATTTAATATTAATTTTAACACAGTAGAATTATTTTAGATAATTATAATTATCCCGAATCTCTTTAAGCCTTACTTTTCTTTTCTTGAAACGCTCACACTTAATTTCGGTTAAACGGCCGAGTTTTTGAAGTCTCGTGTCCACGGTTGAAAAAGTAATATCGGGTCTGACTGTATCTACTATGTGACTGGTTTGATCAGCGAACACACCACTTTTTTTTTTTTTTTTATTCCTTCTCCTACTTTGTTCTCATCACCCGATCCTATTCGTCCGCTAGCCAGTGTTATTTTTTTTGTAATTATAAAAAAAACATGTTTATGTGTTGGTGATGTTATTCCCCTACAAAGTTTATGACCTTTTAGAAAGAATTATTTCAGATTTGACGTTTCGGAAACCATCTGTTCCGACGTTTCGGACCGTCGGACATTTCGGAAACTCGTTCTTAGTAATTCGTTATTTAATAATAATATCCCTATTGCCTAACAGGGGGAGTTAGTACCCGAAAAAGTTAATCCCCCGCTTTCATCACGACCAAATAGTTAACTTTGGCAAAATTTCCAGATACCACACATCTAACAAGCAAACCAACTACTCATCCAAGGGATGTAGGGGTTAAAATTTAATCGCTGTCAATTACTCTTTTCGCTTATCCAGCTCATCCATATTATCACCCCTCGTATCCGAGAAAACTTAACGTAGTTGGAAATCTTACCACATCGAGTGTTAGAGACGTCATCCAAAGTGTATAGGTTTAGAGACGGTCTGTAGGAGGAGAAACTAATAAGGACATTTCTTTACTAAATCTTGTCTAAAGTGACAACTTCCTGCTCAATTTTCACATTTTTGAAGCAATCTCGCGTTTGCCCGAGTCAGTGTACTGATATATATTAAACGTCACCTGCCCTCGGTCTTTATTTTTACCGACAGCAAAACGGCAGGTTTTGGTTCATTTGCACAATTCGTGTTATCGCGTATTATTTTTCCTTCATTATAAAACCGCCAAACTAAAAAAAATTATTCTAGCATTCTGAACCGTCACCTTAAGGTAAAAAAAAAACAAACAACCAACACAAATTTCAAATTCACCTAAATGGGGACTTTAACGTATTTGGAATAACTGAAAGTGCGAATAATTCCCCAGAGACTATACTTTTCCTACACATTCCCTGGTAGTGAAAAGTCAATTTTCATAAAATCTACCTCGAGGTGTTAGAGGAGTAAACGATAGAGAGGGAGATATACTACTCCTAATTATCTTTTGTGTTGTGTTGTGAGTTGATTAGTAGCTTATCTTAATCTTCGTTGTTCTTTGTGATTCCCCTTACCACCAGCAACGTAAACAACAGATAAACAGAAGACAGACACAGAACCGGCCGCCGTGTGGATAAAAAGTAAGTATCGTACCTATTTTATTCTTTATTTTATATCTTATTCATTTTATTATTGTTTTATTATTTTATTCATTTTTGCTATTACTTTTCAGAGTTTCTATGTAGTTTGGATGGCAGTGGAGTTCTTAGTCGGTAAGTTGTCATTATATTATGAGTTAATTTTTTTTTTTTATCATATCTTCTATTTCCAGAACACCAAGCGGGGTTACTGTCTTCCAGGCGCCTGCAACAAGCTTTTGGCTCGTACCAGGAAGTTTTTGGTTAAGAAACCAAATCAGAACTGTATCCCACTCAGAAACCGGAACGTCCATATTTTCCAACGCGAGACAACATTCGCTTGTTGTATAGAGGAGATCTCGAAGACCACTGATTTAACCTGATATCACAAAAAAACCTTAAATAAAACCATATAGAATCTAGTACAATCATGGAGACGAGCGACCGACGCGCTACCATACGGCGACACATAAAGCAAATGTTGCCAACAGTTGTTGCAAGGAAAAGTGGAGGCTTTGAATTCTCCAACAAAGGAGAATAGTTTTTTAATACAAAAATGAGAGCCAACTAAATTTATGAAAGTTAGAGGGAGGCAGGAAGTAACAATTTTGTGCGTTTTTGTTTTATGAATGGGATTTGGTTTTGTTGCAGAGGAAGGGGTTCTTTTTGCTTTTATCATTTTTTATAGAAAGGGGAAAATGTTTTTTTTTGTTTGTTTTTTTGGGTATAGGAAGAACGAAAATAAATATTGTTCAAAAGAAGGCTTGATTTTTTGGCTTTTGCCTGTGATGTAGTGTGGGAATAGAGGAAATGTATAATATGCATGCAAATTATTCAAACTCGATTACGACTAAGAATAATTATGTTGTTGTAAATGAATACTTTTTGACTGAATTGTATAGCGAAGGATGTTATACGCTTTTGTAGGTAGGTTTTCCGTTGAGATTTAAGTTAAGTAAATACATAGGTTTAAATATATTGGAAAGGCTCTAATTAAGGTTTTTTTGTGATATCAGGTTAAATCACTTTAGTTTTGATTATGTAGGTATTTATTTATATCTAGGTAGGTATATAGGTAGGTATTGACAGATGATTGTTCGTTATGTTGTAAAATTCAAAAACTAACCATCAGATTGAGCTGAAACTTAGACAATGCAATTGTTGATGAATCAGAAGTTCACGTAAATAATTTGTTTAAACTTTTCTATAAATTTAGCTGAAAATCGAAATATAAAAAATTAGTTAAAAACTGAAGAAAAAATAATCCGTTTGAGCTGAAACTTGAGAGGTTTTAAGTTTGCCATCATACCTGAATATCATCTGATGAATTTATTACGTGCAGTTTTTCATTTAATTTTTAAATTCATGTGGCCTTAGGTTTTTTATTCAGACAAATTTATAGTTTCGACTTTAAGAAGAGAAAAGTATCCTAATTAAATTAAAATTAATGTGTTTTTTCTTGAAAATTAATTATCAATGTTCTGGAAATTTAAAACAAGACACTTATTTTTCTGCATTCGGATTTAATTTAATAAAAACATGCTGATAACACAAATTAGAAATACTTAATTAAGTTAAATTTTTTAAGAAATCGGTTTGAAATGCTAAACAATTAACAAATGTGGTAATCATGTCTTACTTTTTCGTATAAGTTTGACCTTTTTTTTAGTAAAATTGGGGATATAGGTTGGTTTGTTTCTTATAGTAACGACTAAGTGAGTGTTTGAGTGGGAGTGGGATTATTTGCTTGCGAATAAGTTTAAAGCGAGAAACAGATTGGCACAGCAACTTTGGCAGCAACGAAAACTTTGACATTAAAAGTCATGTAAAATAGATTACCAACGTGAACAGCGCTTTTGACAGCATAAAAACATTTATAAAGTTTGTCACATTTTCATTTTTTAGTGTTGATAAACCTGAAAAACTTCGCTTTAAAGTTGGCATCATTTGCACAGCGACATTGAATTTAGGGTTTAGGTCTAACGTTGATGTCGATGTCGATGTTGCTGTGTTAATGTATTCAAAGCCATTTAAAACCACTAGTTCTAAAATGAGTGATGCGGTTGTCAAAATTGCTGTTGAAGTTGCTGTGGCAATCTGTTTTTCGCATAAGAGTTCATTTTGAAATAATAAATTTTATTTATGCTCACAAAAACTCTTTTTTTTTAACTTAATTTTATTTAAAAAAATAGTTTTAGGAGTATTGAAATTGTTTTTTTTTTTTAAATAAACACCAAAGTTGTGTCTTTTTTAATTTTTTCAAATTCATTTGTATTCAAAAAACCTAATTTTTTCGAAATAATTTCCTTAATTTTTTTTAAAAAATAATTTTAAGGAGCATTGCAATTGTTTTTTTTTTAAATTAAAACACCAAATTTTTTGTTTTTTTTGTAATTTTTTAAAATATAAACTATTTTTTTCGGAAAAAATGTACTTAATCTTTTTTGAAAATATTTTGTAGGTGTATTTCAATGGATTTTCAAAATTGATTAGCCAAATTTAATTTTATTTTTTAATTTTTGAAAAAGCCTTTTAAGATACAGCTGGTGCAAGAACTAAAGCCAGCCGACCTACCAAAACGCCGATTTTTTGGTGAATGGGCTCTTGGAAAGCTGGCCGAGGATCCGCTTTTTTATCGAAAAATTGTGTTCAGCGATGAGGCTCATTTTTGGTTGAATGGGTACGTAAATAAGCAAAATTGCCGCATTTGGAGTGAAGATCAGCCAGAAGCATTGCAACAGCTACCAATGCATCCCGAAAAAGCCACTGTTTGGTGCGGTTTATGGGCCGGCGGCATTATTGGGCCATATTTCTTCAAAGATGATGCGAATCGCAGCGTTACTGTCAATGGTGAACGCTACCGAGCGATGCTAACAAACTTTTTTTTGCCCGAAATGGAAGTTCTTGACTTGCATGATATGTGGTTTCAACAAGACGGTGCCACATGCCACACAGCACGCGAAACAATGGCGCAATTGCGAGGCGAGTTTGGTGAACAGTTAATTTCACGTTTCGGGCCGGTCAATTGGCCGCCTAGATCGTGCGATTTGACACCATTAGATTATTTTTTGTGGGGGTATGTCAAGGCTAATGTCTATAGGGACAAGCCCGCTTCGATTGACGCACTGGAAGCCAACATGCATGCATTCATTCTTGAGATACCGACCGATATGTGTGAAAGAGTATGCCAAAATTGGACTCAGCGGATGGGCTACCTGAGACGCAGCCGCGGTCAACATTTGCATGAAATTATCTTTAAACATTAAATTGCAAGGTTCAAACTATCGATTCAAATAAATATTTCATTCATTTTTTCGAATTTTTTGTGTTTTTTTTTTTTTTAAAGTTCTAAACCTCTTAAAAAATTTATTCCTATTTTCATTTCAATTTTTTTTTTCAATCTCAATACCTACATACATAAATAGGTACCTACTTAAAAAAAATGAATTTTTTAAATTTTTGTCTTCATTGTATAATTAGTCAGGTACCTACAAAATATTTTTTTTGGATAGAAAGGTACCTTTTTTACCCATAAATAGGTAGATACCTAGGTTGTATTTTTTTTTCGAAAAAGAAAGCTTGGTAGGTTGTAGGTAACTATAAGGTATTTGATTTGGTTTGAAAAACAATTTTTAATAGGTGGGTGGTTGGTTAATATTTAAAATTTACGTACATGCCTACCTACCTACCAAATACATTCATATCTATGTATGCATGTTAGGTACCTATCTACATTTCTTTCAAATGTTTAAAAATTAAATGTTTTAATAGGTACCACCCTCTGCATACACACCCACCCACCCACCTGCATCCCTACATTGATATTTACATAATGTACCTAAACGTTAAAAAAAAACAAATTATACCTACCTACCGAACACCTACATAATTATTATTATTTTTGTTATTCAAAATTCCAATTACCTATCTTCTTTTTGAATAACAAACATAATAAAATACCTACTGTGAAAAAAGCCTACCAAAAATCTATTAAATATATGTAGCTATGCCTATGTACCTACTATACTTGAAAATTGGGTATACCTACCTATGCACCATAATTCAAAATGTAGCAACGTTGTATTCCACTAAGCTATAGTGAAATTTAACAACGTTGCTTTGAAAATCAACGAAAATCAAAACTGAAAATTTAAAAACAAATTCAATATTGTGTTGAAAAATAAAATCATGAAGTAATTATATATAAACATATGCCTATAGCCTGGCAATAGAAAAAAAATTAATTCTTATACATTCAAATACCTACCTACTCAAGTTTTACTTGTAAAACATAATAAACTATAGAATACCTACATACAAATGTAAACATATAGCGATTTTCCTCCTATATTCTGGTCGTTGTCATGGCAAAAATGTCTCATTTAGTTATCTCCTTTACTCCCCTTATTGTTGTCAGAACAATTAAATACAACCCTCTCCTTCTATTTTTTTCTTTTACTTCTTACTTTTTCCTTCTGTCTCAAGTCTCCACTGCCAACTAATCGACGAGCCCAGCACCGCGTTACGGCCACATATAAAGAAGAAAAAATCAGTCTCGTGGTAGTACTATAGGTTCTATATACAAAGGTACTACTATATTAGCCGTGTTTTTTTTGCAAGTCCATATGGATTTGTCGAAAAAAAACGACATCGGGACTAATAGTTTTACACGTAAATACAACAACAACTTAAATCCATATGGACTTAGCTAAGTCCAGATAATTATCGGGACTTACGTATTGTAAGTAAGAAGTTCCTAAGTCTCGATGTCGTTTTTTTCGACAAATCCATATGGACTTGCAAAAAAACACGCCTATTAATAATTGTAATACTGTATGTCATTAAATTAGTCATATCATTGAGCTGAGGTTTTGCTCGCTCTAACGAAGTTTATTTTAATCAAAACCTTGTTTAAATTACAACAATATTATTTTAAGTATAGATTTTTATGTTATCTCGTATCTCTGGATTAGTAATGGGTGACGGTCTTCAGCGTTCTCCCAATTCTCATTATAACAGTATAGTTCCGTACATCGGATATACTCTCGGTAAGTAAACGGCGGCGCTGGGCGGTTTGAGTAAGCTCTGAAAAACTAGTAATATTTCGTGCGGATCTGGTCAATTCACAGCTGAAGCTGATAGAATCGCGGACGAATCCAGTAAATAAAAGTGGTGTGACGGTTTAATAAGAGACCCCTTATCTCTGATGGGTAAGTTTATTGGAGTCACAATCAGTGTTGCCATTTTGACTGGTTTCCAGTCAGATTTGCCTGGATTTTATCGGTGTTAGCTGAAAATGAAAAACAAATCCAGTCAACTGTTTTTTTTTGACTGGTTTTTCGACTGGATTTAATAATTCAATTTGCACTTGAACTTAAAAAAAAAAAGTTTAAATACACTTACAGGTCAGTGTTAACCACATAGAGTACCTATATTACCTAGAGAACCGACCGGTACCCCTCTTGCCTTAAACACCCGCAAATTTTATTTGAGGTGAGTAAGTGAAAACTCTCTTAGTTTACTCTTTTTTCCTTATCCATGAATCCGTGTGAATGGTGGATATAAAAACAAATTGGCGCATTTGGAAGCGCAATCTAGTTTCTTAGCTCAAAAAGGTACGTGTCTACGATTTAGGTGTGCAAATCGTAGACACGCACCTTTTTGAGCTAATACCACCACTTTGTTCACAATTAAACCGTAGACACGTACCTTTTTGAGCTAAGAAACTAGAGTGCGCTTCCAATTTTCGGTAGGTGTTTTTGTTTTTTTTTAAAACATAAATATTCAAAAATATTATTCAATTTATTACCTGGGAGCAACAATGACCGATATTCTTCATAGTTTAGGTTGACAAAAGGTTAAAAAAAGAAATTTGACTACGAAATTAATAAATTTATCAATTTTTGAATTTAACGGATTTTTTTTTTTTGAATCCCTGGGCGGTCTTATCCACCTTATTGAGCAGTTTGAGCGAAGTCCTTTAAATTGAAGCCATGTTGGTTCGGTCCCATTTAAAATACATTGGACAACAACCCCATACAAAACTTAATGGGCATTTTCCTCTCAGTACAGCTTGTAGGGTGGAAGAGAACGACCGCCTGAGTCGGTTCTCTAGGTAATATAGGTACTCTAAGGGCATCATAGAGTACCTATATTACCTAGAGAACCGACCGGTACCCCTCTTGCCTTAAACACCCGCAAATTTTATTTGAGGTGAGTAAGTGAAAACTCTCTTAGTTTACTCTTTTTTCCTTATCCGTGAATCCGTGTGAATGGTGGATATAAAAACAAATTGGCGCATTAGTTCAAAAAGGGACGTGTCTACGGTTTAATTGTGAACAAAGTGGTGGCATTAGCTCAAAAAGGTGCGTGTCTACGATTTGCACACCATTAGCTCAAAAAGGTGCGTGTCTACGATTTGCACACCTAAATCGTAGACACGTACCTTTTTGAGCTAAGAAACTAGAGTGCGCTTCCAATTTTCGGTAGGTGTTTTTGTTTTTTTTTTAAACATAAATATTCAAAAATATTATTCAATTTATTACCCGGGAGCAACAATGACCGATATTCTTCATAGTTTAGGTTGACAAAAGGTTAAAAAAAGAAATTTGACTACGAAATTAATAAATTTCTCAATTTTTGAATTTAACTGATTTTTGTTTTAAATACCCGGGCGGTCTTATTCACCCTATTGAGCAAACTGAGAAAATTGAGCGAACTCCTTTAAATTGAAGCGAAGTTGGTTCGGCCCCATTTAAAATGCATGGGACAACAACTACATTCACAAATTAATGGAGTTTTTCCTCTCAGTACAGCTTGTAGGGTGGAAGAGAACGACCGCCTAAGTCGGTTCTCTAGGTAATATAGGTACTCTATGGTTAACCAAGTGTAAACGAGTAATTATGCAGTGAAATCAACGAACACATCCATTTTTGAATCTTTCTGACAAGACATCTGAGTTGACAATAACAAACAGTAGGTACAACCAAATGCCAATGGCAAAGTTTTTGTGTTAAATTTTGTTTTGAACTTGCTGGTTGGTTCTATCCAATATTCATAAAATATATTTTTGTTTTCATTAGAAAGAAAATTCGTACAGTAGCCCTCGATAATGTGAATTACCCATAATGTGAATTTCTCTAAAATGTGAACCGCCAAAACTTTACATTGTCATCTCTATAATGTGAACTTCTGAAGTATTCGAACTCTAAAATGTGAATTTCTTTTGTTAAAGGTTTTATATTTCTCTTTTTTCTCTCTTGTTAGTTTTGCGTGCGATATGAAGGACTAATTAACCGTTGTTTGCCTAGACATATTGTAACTTTTTTAATGCAACTGCAGGCCCGACAGCGTGTCCTATGAGTTGTGCAGAAACATTTTACATTGCCATGCTTTTGTTATGATGTTTTATGATCATTATTTTATTTTGTATTTTTTCTTAACTTAATAAATGTTGAAACAATCAATCAGTTTGCAAGAACTGAAAAATGTTCCAGTTATGTGAATCCTTCTAAAATCCGAAAAAAACTTGTTTTAATTAGTTCGAATTATCGAGGGACTACTGTATTTTCATGTTTGATTGTTTTTTTTTTGACTGGATTCGGAATAAATAAATCAAGTCAACAAGTCAGATTTGACTGGATTTGGAATTTTGAACTGGGAACACTGGTCACAATGGGCCTTACTAATAATAAAATTTAGTGTTGAGGTTAAAAGAAAATCTCCAGATTTTAGAAAATCCGCATACCAATAACGACTTTAATCTCCAGTTTAGTCGTTAGCAATATGTCAAAATTTAATACACGGAAATCCATGTTTAAAGTCGAACACTAAATGAAAAGTGCTGCCCTAGTGCTGTTTTATGGTACCGAAATTTGTATTTAATACTTAATTCTACTCCCATGTTATCAGGTCGATTTCAATAAGTATAGGTATATTCATGGGTTGGTTTCAATCTTCAGATTTTTCTTTAAAGCTAAAAAGAAGTGTTTCATTTAGAAGTACTTTATTTATAGTTTGTATGTTTAGGTAGTTATGTGTAACATAAATTGATTATCTTATTTGTTCATACAGTGTGCACTTGTGGAAATCAGAATTTCGATAATAATCTAAATTAAAAAAAATACAAAGGCATAAAGCCATCGTAAACGTTCGTAAACAGTCGTAAGCTCTGTAAATATTTCAAGTTTTCCATACAAATTTTGATAGACTTACGCATTTGACGACTTTTACGAATTTTACGACGAAAAACTGGCCCTTACTGTTTAACAATAGAAAACCTAAAAAAAAAACAATTAAATACTCAGATAAAATATGCCAGTTTACTTATTTTTATTTGAAAATATTTTTTTAGTTTAAGATTTTCTTCGAATGAAAAATATTAAAATAAAGTATAAGAAATATATTTCCTTGTCAAAAATATGGTGTTATAAATTTAAAAAAAAATTGTTCCAACACTTAAATCAATTGACGTACTTTAATACTTTCTGTAAAAAATAATACGGCAATACTTAACTTTGAAGGAATAGAGCAAATTATGACAGTTCCTGCTTTGTTGTTTTTTTTATTTATGTTGTGTTTGTGTTGCAGAAAATAAAGTTATCCAAAGAAAACTTAACAAACAAAACATCAATCAACAATTTCATCATCATCAGCTTGCTACAAATGCAATCGTCCCGGAAATTATGCCCGTGACTGTAATTCCGGGCTCCGGGATTCACGCAAGTGACGAGATGGCGGTAGCGGAGGAAGTGGACGGAACCCGGAGAAATGCTACAAATGCAACCAAACCGGGCATTACACAAATGCATGCCCCGAGGAGTCGTTGCAATGGAATTGGTCACATTTCCAAATCCAGCACCCAAATGGATAACCCAACATGCTACAAATGCAACAAACTCGACCACTGGACAGATGAACGATAGCCGTAGCTCGTCCAACTTCATATTACAAGTGCAACAGAGCCAGTCACATTTCCAAGTAACCAAGACTTGCTACAGCTGGGGCAAGAGCGGGCATCTGAGGTGTGAATGTGGCGACAAGCGAGGACACAACTAATCAGAGCGATGGACTTACGATGTTTTTTTCGGTAGCTGCAAAGAGCGTTCCCGAGAAGTAAAACTTCGCCTTCTTTATAAAATATTGTACCTACCTACTTGTTTTACCTACCCCCCAAAACAAAAAACAAAGAAAATCTGACTGCAATATTAAAATAATGCTGTGATTGTTTTTTAATATTAATTTAAAATACTGGACCTGCTGATAGAAATAATATAAAACCAACTTGGGTTTTAATTGTTCCTTCAGCAAACGACTTAATTAGTTGGTTGCCTCCGGTTGGAACTTTGACAGACTTTCGTGGAAATTCTGACAGTTCATTCAATTTATTTTCTCATTTGTAGTAGATTTTGTAATAGATTCAAGGAAAGTCTGCAAACTAGTAAGTGAAAGGGTTAAATTGTTTATTTGTAGCATTTTGTTAAAGCTTAGCACTTTGTTTTAACCTTCCGGTTAACTAATAGTCGACATTAGCGTTTGATTATTAATAAGGCCCAATGGCTTTTCGGGTATAATAAGTATTTTTTTTTCGTACGAGTCCCAATGGTCTGATGGTATCTTCTTTCTTCTGTAAGCTATGTCCTCTTATACTACCCTGAATAAATAAGATTTTTATTTACCTCTATAAATCTCTCTAATAATCTAATCTAAATAATCTCTCTAATCTAATAACTGCTTGGATTTAAATATTCTAAACTCAGAATTTAATGGAACATTAAAAACTTCCTTAGAAATGTTGATGAAACCAAAAGTGAACTGAATGTTTCCAAAAAAAAGTAGTTATTTTCATTCTGGCTGCCTTGTGATTTCAAAGTCGTCTCGGTCTATTAGAACTTATTCTCGTCTCAGTATCGTCTTGGACTGTGTCATTTTGTGGTTGTGGGGAATTTTTTTTATTATTTTGGATGAAATATTGAACCATAAAGTTTGAATCTAGAAACTGCATAGTATATTCATTGAAAAAATCAATATATAATTAAAAATTGCAAGGTTTTAATTTTGAATCTTTTCTGCCAACATCTCCTTATGGTCAACTATACTATCGATATCTAAATGTAAGTCCAAAAAATACGATCTCGCCTTTGGATCCTTTGACTGATACTTTTCTCGTCTCCAGGAATTCCATGCATTTTATATCATTTTGGTATTGATCTGTTCTCGGGCAACGTGACCCCTCCAAACTGAAATCCTAGATCCGCGCCTGCAGAAGACCACTTCAATGCATTAGTTGAAAAAGCGAAAGAAAAATATGCAGCAGAAGAAAGATCGGGGCGACCTTTTTAGAAGCAAGGGGGAAGTTAATGCCAGCAAGCATTATAAACCATTAACTATAAGAAATACAGTCATTCATTCCAGGAAGTCATATCCAAATATAGACATCATCATCAAGCGGTAAACAATAGACAATCGTCTAAATGAGAAAGGTCACGTAGTCCCATTCAAACATTAAACCTAATATAATAAGCTGGTATATAA
Organism: Leucozona laternaria; assembly: GCA_932273885.2. Lineage (NCBI taxonomy): Eukaryota > Metazoa > Arthropoda > Insecta > Diptera > Syrphidae > Leucozona > Leucozona laternaria. Next base: position 112,564,279 of record OW026366.1, read on the forward strand.
GAAAGTAACCCCTAGATATTCCAAGAAAAGTAAATACCTGAATACAGATAGTGAGAACAAAGAAGTTTATCTTGCAAGCAATGATAATAAAAAAGTATTTAAAAACATGAAGCCAGATCACATAAATACTGAATGCAAACTCAGCACGGCAGATCATTTTAAGGATCAATATCGCTACCATCACGTTGGTCGTCTACATCACAATTCGTTATTCGGCAGTGTATCGCACTGAGTGAATATCCGTTGATATCACATGCAACTAGGTCTGAAGGAAACGTTCTGCTTTGTAGATATAAATAATTAGTTTAAATGTAACTAGTAAAATTAAGTTAATCGTAAGTTTTAAAATTTAAATAAAAATATTATTTTAAAACACTTGCGTTATACATTTATTAATTCGCGCTTTGTATTCGTGGTTTTGAAATGTCTGTTAAATATGATGAAGTGGATCACCCATCCACTTGCTGGACAGCCCAATCGCATATAATTTTTAGAAAAGGGCACCTCTTTTCTTACAGTCGAAAATTGCATGAAAATTCACAAAGAATGCATGTATATTTTTCTTTTATTTTATATAAGTATCAGCAACATTATAAAGTGAAAATATATAGTCTGCTGTTCAATATTTTTTCCTGAATCTAGCATGAAATTCTGACAAAATATACCTGTTAATAACCCATAGCGTCAACCTGTTCTGAATTAGTCCAGCGAATAGCTTAGCACCAGGGCTGCCGTTTTGAAAATTTGCATGGGAGTATTTCAGAATATTAGAGGGGAATATTTCGTGTTCCGGAGTATGCAAAAAAAACATTCGCCATTAATATTAACAATATAAAATTTATTAAAATATTTTCAAAATTTGTACTTCAATTCATACATGATTAAGATTAATAATGACTTTATTTTGCATAATTTCTTAATTCTATGTTTTAACAAATCATAAAAAAGCATGGCGTGCGCTGTCTGCTAGAGTGACAATTTAATGTTTACCTATATATAAGTAAAGAAGATTTAAATTTTCTAAAATATATATCTTTGTATGTAATTCTTTGGATATCATTAAATTAGCTCATCGATTATATTTTTCCGGTACCTTAAACCCTATTCTATGTACTTAGCCAGCTGTTTCCAATTTTCACTATTTAAAGTGTTTTTCATCTCAACATTGTTTAGGACACTTTTCCCAAACACCGATACCCGAATTTCCGCCAGAATTGGACACCTTCCCAAAAAGTGGTATACATCTTCTTTCAACCTCATGTTGCACAGCCCACATGTATCTGCAAGGTCATTTCTGTACGGAATGAAATTTAATGGGATAACCTCTTCTCTTGCTCTAATGATTAAAGATATTTCGTCCGTTGAGTAGTTGCAATTCAAGTAGTTCCTGTTCTTTAAGTTATGATTGAGATGGGCATAGATAGCTCGTTGTACAGACGACCTCGCCTTTATTTCGAAATCCTGTCATTTTTTCAGATCTACTACTTTTGATTAACTCGTACGCCACGGATTTCCAAGTCTGCATATTATTTCTATCTAGGTCTATGGAATAGCTACAATATTCTGCCAATATCTTCCACTGTGCATACCATGATATTTCTTTTCTTACTACCAGCATACTTATCTTTTTTGGCAATCTTCTGTCGTTCATTCTAATCGTTTTTATGGCATAGTCAACTTGCATTTTTAACGTTGACATGTACAAAGGGAATAACCCTGTTTCAAGAAGAAGAATATGATTTGGTGTTGACTGAGGCAACTTGAAACTTCTTTCTAAGAAGTATCGCAAGTTTCTCCACTTCTTCGAACTCTTTATGGCCCCAATTTTGCGCAGCATAACACATTATAGCTTTAGTTGTTGCCTCAAAAACTCGATACTTTGATGGTGAATCCTCATCTTTACTGGAAATGACGCTTCTCCAATCTCCAGGTTGCATTTATAGCACTGTTTGATTTTGCGAGTTTTCCTGGCATATGTCTTTTCAAGTTAAGATTTCTCGTAATGAGAACACCTTAGTAATTATACTCATTTACTACCTCTACGTCATGGCTAGCAAATTTCCATTTCTCATTTCGACAGTTTCTACCTCCTGCATTGCGAAAGATCATGATTTTTGATTTAACGAGGTTTACTTGCAGTTTCCATTTATCGCAATATTCAGCCAGCCTTTTCAACATAAACTGAAGACCATGCGGTGTTTCAGCTAGTGCTGCAATGTCATCAGCATTGTTCCAAATCTCCGATCCAAATCTCATTTATATCGTCAATAAGGGGGCAAACAGAAGTGGACTTAAATTACATCCTTGGCTAAGACCAATTTCAACTTCGAATTCCTCCGATATTTCGATTCTATTAACTATTGCTGAAGTTGTACGTGCATACAGACTTTTTATGATTCTTCTGAATTTGAAGGACATTCCTTTATTATACAACTTCATCATGAGAGCCTTTCTGTCAATTGTATCGAAAGCTGCTTTAAAATCGATGTAGGATGTATACAGTTGTTCTTATGTATAAACATTTCCGCAATATTGGTGAGCACATCAATTTGGTCTACAGTGGAGTAATCTCTACGAAAACCAGCCTAGTTTTCACTAAGGAGATTATTTTCGTGGATCCATGAGTATAACCTTTTGCTCGGAATTTTGGTAAAGATCTCCATTAATGCGATAAGTACTGAAATGCCTCTGTAGTTTGCTGGGTTACTGCATTCACGTTTTTTAAGGATAGGATTAAGTAGAGCTTTATTAAAATATTCCGTAACTGAACCGTCAACAAGCAAACAGTTAAGCGCAGCCATTAGTTTTAGAGTGAGATGTGTAGTGCCGAATTTAAAGAACTCCATTGTCCTTATTTGACTCTTTGAGAGCAGCTTCAACTTCAGCTTCCGTAAAAGGGGCATCAAAAGTGTTGTTTTTCGGGCTGGGAACCGCAAATGGGAAGGTATAACTGTAGTTGTCTCTTGTCATTTCACTAAAATAGTCTACAAGTTCAACTGATCCGTTCCTTTTTACTTTTCCATTTATCTCCCTTACTGTTTTCCAAAAATCAGATGCACTGCTACGTAACATTCCGAGATTTTTCGAGCGACTTCCATGGCATGATTTCGACGTTTAACATTGCACAACCTTTTACATTCCTTGTTTGCGTGTACATATTTTAGTCTGAAGAAATTCTGTGGCCACAAGGAAAAACCGCTAAAGTCCACTTTTAACTTTTTTCAGGAGAGTCTGAAATTACAAATTCCTCTAGAATAGTATTGGAAAATCTGATCACCTTCAAACTAGTATGGAATTGAAGCTGTGTTATCTGCTATTTAATATAAAATCAAACAATTTTCATAGCTTTTCTTTGGAAAGCGTAGGAAGGGGAACAAACAAAAAAATGAACACAAACAGCTAACATTGAATAAGGTAAAAATAGAAAAAAATAGTTTTAATTTTCATCTTCTTCACTTTCTAAGTCAGGATGTATGTTTGATTCGCTTGAAGTCACACGAAGGCTTCTATAAAAGTCATGAAACTCGGGATTTATATATTGCATCAAGTCCATAAGATCCTTCTTTTTCTCAGTAGATATATTTGGTACATCTTCTACAATCTTAATATCATCTAATGTAAAAGTCAAAGCTGCTCTTTTGGCCAATGCAAGTATTTTAAATGGTTCCTCTGGATTTAAAGACGTTTTATAAAATATTTTCTTACTGTCATTGGTGTAACGAATCCACCTAACTGTATTCTATATAAATTTTTCCCCTTCTAAATTGGATCGTTTCCAGTTCAAATTCGTTTTTGATATTTCACAGAAATTGAAGAACTCAGTTTGTTTCATTTCAAATACTTTTTTTTTTGGAATTGATACCATCTATGAATTGATAAAAATCTCTAGGCACACTTATTTCCACATTTGACTTACTCTTTTTTCTTTCAATAAGGGCATGGTCAGTATCGCATTCCATGTGGGTATGTCCAGGCTCTAAAAACTCATGGTCAATGTATTCGATTGATGAATTGTCTTTAAGAAAGAGAAGAAACATAGCAGCTACATACGAGTTTTTATTTTGGCCAGAGCATGAGTCACTGTAAAAAGTTATTTTAGTATTACTTGATGGCAATGATTTAAGGTCCTTGAAAATACAGGATGAAATTTCATTACCACCACGGCGCGCAATACCTTCGTGCCACATGAAACAGCCCGAAGAATTAGTTTCTAAGTCATGGATCGTAAGATTAAAGGTCCACAGCTGTCTTTTGTAAAAACTTACAGAATTTCTAAGAAACGAAGTTGGCAGACATTGCTGTAAATCGAATCCAAAAGCTCTCATGCTTTCATTTTACTTCGCGTTTTCCTTGTCAATCTTTTTCTGGTCGTAGCCTAAGTCTGCTTTCTCAACATGCATATTTTTTTGCTCATTGAATATCCTTCTTTCTTCATCGCTTTGAGCAACTTTAATTTTGGACAAAAATGTATCACATGTTGCACAGGTATCTAATTTTGGTGCTTTAAACTTAATGTTCATGGTGTGGAATATTTGAGCATATGTGGATATTCCTACAGGATGAACAACTTCATTTTTGTACATGCGATGCATAGCTGCAAGGTTTAGGCTCCCGTGAAGATATTTTTTGGCTGTATCCCTACGGCTAAAGTGGCTCTCATAGGCTGGGAATTTGCATATGTGCCGCTTAATTTCTTCTTCCTTTTCCTGATTTATTTTGTTTACAGGATTTCTTTTCCCGCGGCAATTTTTAAACGACAAAAAGGGACACACAAGTTTTTTGGAAATAACACTTTTAATGAAACTTTCGGTTTCACCAAAACATTGCGTGAAATGTGTTCGACAAATGCTACTTCTGTTTCCATAGTATTCCAAAAAATATTTGACCGTATGTTCTCGATTACGTTTTCGATCATTGGAATTTACCAGAGTGTTACATTTTTTCTTTGCAATAACCAACAGATTTCCAATGTATAGTATCCTTTGATCGTAAGAACCCAGAGACCAATAGTGGTTGAAAATAGTTTCAATTTTCTCAAACGGAAATTTTTCTTGGTATTTACTGCGGCACATTCCAAACGGTTGAGAAATTCTGGCATGCTTAAATCTTCCAGAAGAGGTTTCATAAGACTTACCATTATTTCTGGATTTCTGGCGACAAAGTCTTTTATTTTCGCGTTTTGATATTGTTTGAATACTAAAACCTTCCACTTCTTCATCCTCCCAGCATGAATCAATGGACGCAATTCGAAAATCAGGATCTTTAATCGAATTATCAGAATTTTCGCATTCTGGAAGATCCTCGTAGTTAATACTGTAATGTTCTAATAACGTCCACTTATTTACTTTACAAAACACACACTTTATTTCACTTCAAATCTATTTTATTATTCTCCAATCACAATAGTATGCAATTTAAAATTCACTTCCGGATACACTTTTACTTCTTATACTACGTTTTCACTGAGCACTAAATCGCGATTTAAGAGGATTTAGCATAAATCCCCTTCAAATCTAGAAGATCTACCATACAAATTTAAATCTCCTCAAATGAAGATTTAAAATAAATCTCATTGAAATCTTCTTGCAAGAAGGAGATTGTCAAATCAAACAATCCTAATTTTGTAGAACGCACCCTTTTAAACGTCAGTTTTTCCATAGAAATAAAAAAAAATTATAAAATATTTTTGCGCGTTGGCTGAAGGAATAAAAATGCAAGTATTTACAATGTATTTCATATATTTATAATAATATTTTGGTAAACAATACAAATTCTAGATAATGCAACAACCAAAACAAACAAAAAACAACGGTCAACCTAGACACTGGAGGATGGGGAGCTTTTCATTGAAGAGTGGGCCGAAAAATTGTGTTTTTTTCTGTAATTATGGATTCTCCTATTGAATTTACCCACTCTTATGTTATTTTGAAGAATAAAATGATGTGATAACAATAGATTTAGGTTACTAGGCTCATTTTTAATAAATAGTTTATTCAAAATTAATTGTTTTATTGCTCAAAAATTGTTTTTTTCCGTTCGCTATACGTTTGCCGATTATATTTGTATTACTCTTGTCAAATTGAGTTGACAATTGAATGGCAATTCAGACTGAAAACGTCAAATTAATCTCCTTTTTTGTGGTGAAAACACTTCAAGATTAATTTTAAATCTCCTACCTTAAATCCCGGATTACCTCTTGGTGAAAACGTAGTATTACTATACGTTATATTCAAAATTAAGCTGTCTAGTCGCTCGAAAACATCTCCTTATATAGGGAAGTAAATAGTTCTAGTCTTCACTAGTATCCACTGGAATATTCGAGTATATCTCCTTCTAGAAGTTTCCTTTCCAGTCGCTGACAGATGGAACACTGGAATTGATACTCAGCTGATCCACAAGATGGCGCTGAAGGTTTGAAGTTTTGATGACGGTTGAAGGTTTGATGTTTAGTTTTTCCGAGAGATGGAGCTGCAAACAGTAAGAGGATTTTCCCTTGTTTCAAATTCAAAGTAGTTGGGTAATTATTAAATCGTTACATTGCCCCCCTCTTAGGATTGTTCGTCCCGAACAATTTCATCAGTACTTTCACCATTATAGCGATGTAAACGGTCACAATGAACTACTTTTAATTTGCCTCTTACCCCTCTCCGTATACGGTAAACCACATCATTAATTCTTTTGACAACAGTGTTAGGGCCTTCCCAGTTTTGTTGAAATTTTGGTGACAGTCCCTTTTGTCGGTGAGGATTATAAAACCACACAAGGTCTCCTTCTTGTAATCCTGTCGTTGTTGCTCGTGCGTCATATCGAGTTTTCATCCGGTCACTGCATGTTTTTATGTTTTTCCTTGTTCGTTGCTGAATTTCATCAAGTCTTTCCTTCAGGTTATCCACATATTCCTCTGTTCTTTGCGGCTCAATTGTACGGCATCCAAATTTCACTTCACTTTGAAGCCGTATTGTTGTTCCAAACAGGATCTCGGATTTAATATGTCTTGCCGAGCTATGTGCCGCACTTCGAAAAGTCATCAGGAATAATGGAATATGTCGGTCCCAGTCTCGTTGATAGTCGCCGACAACCTTTGACAGATGTTCTTTAACCGTCCTGTTGAATCGTTCAACCATCCGATCAGATTGCGGATAAAGCGGGGTTGTCCTCGTCTTTTTAATGCCAAGGAGTGTGCAAACTTCCTGAAAGATGTTAGATTCGAAGTTCCTTCCTTGGTCAGAATGCAGTTCCATAGGTACGCCGAACCTGCTCACCCAATTGAAGACAATCTGGTCCACGACTGTTTTGGTTTCCTGATTTGGAATGGCGTATGCCTCAGGCCACTTGCTGAAGTAATCCATCACTACAAGGATGTATCGGTTCCCGCTATTTGTTTCAGGAAAAGAGCCTGTGACGTCCACTGCAATCATTTCGAAAGGTGTGCCCACATTGTACTGATGCATTTTACTTTGAATCTTTCTACCTGGGCCCTTGCTAGCTGCACAAGAATCACATTTTCGGCTCTTGCATGTAGCCAGTAGAACCGTTGTCGTACCTTTTCCAGCGTCTTATTGACTCCCAAATGACCTCCAGAAGCTCCATCATGCATCTCTCGAAGAACATCATTTACCTTTGACCGAGGTACGATAAGCTGCATCACATAAGACTTACCATCTGCGGATTCCCATTTACGCACATGAAGCGAGTCCCATTGGGCCCAATAAGCTTTCAGAGCAGGGCTTCTATCAGAGATGTCACTCCATTCTGGTTTTTCTTGGTGTTCCTTCCATGCAAAAATGGGTTCAATATCTGAGTCTTCTTGTTGAGCAATCCTGAGTTCTTCGTTGCTCCAACCGTAAATGGGATCGGCTTTTATTCGTTGTACGGCAATCACCTCCTTTTCTTTTTGACGCGTGCAATGTTTGCAGTCTTGTTTGCATGGTCGCCGAGATACTGCGTCTGCGTTACAATGAAGTTTTCCTCTTCGATGTTGGATCTGATAGTCGTAGGTCTGCAGTCTCTCGATCCATCTTGCTACTTGACCTTCAGGATTTCTGAAGTTCAAAAGCCAGTTGAGTGCACCATGGTCCGTTCGAAGAAGGAACTTTTTTCCATAGATGTATTTATGGAAATGCTTTGTTGCTAAAACCAGAGCTAGAAGTTCTCTTCTGGTAACACAATAAATACACACTGGCTTCTCCATCATGGACTTGTGAGAGTACAGCTCCAATTCCAACGTTACTTGCATCAGCGTCGATGATAAAAGGTTTTCCTGGAGTCGGATAGGTCAGCACAGGAGCGTTACATAAGCGCAGCTTCAGTTCTTGAAAGCTTTTCTCGCACTCACCTGACCATTCGAACGGCTTCCCTTTTTCAATAAGTTGATGCAAGCTTTTGGCGATTCCAGCAAAATCTTTCACAAAACTCCGATAATATGTGGCTAAACCAAGAAAGCTTCGGAGTTGATGTTTATCCTGTGGTGTTGGCCAATTCTTGACGGTGTCAACTTTCTCAGGATCGGTCTTTAATCCTTTAGACGAGATGACATGTCATAAGTATTTAACTTCGGTGTTGAAAAGCGCACATTTGTCTTCATTTAACTTTAGGTGTGCTTCTCGAAGTCTCTCGAATAGAGCTTTAAGATTGCCACAATGTTCGTCAAATGTTTTGCCATATACGATGATATCATCCAAATAGACTAGGCAAGATTTCCAAGTAAGTCCATGTAGATATTGCCCACTGGGTGAAGAGAAAATATCAACATACTCATGAAAATTAGTTTACACACTTCTGTGTATCCACTTCGTTGATCTTGGTTATCGCGGATACAGATTCACATTGTCCAACTATTTCTCCTTTCCTGAACTTAACTTCGTACTGTTTGATGTTGAGTATCCGTACAGGCACCATGTTGTTCTTTGGTGCCACGAGAGTTTTCCCTGCGATGATGTTTTGGGAACATTGCTCAGTGGCTGGTTCCAACATGAGGTACCGATGACTACCCAAATCACCCTTTATTTTTGTCCAAACGAACACTTCTGAAGAAGGAGGCAAGCTTATGTCTTCTTTGATGACAGTTCTTAGAGTTGATGATTTTTCGTCACCATAAACCATTGGAATCTCTACATTTTTGTACTTAAGAACTTGCTTACCGATATCCAAGATTACTTCATGTTCTTTCTAGAGTCAATTCCGATAATGCATTCATCACATATGTCTGCTACCAGAAACACATGTGTAAACTCCAGCTCTGCCATCGATACCAGAAACCAGTTTCTGCCCCTCGAAGTTGGTTCTTACTCGTTTTTCGACTAGCGACTGGGAAACAAGTCTAGCAGGAATGTTGGTGTTATTGCTTCTTTGTTCTGGAGTATTATTTCTGCTTCCACAATGTTGAAATGCAGCTCTTCTCGGTGGTAGTCTGCACTGGCGCTGGAGGTGTCCGGTCTTATTACAATTCCAGCAAAGAGCAGGTCCATCTCGCTGGTTTCTTTGGAATGCAACTCTTTGACATGAGCATTCTTCAACTTCCACTTCTCTCACTCGATGAACTCCTTGAGAAGCCTGTTCTGCTGCTTCCATGGTCAAAACGAAAGCTAATGCCTCAGGAAGCGTCCGTTTTCCAGCAGTTCGAATTGATCGCTGTAGGTTGATGTCGGAAACAGCACGGACAAAGGCTTCTGTTGCAAACTGACTTATAATTTCGTCTCGTGCAGTTGGGTATGCCAAATGAGCCAACCGTTCGATGTCTGCTTGAAGTTGCTGCAGACTTTCTCCTCTTTTCTGTACTCTGGTATTGAGTTGGACGCGAAAGACTTCTTGCATATGGCCATCTCCAAAACGTTTGTCGATAGCCTGAACAAGAGCACTGAAGTTGCCGTTCTTGTCTGCTGGTATGGTTTGAAATAGTTCAGCAGCAGTTCCTCTAAGGGCAAGCGTCAGAGCTATATATTTGTCTTCGTCATCCCAGCCATTTGTTTCTGCGGCTACCTCAAAGTGCTTCTTGTAGATCGACCAAGAAGTTTGTCCATCAAAGGTTGGTGGATACATTTCCTTTCGCTTTGGAAAGTCCCCAGAACTTTCTCGAACCTTCATTTTTCTTACTTTATCCAATTTATATGTAATGCTCTGAATTTGGTCTTCGAACTTTTCTTGAACTTTCTCCAGCTTTGTGTCTACTGTTAGAAATTGTTATTCGACAGGTTCGTCAAGAGCAATTAATTTGTTCTCGAAAGCTTACCTTCCAGGAGATTTTTCTGATCTTTTAATCTTTCCAGCATATTGTTTTCTTGTTTTTCGAGAAGATTCTTTTGCTCATTGCGTTGTTCATCAAATCTTTCCAGAAGATTCTTTTGTTCATTGCGTTGTTCATCAAATCGAGCAAACAAGTCATCATATTGCTCATTTCGAAGCTAGGACTTACTTGTTCTTCGGGCATTTCAATCTCAAAGAGAAATGTGTCTGGGTTTTCTCCGTGTTGTCTTAACTCTTCTTGTAGACGAATAATGAGGTCATTTTTTGTTCCAGCAGTAGGAAGACCTCGTTTATTCAATTCTGCCTCAAGTTCAACACAATTCAATAAATTCACTATTTTACCCATGTTCTCAACTTTTTTTCACTTTTATCTTCCACTTTTCACCGTAGATTATCTGATGAAATAAGTTTTATTCCACTCTTCTGACACCAATGTAATGTTCTACCTAGGTTCGATAGTAAAACTTATTTCCTTTAAATAATAATGTCCACTTATTTACTTTATAAAACACACACTTTATTTCACTTCAAATCTATTTTATTATTCTCCAATCACAATAGTATGCAATTTAAAATTCACTTCCAGATACACTTTTACTTCTTACTTTACGATATCACATTCAAAATTAAACTGTCTACTCGCTCGAAAACATCTCCTTATAAGGGGAAGTAAATAGTTCTAGTCTTCACAAGTATCCACTGGAATATTCGAGTATATCTCCTTCTAGAATTTTCCTTTGCAGGCGCTGACAGATGGAACACTAGAATTGATACTCAGCTGAATCACAAGATGGCGCTGTGAACGGTTGAAGGTTTGATGTTTAGTTTTTCCGAGAGATGGCGCTGCAAACAGTTAGAGGATGTTCTCTTGTTTCAAATTCAAAGTAGTTGGGTAATTATTAAATCGTTACAATCATTGACTTACTATATATGCACTGTCAGGAGCCAACTTCACGTGTGTTCTATAATCCAACTAAACCCCACCAGCGCTAGCGTAGGTATAGCGGAAAACACAGTGAAACTTTCGACATTTCAGATTTGTGCTTATTTTCTTTATTATTAAAATTTTTTAAAAAACTCAAAACTTAAACTTTTGTTCCGATAAAACCATCGCCAAAAAAAAAAACAATAGGAAAAACAAGAAATTTGCTGCCCACATTCACATCGGTGAATGCTGCTATTTTATTCAACAATTCGTTTCATCTTTAATCTACGCAACAAGAAGTAAGTTCTCACATAAACCCCAAAAGAGTACTATAATCGTGATATTTTTTTGAAGGGACTTTGAAATTTGCAATTAAGTGACTGTAGGCTATGTCGTCTCCGAAAGACCAGTACCCCAGACCATCCGGAAATCTCCATACTATTTCAAATACATGCCAGTAGGTAACACAATAGGAGAAGTCCAAATTTAATCTAAAGAACAAGTCTATCGTGGGTTAAAATCTGGGTGCTTATTTTAACCAATTCAATGAAATTAGGTAGATAAATAAAAATCTTTTTGTGCATTTAGAAAAATACTTTCTGGATGATCCAGAACTGATGGACAAAATACCTGTTCAATTTACTATTGAACAAGTCAACATCATTTGAACACGACTGCAATGTGCTGACGCGATGGGAAGTGGTTCTTTTTTTTTGCTTCCCATCACAGTTGACTTCGTATTATTGTTTTTATTTTCTTTTCTTTCTAATATTTCACCTAAGCGTGAGACCAGACGAAATGTGATCTTGTGCAAATGTATAAAAGTGCAACGTCTGGCTTCACGCGCTGTGTATCCATAGTGTCGACTCATCGGTTTTTGGCTTTGCCTTTTGCAAGCTGCCTGATGGGTCGAAAAAAATATAGATTATTCACTGTTCAACTCTCAAAGCTAAAAATTGATTTTCTGTTACTTAAAATTACTAAATTGACTTGAATAAAGACCTTGTTTGTTTTACGTACATTTTGAATTTCTTTTTATATAAAACATTTGGCGACCGTGACAGGACTAACTAAAAAAGTTTAGTGGCCTACAATTAACACAATAAAATAAAAGAACAACAATAAGTGAGAAGTGAGAGTGAAGTGAGTCAAAAAAGAAAAAAAAGTGGTCAGTAATAAATAAAACCATCTTAACACATTTGAACACAGAATTAAAGACAGTGAAAATAAATAAAAAAAAATAATATTTTTAAAACAATGGTTTCCTCAATTACTGAATTAACCAACCAACAAAATGAGGTAGGCAAGGAAATATGCACCATCGCCCGCAATTACGGAAAGGATGGCCCTGGCAGGAAAAATCTGCAGTATCTACACACACGGTGCAACAGACTAAATGCACTGTGGGTATCCTTCGAAAAGGGGGATAGAGAGATAAAAGATAGTTATCCTGAAGAAATAGAACACGAATATTTCACCAAAGGATATTATGACGCGGTTAAGAAGGTGTATGATTCCATGAAGGATGACATCATGAGGCGGTTCGCTGAAACGGATAAAGACAACTCTGATGATTCTGAAGAAAAGACCGCAGCAGTCAAGCTTCCATCGGAGCAGCAAAAGGAGGACTTCGTAGGACCAACAGCAGTCAAGTCCCCATCAGGGCAACCAAAGGATCCCGCCGGCACAGCACAGAAACCTTTTAGTGTCCCAACAGGGCTGGAGGTAAAGCCCGCTTCTGAAGATAATACTTTCGGGAAATTCACAACTGGAATCAATAGGGTGACGAAGGAAAATAAATTCCGGCTGCTTGGAAAAAGTTGCCTAGAATCAATAAATAAGTGCCCAGTGAATTTACGGGAAACCTGTCTACAACAATTTATTCAAAGGACAAAAACCCTTATAGCCAATTGGGAGGAAATGACCGCTGCTTACAAACGACTTGGAGACGATGCAGCTGTCACCGACATAGAGCTCTATTTCGAGCTTTAGGATCTTTTGGGCTTAAGGATCACCTGGTTGCCGAACAACAAATTGGCTGATACAGCATGTGAAAAGGTACAGACAACGGCAACTACCCAAAATCGAGATTCCGAAATTTGACGGAAGTTATCTCAATTGGCCACAGTTCTTCGACCTATATAAGCAAATGGTGCACAACCAACCAATTGCACCAGCACAGAAGCTGTATTTCCTGAAGACAAATGTAACTGGCGATGCCCACAACTTGATCCAGCATTTTCATGCCACTGACAGTAATTATGAATTGGCATGGAACGCACTAGTGGACCGGTTCAACAATAAAAGACTACTTTTGACAGCCCAGTTGAACCGATTATTCCAGCATAATGTCGTCGATGACAACGTCAAAAGCCTACTATTTCGACTTGAAAACCGAATTATTGAGACAATTTCGTAATTGCAAGATGGATCACGAGATTCTTCGCACAATTATGGACAGAAAACAACAACCAAATGAAAATTTCGATGAGTTCTACGAAGATATAAGAGGACTCATATTACAAATGAAAAACAGACCACCGGAAATGGATTTGGTGTCTATGGTGCGCAAAATATAAAAGATAGGACCGCGAATCTTATATTTAGTTGTAGCATCAAGGGTATACAAGACCTGATGGAAGAATGCTGACGGACAGAGAAACACCTTGCTTCTAGAGAATCGCTATTCAAGAAGCAAATAAACGAAATTGAAGAGCGTGAAGTTTCTCGCAGTAGATACATGTCAGGGAACTCTGAAGATGAGGAACTACATATAGCTGCAGTTCAAAATAAACGGACCGGACCGGACCGGACTCAAACGAACTTGAAAACGGATAAGGGACATTCCACGTATAAGACTAATGAAAGAGACAGGAAGCCAGGACTTTCGACTGAAAAGATCGTAGAGACATGTCCTTCCACATTTCATTCGCTGACATGTTTCTGTTGCGGGAAAGGAAACATTTCCTTTAGTTGTGCTAACTGTCAGGAAAACCTGAAAGTCAGCAGTGCAACCGGGATCACACCGCTGACAAAAACAGCTATCCCGGAGAAGCAGAACCTGCCAAAGTAAAAATTTTAAAGAGAGAATACATGAATATAGAAGAAAAGAATACCATTATAACTCCATTGCAGCATAAAAGTTTACATCAGCGTATGAGAGAATATGAAGATGCTAGGAAGAGAATATTTAATGAAGAAGTTAATTGTAAAGATGAAAAGAAAAGTAGAAAATTTAGAAAGATAGAAAAGTTACGGGAAAATTGTGCAATATATAGGGCAAGAAAGAACAAGATTGAATCAACGATTCTAGCAGTTGCTGGCGATAATCGGCCCTTCGCAAATGTGCATGCAAACGGGGAAGAAATGCAAGGTCTTTTAGACAGCTTCAGTTAGTTGCCTAGGGAAGGGTGAAATAAATTTCATCGAAAAAACATAAAATACCTGTGATGAGAATGACAGAGGACATACGAACGGCAGACGGAAAACAACAACAAATAACTGGACGATTTATGGCCAAAATTTCATGGGGTAATATTACACATGAAATAGAATTATATATAGTACCCAGCTTACAACAAGAACTCTATTTAGGAGTTAATTTCTGAAGAACCTTCCAGGTTGCTCCAAACGGTACTGGGATTGGGTAAGACGACAGTAGAAGAGCATGTCATTGAGATGGAGGACGACACCATTCCCATAAAACAAAGACATTACCCGACCTCAACCGTTGTTCAGAAGCTAATGTACGCTGAGCTCGGTAGGATGGTCGGGTTGGGAGTTATAGAAGAAAGTGAAAGCGCATATAGTTCACCGGTTGTGCTGGTTCGTAAGCCAGGCAAAAACAGGCTGTGCTTGGATTCACGGAAGGTGAACGCAGCCACGAAAAAATTTGCGTACCCTCTCCCACATATTGAAGGGATTTAGAGTCGACTTCACAATACGCACTTCATCTCGAGTATCGATTTGAAGGACGCCTTTTGGCAGATTCCTCTGGAGAGGAAATCAAGGAAGAAGACGGGCTTCACAGTCACTAGGCGACCGTTGTACCAATTCACGGTTATGCCGTTTGGTTTGTGCAACGCTGCTCAGAGAATGTGTAAGCTAATGGACAAAGTCATTCCCGCTCGTTTGAGAGGCAATGTCTTTGTTTACCTCGATGATCTTTTGGTTTGCTCTCCAGACTTTGAAACCCACATGAGCGTTCTCAAAGAGGTATAAAGGTGGAAAAGAGCAAGTTTTTTTTTAAGGAGATCAAATACTTAGGCTACTGAGTATGTGACGGCTGCCTGAGAACTGATCCTGAAAAAGTGTCAGCGGTGAAGGATTTCCGGTCCCGACTTTACTAAACGCTTTTATATCCAATGTGATGCATCAACTTCAGGTGTAGGGAGCGTCCTTTTTCAGATGGACGAAGAGAAAAACGAACGACCGATAGCATACATGTCCCAGAAGCTGAATTCGACACAGCGAAGTTACACTGTAACGGGACTTGAATGATATGCGGCCGTTTTGTCTGTCAAGAAGTTCCGAGCCTACATTGAGGGCCTACCTTTTACTATAATTACCGATCACGCGAGTCTCCAGTGGCTAAAGAAACAAACGGACTTGAATGGGCGGTAGGCTCGTTGGAGTTTTAAACTCCAAGGTTTTGATTTTACCATCGAGCATAGGAAGGGTGCCCTCAATGTGGTCCCGGATACTCTCTCAAGAATTCATATTGAGGAGATCGAGACTCAAACACCAGAAGTTGACTTCAATTCACCATACTTCTCATCAGAGCAGTATGTTGAATTGAAGAAGACTATTAACGAAAATCAAGACAAACTTCCTGACGTATGTATATCGGACGGTTACGTATACAAACGGACAGGTGACCTAATCCAAGAAGACAGGGCCTGGAAACTCTGGGTTCCGAGGGAGTTGTGTGGGGGTGTTTTGAAAACAGCCCATGATTCATTCACTGCTGGCCACGGAGGAATCAATAAAACTTTAACAAAACTTCGACAAAGATATTTCTGGCCTAACATGAGAATAGAGGTACAAAGTTACGTGAACAACTGCTGAATAAGGCGACAAACACAATTTTGAGACCACCCATGGGACAGCAGACTGTGACCGAAAGACCCTTCCAACGACTGTACATCGTCTTTTTAGGACCGTACCCAAGGACTAGAACTGGACACACTCACATTTTTATTGTCCCTGACCACTTTTCAAAATACGTGTTTTTTAAACCCATCCGTAATGCAACAGCAGCCGGGGTAGTAAATTACCTTGAAGAAGGAGTTTTTCACATATGTTTGGCGTGCCCGAGAACATTCATTCTGACAATGGAAAGCAATTCGTTTCAGAATTGTTTTCCAGCTTTTTAAAAAAATACGGAGTCAAACATGTGAGAACGGCATTTTATTCGCCACAAGCAATCGCGTCTGAAAGAGTGAACCGTTCAGTTTTAATGAAAATAAGATCTTATATCGATAGCGATCAGAGAAACTGGGACACTCTTGTCAGTAGCACGGCATTTTTACTATGAAGTGTGGTTCATGATTCAACCACCTCCAAGAGTACCGCCGTATACGAAACATAACTGTTCGCCTAATACGTGCTGCGAAAGTTGATTGGCATCAGCGTCATCTAAACATCTCTCTAAGTGGGCGTAAATTGTGGAAAAATCTCAAAGAAATTGTCAACAAACGAGTGGAACTGGACAGCAAGGATGTTGATTGTAATGAAATCAACCGTAATCTTATCTCATCAATTCCACAACCACTTAACCTATCTCAAACGCTTTCCCAGGAAGAGTTCCCGTCAATGTACACTGGTCCTGCATTCGGGTTTTCCGGAGTGAGCCCTGAAGAGGTTGTAGAAAGCTTGGATTTGACAACCTTCATCCAATATTCCTTAAGGCAACACTGCCAATCATATTGCCCTACATCACGTACATCTACAACACAATTTTGAATAAGGGCATTTTCCCTACCCAATGGAAGCATTCCAAAATAATCCCAATTCCTAAAAACTGTGCCAATACCGAATTCCGTCCAATCTCAATCCTTCCATTCCTATCCAAAGTCCTGGAAAAATTAATGCAAAAGCAATTAACAGCCTTTTTTAGCCATAATACCCTCTTAGCTCCAAAACAATCAGGTTTTCGTGTAGGTCATAGTAGCACAACGGCACTACTCGATGTAATCGAAAGAGCTAGAACCGCGTTGGACGAAAATAAAGTTTCTTTCCTAGTACTTCTAGATTATTCAAAGGCGTTTGATACAATTAATCACAAAATCATGTGTGAAAAGCTGTTGAAAATGTACAACTTTTCTCCAGAGTCAGTGAAGCTCATTTCTTCATATCTCTCAGGAAGACGACAAGCTGTCGTCGTTGGAGACCATGTCTCTGACCTTCTATCCCTTTCTTGTGGAGTCCCAAAGGGATCAATATTGGGCCCAACTTTTTTCTCAATTTACATTAATGAAGCTCCAAAATTAATTCGTTACTGTGACGAGCACCTATTCGCAGACGACCTCCAATTAATGATCAGCAGTCCAGATAATATGATTGAGAATTGTGTACAAAGATAAATGAGGATCTGTCATCAATAAAACAATGGTCTATGAGATGTGGCTTGACTTTAAACCCTCAAAAAACTAAATGCCTTGTGATATCGAAGAGAATCATCGATGTTTCTCGTTTTCCAGCTATCAAATTGAACAACACTCAAGTTGAGTTCGTAGATACTGCTAAGAATCTGGGTATATATTTCAATCGTACGCTTAACTGGAACAACCATATCACTCAGGCTGTAGGCAAAGCATATGGGGCCCTCCGAATGCTCTGGCCAACTAGGAATTATACCCCTTTAGATACCAGGAAGATGCTAGCGAAAACACTTGTATTACCAATTTTGACATATGGCTGTGAAATCTTTTGCAAGCTTGATAATGTAAGTCATAGAAAGCTTAACGTTGTATTTAATAGTGTTGCTCGTTACATTTATGGTCTAAGACGCTATGACCACATTTCATCCTTTTCTAAAAGTATATATGGGATCTCTTTTGATAATCTTTTAAAGCTAAGAACCTTGGTAATGCTTTTTAGTATAATCCACACGCACAAACCTTCATACCTTTATGATAGAATCCAGTTCTCGTTGTCTAGAAGATCTAACCAAATAATAATACCCCGTTTTTCATGTCTAACTTCAGAGCGACAGTTCTTTGTTGTCGCATCTCGGTTATGGAATTCTTTACCACGCCATGTTCGAAACGCAGATAGTGTAATTAGTTTCAAGAAAAATGTCTTTGTACATTATTCGATGACATAGCTTCTTTTCTCTACTTTTTTTGCTGGGTTTGCTACATTTCTCTTTCTCTTTCTATCAATTTTTTCATTGTTAAAATAATTTGTACAATTTAAATTTTAAATACTTGTACTGTATTATTACTATTAAACTTTAAACTTTAAATATTCATATGGATTTTTTAAATTTTGTAAATTTTTAATGTTTTCTACTTTGTAACTTACATATACCTATATACACAAGTCCATTTCAAAGATTTATTGTAAACAAGATGTAAATCTTAATATCAAGCTATTATAATAATAAATACGAATACGAAAACCACGTATGAACCATACTATGCCGTTTTTGGTACCCAAATGGTACACCACGGTGATACCTATGAACTCCTTCGAAGATTAAATACCTATGCTCAAAGATACAAACATGGAAATTACTAATAAAGCCGATAAACTAGCATCACTCAGAAAAAACATATTTGATAATTTAAAAATAGCTCATGACAAATCCACAAAAACTTACAATACCAGAAGTAGGAACATATCTTACAAGACTCGACAAATCGTTTTTAGACGTAACTTTAAGCAGAGCAAGCTAGCTGACCAGTACAATGCTAAACTAGGACCTAAGTTTTTAAAATCAATAATGCTCAAACCAATTGGAAGCTCAATGTACGAAGTAGGTAACCTGAGGAGAAAAAATGGGTGTCTTTCACGCCAAGGACCTGCACACTTAGTATCTGTGATATTAGATTTTAAGAACCGCCTTCACGCACCCAGGCTGCTGTTGCTTTGGACCTTCTGGTTATAAATGTGTTTTGTGTAGAGATTCTATTTATTTACCTATTTTTTTTTATTACTAATCTATTTATTATAGTTTATTTATTTGCTTGTTTCTATTATTTATTTATTTATTGCATGCATAGTTCTATTTATGCATTTAGTTTTGTTATTCTTGGCTGTGCCGGACAGAGATTTAACTTAGTTATTTATTTATTTTCTTTTATTTTATTATCATTAGTTATTTATTTATTTGATTATTTAGTTATTATAGAGATTGATTTTCTCATTGTATGGAATGCCCGGACTTGATAGAAGTAATTAAAAATATACTCAAGGCGTGGGACGTACCACACGTATCCGAACGGCATTATATTCGAAAGCAAGTGCCCAAATTATAGCTTCAACATAATGAAAAGTTACAGATAACTCCACAGACTTACCTTTTTGCGAGGTCAGTGTTCTCTTGACCACTCGATAACGTCGAGCTTCTAACGAAGCCTGTCGCTCAGCACCGCAATCCAAATACAAAAAAAGAACTTGGTGTCAACCACCAGATTTCTACTATCGGCATAAATACATTTCCCTTTCTATAAACGAGAATTATCTAAAAACTTCTCAGATACATTATCCGCAAGTATAATGTATCTAGCTTCACTCAACAATACTAAGTCATAGTGAGTACTTATACCCAAACGAGTCACAATTGCACAAATCCTGATTTGCAGGGATGCAAAGTAAATGCAATTGCCACGACCAAGCGAATGTTGAGCGAAATAAAGCAACCATATGTTCGAATCGCTAAAAACAAATAACTGCGACCTTAAGTTCGAATTTTTATTAAAAATAACAAAAATTACTCACAAATAGTAATGGCCAGGGTCATTATGTACCTTCACACATAGTGTCGGTCTTTCGTATCTTTCCGCAGTCCTAATAGCCTGTGTCATACTGCAAAATTCTTATCCCTATGCATAGTCCAATGATTGCGAATCCATGGTAGGCTTATTGACGACATTAAGTCACCGAACATAGTCCTATTGGAGGCAAGGAAATCATAATGAGTGGCGAAGGTGTTGTCGCATGAGTGCTGCAGGGGTGGTGCTCTAATCGCACATGAATTGGAGTTCCGAAGAACATTCTCAGCACCTCGTCCCCTGAGCATTAGGGCTGTGTCAATCAGGAACGATTCGATTTTTTTGATTCGATCATCGAAAAGTATTGATGATTGAAATCACAAATTTTCGTTTCAATCGATCCCTATCTCAATCATTGCGATGATTCTCGATTTTCAATCCCAATCTCAATCATTTCGATTATTCTCGATTTTCAATCCCAATCTCAATCATTTCGATGATTCTCGATTTTCCATCCCAATCTCAATCATTTCAATGAATCTCGATTTTATATATCAATATCTTTTGAATTATTAATATATTTTATCGGAGAAAAGAAATATGGATCAGAATGGGGTCGATCAAATCGGTACAGTATTCGTTAACTTCGGAGATTGAATTTCATCAAAACCGAAATAAAAAAATTGTCTTAGTTTGACAGGTGTCAAAATATGCCAACAGTTTTCGTACGGCGGATCGAAAAACGGAGTACGCCAATCGATTTAGGAGGTGGGTATAACCCTAGTTTCATGGCCGACCAGATCCATTAGAACGCTTTTAATTTGACAGGTGTCCAAATGTCAAATCATTTCCGAGAATACGTGCTACGTAACGTTGTACATCGTAACATCGCACAGAGGAAAGTCCACGTTTTTATTTCACTCTACCGCCGACATATAGATGCTTACACATCAAAACTCGAATCGGAACAGTATGAAATAATGAATTGAGCGGAATGAAAATGATCGAATGATCGATTGATTAAAATGATCGAATCATTTTGGTAATCGATTCTTGAACGATCCGATCATTTGAAATGAACGATTTACACAGCTCTACTGAGCATGCTGATTCGTTGCAGCCTTCTTGTGAGAGGTAAATACCTTAAAAAGAAAGAATAATTAGAAAACGCAAGTTCGGATGGTGAAAGCATGGAGAAACTGTGAATTTTCTGTATTTTTTTTTTCCATTCGTTACATTGGAGTTTGTTTTGGAGTGTGCATGTGTTTTCTGATTAAGTTTTACTTAATTATTGTTCTTTTATTGCCTTTTTGTTTTGAGAGTACTGTTCAGACATTGTTGGCTTTAGAATATAAATCGAAATGATCACAAAGCGTTAAATGTCAAATGTCACTAGGTGTCAAGTATTCTTAACGAAGATATGCGACATCTTACCGTGAACGCAAGTATGTTAAGGGAAAAGTGCAATAGGAAGTAGTTGTTGGTAGGAAATAAAATCAGTTGAGATTTGAAAATTATAATTTTTGTGCAATATTTCAATTATTATGTGTCTAAATGAGAGTAAAGACTGGTAGAATTAGTTTATAAGTATTGTTAGTTATTTTATTTTAGTTTTATTAGTTCCTTTACACACTTCAAAGATGGAAAGTGATATACAATAGTTAGCACGGACACACACACTTTTGTAGGACAACGAAAGAAGACATATTTGACTGCCAAAATATTCACAGTGAGGGGAAGGGAAAAGCTTTATTTCCAATAGACAGAACGAAAAGTAATTTAAAGAGGGAACCAAATGTGGGGCAATAGGCCAATGACCGTGAAACATTTAGAAGTATGACGTTTTCACATTTTTTTTGAAAAAGGTGCACCGCAAGCAACTGGTTGAGTGCACTATACAGTATTACAGTACGACTCGACCTTTGCTCGACATCAGTATACGTGGAGTGATAACCTTTTCCTTTTTTGATCGTTTCTATTGAAAATACCGATAGGATTCTTGGAAGGAGAAAGAATTTATATTGAAGTTAATTTGAATAATTTAATATATTAAAGGGTGGGAGATTCATTAATAGTGATGTAAAAAACGACAGTGTGATTTATTGAACAAATTTTTTTAGGGTTGTATAAGGAGCTACAAAGACGCGTAAAGGCACTAAGAGAACAGAGTTCACCGATTCCTTGATAGTGGGGAATATCTTCTATATCGCAAGGCAGAGGTAAATGATAATTACAAAGCAAATTATGAAGAAAAAATGTTATAGAATAGATTGTAAAATAGTGTGTATCTATAATATCCTCAGGTTAGTGGCAGATATACCGGCATAGGACTTACAAATACTTCGACAATGGTTCGCAAGACATGAACTAATAATAAGTGAGAAAACTAAATTGATGATATGTAACTTAAGGGACCCTTATTGTCCGGTCAACTGTGATATAACGTTTCATTCTTCTTCGTGCCAGAAACTATCCCTCTGCGCTCATTCTTGCGGTATGCAAAATTATGTTGATGTTTTTTCGTGTTCCAAAAGCTATTTCCAAATATTTGGAGTTAAGAGTTTCAAATATCTGGGAGTCTTAATAGACAGAAACCTTACTTGGAAAGCTCATGTGGATGAACTTAAGAATCATATGTTGGCCGTTACTCGCAAGTTATATTTACTTAAGCCACATTGTTCAAGTAAAATACTTTCAATGGTCTACTGCGGACTTGAACACTCGAAATTACAATATGGCATAGCATCTTGGGGTGGGACGTTCAATACCTCAATTAATGTATTAAAAACAGCACAGAAGCACATGATTAGGATTATATGCAAAAGTCATAGATTAACCCACAGTTGGCCTCTTTTTTGCAGTCTTCAGATTTTTCCAATAAACCATCTATACGTCTTTAAGGTCCTTAAAGTGTTCTTTTTATGTAGTGGTTATAGTTCAACCCTCAGGAGTTCAATTTTTTATAATTTAAGAGTGAATAACTTGGGACTTGTTCAAATTCCATTTTGTAATAAAACTCACTTCTCACATTCCTATACGGCAACCGCACCTATGCTCTTTAATAAATTACCACATGATATAAAAATAATAAGAATCTTGACATTATTCTTAAAAAAAGTTACAACTTGGCTTTTTAGTCTGGATAATTCTGCAGTCAAACTATTGTTTTGCTCTAATTAGTTCAATTTATAAATTTACACATTTATTTTTTGTAATAACTGAAATAATCGTATATTCTTTCTTGATTTGAATTCATCTTGCATTTTCCTTATTTTAATTTTTATCCCCACACACATTCTTTATAAATGTCTAATTATTTAAGAAGGATCATTCGCCTCTAGCCACTTTCGTGCTATAGAATGATGCCGTTTATTTATTCTTCTTGTTTCAAAATGTTAACCTAACTATTTTTTAAATTTGAATTATACGAACTATGCATGATTATTAAATAATGTTAAGAAATATTGTTACAAGCTAAATAGATAAATTATGATAAAAAAAAAAAAAAAAAGTAGTGAAACCTATACTTACCGGCAGGACTACGTGGGACGAAGAACCGTTAGTCAGTCATTTAGCAAAGATATATATCTCATTGAAATTCATATACAATATATATATATATTTATACGAGACTTCTGAGAAGTAAAGAAGAAGGTAAAATTCAAAATGCTTGGTCAGTTTCCTCTTAATTTTTTTTATTTTTCTTTTCCTCCATTACTTTGAGTTTGCTTTATTTTTTTTTCCTTTTTTTTTTGAATTACATAAATTAGATTTGCCTTTTTTTATAAAATTTGTATGGTCTATGACCAATAGAAATAAAGGAAGGTGGTTTTGTGTGCAACATATGCCTTTTGGATTTTGAATCATGGCTTGCTAAGAAATTGCAATGGTGTGTGGTGGCCTGACTAGGCCGTCTTTCCGAAATAGGAAGTAACAACTGACAAGCAGACATAACATAAGAGGACAAAACGAACTTTGACTTAGGGATGTGACGATAAGTACCTACTTTTGCGACGGTTGTGATTGGAGGTTAAACTAGGGTTCGTCTCCGAGAATATACAGGCCAAGGAGGCGACGTTGGTTGTATTTCATGCAAAAGGGTGGGAGGCCAACCTTTGACAGCAACACCAGTCAAGGCTTCTGATGGACGAACCATTTTTTGGGAGAGACAATGGGGTGGCTGTCAGCTAGATCTGGAAAAAGAAAAATAGGTAGGTACCTATATTCGTTTTGATTAGACGTAACTAGGATTAGTTTAGATTCTAAGTATTTTATAATGAAAATTCATTATATCCAAAGGGGGTATAGATATAGCTATTAAGGGTTTAGAGGTAAGTTTAATGTTAATATTCAAGGTTCGTACTTTTGACCAGAGCATCGATTCCAGCCCCAACCTTTCTCTCAGACGGTGGCATAGGTCTCTAAACTAGTACATATCCTTGTTTCACGTTCCCTTTTTTTTATTATCCTTTTCATTTTCCATTACATTCCTGTACTAGATGTCCTAATTTCCTAACCTATCCCTGCAACGAGGCATGTTAATTTTGTTAGCCGAGTGGGAGGTGTATTGGAAGGGGTAAGAACCGCCCCCATCCTTCGAGCTAAGCCGAGCTGAAAGCAAGCATGCCACAGCCCCTTTCTCAACACCAAAGTAATGCCTCTGGGTACCCTAGACTCGTAACAAGTGTTCGGTGAATACTGGCCTAAATGTTAGGATTTTGTCTTATAATATACATGGTTTGAGTAATAAATGTCTGTTTTCTGATTTTTTTAAGTACGTTTATCAATTTGAGATTATATTATCATACGAAACTTTTGTTACAGGAGAAAAAATAAGCAGTTTTGGAAGAGCGTTTTTAAATTATGACTTTAAATGGATTCCTTCATCTTAATTTCAAATCCGGGGGAGGGCCAGTGGGGGTTGCTGTTATGGCTTTAAAAAGGACCTAATTAACAAAGGTATAAAGTGTGTGCAACAGAAGGTAAATAATCTCATGCTATTGGATCTTCTTTTTGATAAAGAAAGCTTTATGATATACCCAGCTTATATGAACTGTTCCAATTGGGATGCAGCTTTTAATCAGCTAGAGGAATTGCTATCACTATCAAATAATTCCAACATATTGGTAATAGGTGACCTGGATGCAAGAGTAGGAGTAGAAGAGGGTATGTGTAATACTACAGCGGGCATAGTCCGTCAGTCCAAAGATATAATATCTAATACAAGAGGCAAGAAATTATTTGTTTTATGTGATTCTTTCGGGTTAAGAATATTGAATGGAACAAGTACGGGCGATCCGAATGGCGAATTCACATTTTTTTGTGGTCAAGGAACGTCAGTAGTTGATAATTGCTGAAAATTCAAGAACCTGAAAAGCCAGAACCCTACCTACCAAATCCAACGAAATCATCTTCGGACGACCCTGGAGAGCCCGAGAGCTGAAATGACCACGCCAACAACAGCAAACAGCAAATCCATGCGACGACGACAGCAGCTTAATCATCAGCAGATCCATACGACGACAGCAGCTCAATCATCGGCAGATCCATGCGACAACAGCAGCACCATAATGTACAGTAAATCCATGCGACAACAGCAGCACCTTAATCAACAGCAATCCATACGACAAATGCAGCACCGTATTCGACATCAACGTAGCAACTTATATGTACAACAACAGCTAACAACAACCAGGACATACAACTTCAACACAACAACGACAACAACGGCAGCTTTACCCCGAATCTTTAAAAGCTAAGTACCTATCTTTCCAACCATCCTTTTTCCTACCTTTTTTTATTTGTAGTTTTCTTTTTCTTACTATATTATCATTATGAAATAGGTATCTTATATTTAACTTTATTTAAGATTTCCAAAAAGGAAAAAGGTATTTAGATTATACTCGAATTTAGATTATGTTCGAAAGTGAATTAACACTACTTTACTTAAAACTAATTTAAACAAAAAGAAAAAAAAAAATCAGTGAGATTCGAATCGATTCAAAGTCGATCAAATTTTAATTAATTTGTACAGGTACCTACCAGCTGATAACCACTAAACATTTACTATATCTAATCTACACATAAACCAAAATCAAAAAAAGACACAGCAATCCCCATTGACGCAGTGCACCTCTTCTTTAGACGGCGGCAGGACATTGAACTAAGTTTTTTCACCATTCTAATTTAAAGTTTTTTTTTTTTAAACTTTCGGTAAGTCGTTTGCTGAATAGTTTTTATTTGATTGTGTTTTCTTTCAATCCGAATACGCGGTGAATTTTGCGGTAAAATTTTATTATTGAGCTTAAATTAAAAACCTAAGAGTGTGCTATAATTAATTGTAATTATAACCCTATGAAATCCCTTGCATACTTCAAGGCGTTAAAATAGTTACATTTTATACAAAAACAAAAGAATTATCCACTAAAAGAAAAGAAATCATAAATCATTAATTGAATAAAGCAAAAATAAATTAAAAAAAAGGAGTCAATGTAGTAAAGCCGAAATCTGAAGAAGAGATAAAACGAAGAAAAGAAAGAAAAAATTAAGAATGAAAAAAAAAAATTACGGAGCTGTACCTATTACCTTATACTATGTTTCCACCGAAGGTTTACCTCAATTTAGATTAAATAAATCTATGTAGTGTTTCCACCACACAAAAAGATAAAAAAATAGATTAACTTTGACAGTACCTCTCAAAATGCAAATGTTGTTTCATTTTTTCGTATGAAGATGAAGTGAGACAGAAAGTTTCATGTTTTGCAAAAGAAGCAAGAAGGGTTGGATTTTCCAATGAATGCGTTCAGCGCGACATAAATTGGTTTGTTCGACTTGTAAAACTATTTGCCCTATGAAGATTTAGCAAAATTTATTTAAAATCTTCTTGATTTACAAAATAAATTTTGTTGCGTTCGACTGAAACCTAAAATGAAATGAAAAATAAAAATAACAAAAGTAATCAAAAATAAAGAAAGAAAAAATCGAAAAGTGAAAAACAAACTTGGTGGGTGAAATCCTTCTTTCGCGTAGGTTGACGTCGTGCCCAAGTAACATTTTTCCTCTCATAAGATGCTCCGAACGCGCTACAAGACTTATTTTAGGGAGCTAAATGCACTCTTGAGGAGTTCTTCTAGATTCGTATAAGATTGTTAAAAGCCTTAAATGGCCTAGTTATGGGAGCCTCTTGATCCTATAGGACGAGTTTTATTCTTCTTATTCGATTATAGACGCCGCTTTGTAAAGAGAACGAGTGTGTGTAAACTTAAAAAAAAACATATATCTTTCGCATTTTTAATATATTTTAGAAGAAGGTAGGCGAATAGTTTTTATGTGTGTTCGTGGTTCTCTCATGTCAAAAAATAATGTGTTTTTTGATGCGAGTATTTATCCCACAAGTTAATTGACGTATTATATTTGTAAAAATCTTGGCATATGTAGGCTAAATTCTTGGTGCAATTAAAATTGCATCTACGAATTTCCACATTTTGCTTCGAAAAATAACAACGCGCTTCCAAAATTATGCATATTTAAAATATTTTGTTATTAATTAAAATAAGAAAAAGGGTTACCATTAATATTTTTTTAGTTGCAAAAATCACTAAAGTATGTTTTTATACAATTCACAATATGCGATCATTCATACCATATTTTTTTCCAATTACTGTCATTATCGTGCTTTTATGACAAAAATTGGATCTAGAGTGGCACAAAATATGACGCTTTTTCATTATTAGGATTTTCTGAAATCTTCCAATATATTTGTCATTAAAAACTGACAAAAATAACTGATTTTTAAAGATGCCATTTTACTTGTGTCGTGTTAATATACTGCTGTTACAAATTTTAAATAATGACAAAACACAAAAAAGAATGTCCCCGCTCATTCTTCCCTGGTATAGTAGCTAATAAAAGCTATACTAAGTTATACAAATCTATTTTTTATACAACTAATATCGACAGCAAATAAGAGAAAACAAGATGAATATGACCTATAAAACTTTTTACAAGTTTTGGTCAGAATGGAAAACCAAATAAGATAATTTATTTAGAATATTTTTTTTGAGCTACGGTAACCCTCAAATATAATGAAAACATTCTGTTCATATTGCAATATGGCTGCTGTTGATTGATACTTTAACTCTTGTTTTAACATCTCTATGAGATCTTTGGATTATGATGAAACGGAAAGCAACACAGATTAATGTGTTTCGTTTGAAAGTTAAACGTCAAATTGTAGTCCCATTAGAACGTTTGAGCTCCCGAAAGAAGTGTCGCTCTCAGTCCATTAAATTGGAGAAAATAATTGTTTAAAGTGAGGATAATATAGATAAAGAAAAAATTTTAGATATAGGGGAAATACGAAGAGGCAAATTTTTGAGCGCAGAATAGAATAGGAAGACATACATAAGCGAATATAAAAGTTTTAACATAAAGTTGAGATTTTTTTGGCTTTTTCTTTGAAGTGAGGAAGTGAACGTTAAAAAGTTTTTATTTAGAACGGGATATACGACAAAAAAATAAAATCATTATATCATAATCCGTAACGTATTTGTAAAAGGGTGAGTGAAAAATCTAAAAGAACAATGCCCGAGAAAAAAATGTATTTAGATAAACGATTTTAACATTTTGTTTTGTCGAGATATTTTTAAATATTAATTTTAGTATATACCTTTAAAGTTAATAAGGTTCAAAATCCAAAAAGGAAAAGAAAAAAATCGAAAAAAGATAAGAAGTAATAGAAAGCGAAAAAGTGAAAAAGAAAAAAAAGAAACAATTTCCAAAAAATAAGGGAGAAAAGGTGGAGAGGGTGATCAGAATCATCACTCACGTTCGGACGGTCGCTCGCGGTCGTTTTGGCCAGTTAAAGCCTTTGGTTTCGGCGGGCGTAAACCTGTAGAGAGCTCTATATAGGTAGGGTCTCCGAATCACGCGCGGGAAGAGAAAAAAATAAATCGCCTCCAATATAAGAAAACGGGGGCCTGTCAAGCTGTGCGACCAGAAGAGGGTCGGTGCGACTTTTCTGGGCCTATATCTCACCTTATCCCCCCCATATAGTTAATTATTCCATAATCTGATTACTCTTTTC
The DNA here is from genome assembly GCA_932273885.2 of Leucozona laternaria. Classification (NCBI taxonomy): domain Eukaryota; kingdom Metazoa; phylum Arthropoda; class Insecta; order Diptera; family Syrphidae; genus Leucozona; species Leucozona laternaria. The sequence goes on from OW026366.1 coordinate 112,593,470, forward strand.
CCCCTTAAACATAAATCAAAAAAAAAATAAATAAAAAAAAAAAAAACAAAATCATATATAAAACTTTATAAAAACCAAAAAAAAAAAAAAACAAAACCATTTAAAACAAAAAAAAAACTATCAATATTAGTTTTTTAAGATTTATTATTATTTATTAAATCATATTAGTTTGTTGTTAAGTAACTTGGTAGGTTAATTATTTGCTGTTTCGAACTTTTATTTCAAATCGTTTTCTTCAGTATGTTTCGTTCTTGTTTCGATTCCAAATAAAGTAACTATGTTCGTGAGTCACATCGTAAGGTGCCTATTCCTTGATTACCATGGATGCTTTCCGGATACAACTCATAATCCTTCTCTTTCAGCAATCTCCTTATGACCGATCTCCCATTTTTCGCTCTCCCTCACTTCTATTTCCTGTTCCCGCATCTTCGGTCTGAACGTTTCCACTTGGTTCACGCATCCGATTTTTCAAACCTGTCCTTTTCTACGTACGAAAATTCCCTACTCATCTATCCCATCCTATCTAACTAACCAGCAACAAATGGGGCCCGTCCGTGTAGTACAAGTTTTTGTCCTTATCCCTTCCTGTCATGTCGATCCCGAGGTCATCACCCGACTAAACGTATGTCGTATTCAGGATCACTCTTTAGAATGCCTGAACGCTTGCGACGTTTAGGTCGGACGATGATTTCGAGGCCGGAATGATATGATCAAGATCCCAAACCACCAACATGTTTGGAATTCGAGGTTCCTGCAAGTCTTCAAACGGAATGTCTTTAAGTGCTGTTGAACCGCGGCAGGAAATAAGAATTTCAAAACAAATCCCCGTTCACTACTGCTGCCGCTGAGGGGATCGAGGTGAGTCGTAAGTCTTGGCCAGGATAGCTCTTAAGCATGCCCGACCAATAGCGACGATGCATCTCGGCCACATCAGCGATAGCAAAAGTGAGTCCATTAACGTAACTGTTGTTTTTTTTATGTGGTTACCTTGCCATACCTACCGCTTACCAAAGATAAATAAGAGAAGGCTTACCAATGCCGCCTTCAAATCCATCTCAACGTCATCGAAAATAAAGGACCTCCGAAGACAGTCGTCTCTGACACCCTCGCAATAATGAAATTATACAACAACACAAAAGAAAGCTTTTATTAGATCATACAACTTTGAATCATTACAGCATTCAATTAACACATACAAATTTTTGTTTGATTTTCCAGTAACAATTTCTTTCGATTTTTTTACAGTTGGTTTTAACAAAGTTAGAGATTTGTTGGAAGTTTTTGTTAGATAGGAAAACATCTAGGTGAGGCAGTAAGTTACAAATTACAGTATATAGTAACATACATTGGGTTTTTTTTTGCTGTTCCTTTTTTTTTTTTAATTGAAAATTTAGAAGTTTAGCCATCTAAGGTTTTATAGAAATTACAATTTAAAAGAATCATCAGTACAATACAAAAAACGAATTAGAATATTAAACTTAAGAATAAAAAAAGCAGGAAAATATACCAAAAGAAGTTTAAAAGTAGGTCGAACGTTCTACCAGTCCAAGTCCAAGGGATGAGGTCTAAAGAAAAAGAAAATAATAGTGTTAAGAAAGTTGTTGTAACCAGGAATCGAGTAATTACACGTTTATTTGGTAGAACAAAATTAAATAAGTCAAATATGGCACCGGTAAAGCATACACCGCATAAGAAAACTCCAATCCTAATACCACCATCCGAAGCAAATGTCATTTCACGCAATGCACCACCACCTGTCCCTCCTAAGCCAATAGGTAGGTCAGTGAGCACCGAATCTCTTGCAGCGCCGTCGTTAAGCAACTTAACTGGTTTGACTACTCCGTCCTCGGGAGGTCACTCTAGAGAGTCAGAAACGATGATTCCGGGAGTTAGTGGTAGAGCGAATACCCAAAGTACATGGGAACATTTGTTAGAGGGTATAGAGAAGGTGACTAATAGAGACTTAATCGATTGGTGAACATCTTTAGGAGCGAGAGGGGACGTTAGGGAACAAGATGTCATACCTAGGGGATGGCAATTAAACCCGATACAGAGAACGAGAAGCTTTCAAGGTGAGTTAGGTCAAGGGGACATACAAGCTTCGGGGGATCGGTCAGTAAAAATCCTCAGGCCAATCGAGACGAATGGGAAAATTTAGTGAGGTGAAATAACATCGAACCTCCAAATCGAATTGCCACCGGAAATATCGGGTGGTGGAGAACTCATCTTAATAAGGATAGAGCGATGTTGGGATCCAGGGCGATTCCGAAGGCCGCGATTGCAAATCCGCCTAGAATGGAATTAGGAGGAAACACAATAGGTAGGCCTACGGAGTTACAAAAAGGGGTGGCTAGAGATATTGTTCCTCACAATCAGGTAACGGATAAACCAATAGCCAACAACACAGGGACCAAGTCGACACCTGAGGAGGTCAATATTTCGGCCGAGCTAAGAACGGTCATCAATTTGGCCTACGACTCCTATACCAACTCATTGAAAGAGGAAATTTCAGAATCTCTGAAGGAGGAGATCAAAAAGCACTTCCTGGAATTTTTGGCTGGCATCAACCAAACCGTGCGAAACGAACCACCTTTGGAGGAGCGATCACCGAAGCCGCCAGTCGTTCGGAATAGGATGCGTCTCTGTTGCAGGAGGACGAAAACAGCGGAATCCTTCAGTCAGATTTAAGGCTCTGATTGATAGCGATTTGCCTACTCCAACCGTTTGACCAAATGGGATTTTGAGAGGCCGTATGGGGCATATGGACAGTCTGCCACTCAGGATGATTTTCAGCACGTGGGAAACCCTCCCGGTGAGTTTAATCGGCAGCCTGGTAACCCAAATTGCAGGGGAAATAGAACGCCTATAAAAATGGTTAAATGGGGATTAGAGTTGGACGGAACGCCGGAAACACTTATAGCCAAATCACAATCACGCGTTCGCTCGCTCCGACTTTGACATATTGAATAGAAACAATGGACTCTTATGTGGCAATCTTAAATGTTACCTCAGGCGTTGCGCAGCTTTAGATCGTAAATATCGTAAGCTGGAACCCAACGCCCGAAAAGATCTATTTGCCCTATCTTTCATTAGACAGTGCGGGAAATTACAAAGACTCTAAATAAATAGTGTGTAAAAATTTAAATTGATTTAAACCGCCAAGCGTTAAGAGAAAAATTCGAGTGCGAATACCCAGTAATCAAAGTAAAAGGGTGAGTCAATTTAATTGGAGAAAATAATTGTTTAAAGTGAAGATAATATAGATAAAGAAAAAAATTTAAATATAGGGAAAATACGAAGAGGCAAATTTTTGACCGCAGAATAGAATAGGAAGACATACATAACATAAAGGGTCCGCCAAATAACTTCTTTTTTTTTGAAAATGGCGCAGAGCATCGAGTGTAGTTTCGGCTGTGTGGCACGTAGCGCCGTCCTGTTGAAACCAAATGTTGCCAATATCCTCCTCTTCAATTTTTGTGAACGAAAATTCGTTCAACATGGCCCTATAACGATCGCCATTGACTGTAACGGCCACTCCTTGCTCATTTTCGAAAAATGGCCCAATTATGCCTCTGGACCAAAATCCGCACCAAACAGTGACTGGTTTTGGGTGTATCGGCTTTTCAATGTATGCGTGCGGGTTTTCTGTGCCCCAAATGCGACAATTTTGCTTGTTTACTACCCGCCAAGATCAAAATGAGCTTCATCTGAAAAGATGATTTTTTTGGCAAAATCGGCATCTTCTCTAAGTCGATCGCAGGCCCACTTAGCGAAGCGTATACACAACCATATTTGTTCAGCGGAAGGATAAAACTAATTATCTGTCAAATCAGACATGAGCTAAATGTTACCATTCACGAAATAAGCACTAGTTGAAAAAAAAACGTTAGATGGCGGACTCTTTACATAAGCGAACATAAAAGTTTAAACATAAGGGTGAGATTTTCTTGGCTTTTTGTTTGAAGTGAGGAAGTGCACGTTAAAAAGTTTTTATTTAAGAACGGGATATACGAAAAAGAATAAAATCATTATATCATAATCCGTAACTACAAATTACAAAAATAACCGTATTTGTAAAAGGGTGGTTGAAAAATCTAAAAGAACAAAGAAGTAAAATATGATTTAAAACAACCGGGATTTGATTAGGTGGTCGATCGTGCATGGTGAGGTCGTAGCAAGAGAGTGGATAAGATAAATATATATAATTATGTCTTTATTATGTCAATTGCAATGAGGGGCCGGTGGATGGTTGTATGTGTGGGTGGAAAGGTCTGCAAGGCAGCGGAATGCCGTTGCCGGTAGTCTTATGCAAATCATTTATCCAAAAGTCTTCACAGCGATAAGTGCCGAGGAAAGACCTTTTTTAAAGATAATTTTTGTCGGTCAAATAAAAAAACAAGAAGCCCTATCCTTCATTAGGCAGTGCGGGAAATTACAAAGACTCTTAATAAAAAGTGTGTACAAATTTTAATTGATTTAAACCGCCAAGCGTTAAGAGAAAAATTCGAGTGCGAATACCCAGTAATCAAAGTAAAAGGGTGAGTCCATTTAATTGGAGAAAAATAATTGTTTAAAGTGAAGATAATATAAATAAAGACAAAAATTTAAATATAGGGGAAATACGAAGAGGCAAATTTTTGAGCGCAGAATAGAATAGGAAGACATACATAACATACATAAGCGAATATAAAAGTTTTAACATAAAGGTGAGATTTTCTTGGCTTTTTCTTTGAAGTGAGGAAGTGAACGTTAAAAAGTTTTTATTTAGAACGGGATATACGACAAAAGAATAAAATCATTATATCATAATCCGTAATCACAAATTAAAAAAATAACCGTAAAAGTTTAGACCAATTTTTCTCAAAATTTTGAAATGATGCGCTACATTAGCTAATAAAAGTTAATGAAAAAATTAATTCTGAATCGAACACAAAAAACCGAAACGATTTATGTCTTCCAGTTTTTGAGAAAATTTAAAATTACTAAAACTACTTTCTTATGAGATTTTTGTTTTTTGGTATTTACGTTGATTAGGTTCATCTTTGTAAGTTAAGTACAGTCATTCATTTAGCGTTACCGAGAATGCACCACGAGGAGGTAGAATTGCATTGCATTCCTCGTCCCAGTCGGTCAGTTATTGAGTAAGTCAGGAGTTAGTTAAAAATAGTAAAGTCAATGTTCAATAATTAAAGAGGTATGTAAGTCTCGTCAATGAAGTCATCGTCCGTACTGGTGTTACTGTCGAGTTCATTGAGTTCGTCGTTGATGGTGAAAACCCGAGGTTGTTTTGGCGGTAAAACACCCTCTAAGTGCTCACTGTGAACAGTGGGAGGGTCGAAGTCCTTTAGTTGCAAACCCATACTTTCTTCACCATCGATAAAACCTGGGTACACTTTTTTAACGTCTTGTAAAAATTCCATGATTTGGGAGCCCAAGTCGTCTTTATATTTTTGTTCAAGGCAGTATTCTCTATAAAATAAAAGTGTCATATTGGTGAAGGTGGTGCGTTGTTTTCCGGCATAAAATAGTTTTTTTTAGAAGCTTGTTTTCTTCGCCGCCAATGTTAACATCAACCTGAGACGCTATTTCACGACAATAGTTAAAGTAATCTATTATAGTAGATTTACTAAGCTCACTTTAGGTGCATCAAGCTAGCAGGACACCTTTCCCATATAAACGATCCAGAATTGGATATTTGTTGAAAATGAATTAATCGCTAATTAGTTACGGAAAAAAAAAATTATCGCACTTTCGGATTCCGAAAAATTGGGTGTCCTGCTAAGTTGTCGTCAAGTTAGCAGGACACTTAATTTCTCGAAATCCAACAGAGCGATTAATTTTTTTTTTCGTAACTAATTAGCAACTAAATAGCAGCTAATTACTACATACTCTTTATTCTGAATTTTGAAAAGTGTCCTGCTAACTTGATGCACCTGCTCTCTTTTACTGTAGTGATGGTGCTTTTTGAACATTACAATTGCATTATATAGGTATGTAAGACACAAACATACATTATTAAGAAAATTATATATTTGCTGCAGTCGTACAGTATTATCTAATGTGAATTTTTTATAATGCAATACATTGCATACGTTCATGTCTGAAAATTTTAAATGTGGAACTTTGGGCCACGTATATGTATATTTAGAAATCAGCTGTTGACTTGGATATATATAAGACAAATTGAAAGTTTAAATCCAGATTCTTTAAATGCAAAAGAAATTTGAATCCAGATTCTTTAAATGCAAAAGAAACTTTGCATACACCCAACCTCGCACATACCCCAAATCCTATAGTGTGCCAAGCAGGGGGTTGCAGGGGGGCAGCATGCCCCCCCTTACATATCTCACTATTTATACGCCGTAGTGCTGGGTGGTAGCATTGTATATATGTAAGCAACAAAAAAAAATAAAATCTCATACAAAAGTAGTTTTAGTAATTATCAATTTTCTCAAGAACTAGAAGACATAAATCAATTCGGTTTCTTGTGGTCGATTCAAAATTGATATTTGCATTGACCACAAAAAGCCAATTCAGCGCATCGTTTCACAATATTGAGAAAATTTAGTCTAAGCTTTTTTTTCCATTTTTTTTTATCAAAATTTTGAGTTTGCATGCGAATTTTTTTAAAAACTATCAGCTAAAATAATATAATTTAATTGCAGGATTAAAGTACAGATTCCTAGCTTTCAAAAACGTTATAGTAATTTACTGTAACTGTTGCCGTTGTTTTTTAATAATTATTGTTTAATTTTAAGTCATTTTTTTTCTAAAATTGCCCCTACCTCCCAAACGGGGCGAGATGGACCCCCCTCCCATAGTAAAAACTGCTGGTTTTCGACCCCTCTAAAAAAAACCATTATCAATTTTTGGCGCCAAAGTTATCGTACTAGTGCCAAATATGATTTAAAACAACCGGGATTTGATTAGGTGGTTGCCGGTATAAGCGGATTTTGGCGGTTAGCGGCCTACGGAACGGGTAGTAGCCGCCGATAGTTTTTGTTGTTTCCCGGTGGCCGTTAGCAGCATACGAAAAAAGAGTAGTTTGCGCCTACAGTGGGGCGTTTGAGCTTCATGCCCGAGAAAAAAATTTATTTAGATAAACGATTTTAACATTTTGTTTTGGCGAGATATTTTTAAATATTAATTTTAGTGTATACCTTTAAAGTTAATAAGGTTCAAAATCCAAAAAGGAAAACGAAAAAAAATCGAAAAAAGATAAGAAGTAATAGAAAGCGAAAAAGTGAAAAAGAATAAAAAAAACAATTTCCAAAAAAAAAAAGGGAGAAAAGGGAGAAAAGGAAGAGAGGGTGATTAGAATCATCACTAACGTTCGGACGGTCATTCGCGGTCGTTTTGGCCAGTTAAAGCCTTTGGCGGGCGTAAACCTGTAGAGAGCTCTATATAGGTAGGGTCTCCGAATCACGCGCGGGAAGAGAAAAAAATAAATCGCCTCCAATATAAGAAAATGGAGGCCTGTCAAGCGGTGCGAATTTTCTGGGCCTATATCTCACCTTACCCCCCCATATAGTTAATTATTCCATAATCTGATTATTCTTGTCCCCCTTAAACATAAATAAAAAAAAATAAATAAAAAAAAAAAAAATCATATATAAACTTTATAAAAACCAAAAAAAAAAAACAGAAAACCATATAAAACAAAAAAAAAACTATCAATATTAGTTTTTTAAGATTTATTATTATTTATTAAATCATATTAGTTTGTTGTTAAATAACTTGGTAGGTAAATTATTTGCTGTTTCGAACTTTTATTTCAAATCGTTTTCTTCAGTATGTTTCGTTCTTGTTTCGATTCCAAATAAAGTAACTATGTTTGTGAGTCACATCGTAAGGTGCGATTTACCCCTACCTATTCCTTGGTTACCATGGATGCTTTCCGGATACAACTCATAATCCTTCTCTTTCAGCAATCTCCTTGTGACCGATCTCCCATTTTTCGCTCTCCCTCACTTCTATTTCCCGCATCTTCGGTCTGAACGTTTCCACTTGGTTCACGCATTCGATTTTTCAAACCTGTCCTTTTCTATGTACGAAAATTCCCTACTCATCTATCCCATCCTATCTAACTAACCAGCAACAAATGGGGCCCGTCCGTGTAGTACAAGTTTTTGTCCTTATCCCTTCCTGTCATGTAGATCCCGAGGTCATCACCCGACTAAACGTATGTCTCCAGGATCACTCTTTAGAATGCCTGAACGCTTGCGACGTTTAGGTCGGACGATGATTTCGGGACCGGAATGATATGATCAAGATCCCAAACCACCAACATGTTTGGAATTCGAGGTTCCTGCAAGTCATCAAACGGAATGTCTTTAAGTGCTGTTGAACCGCGGCAGGAAATAAGAATTTCAAAACAAATCCCCGTTCACTACTGCTGCCGCTGAGGGGATCGAGGTGAGTCGTATGTCTTGGCCAGGAGAGCTCTTAAGCATGCCCGACCAATAGCGACGACGCATCTCGGCCACATCAGCGATAGCAAGAGTGAATCCATTAACCTATCTGTTGTTTTTTTATGTGGTTACCTTGCCATACCTACCGCTTACCAAAGGTAAATAAGAGAAGGCTTACCAATGCCGCCTTCAAATCCATCTCAACGTCATCGAAAATAAAGGACCTCCGAAGACAGTCGTCTCTGACACCCTCGCAATAATGAAATTATACAACAACACAAAAGAAAGCTTTTATTAGATCATACAACTTTGAATCATTACAGCATTCAATTAACACATACAAATTTTTGTTTGATTTTCCAGTAACTATTTCTTTCGATTTTTTTTATAGTTGGTTTTAACAAAGTTAAAGATTTGTTGGAAGTTTTTGTTAGATAGGAAAACAGCTAGTTGAGGCAGTAAGTTACAAATTACAGTATATAGTAACATACATTGGGTTTTTTTTGCCGTTCCTTTTTTTTTTTTAATTGAAAATTTAGAAGTTTAGCCATCTAAGGTTTTATAGAAATTACAATTTAAAAGAATCATCAGTACAATACAAAAAAGGAATTAGAATATTAAACTTAAGAATAAAAAAAAAAGGAAAATATACCAAAAGAAGTTTGAAAGTAGGTCGAACGTTCTACCAGTCCAAGTCCAACGGATGAGGTCTAAAGAAAAAGAAAATAATAGTGTTAAGAAAGTTGTTGTAACCAGGAATCGAGTAACTACACGTTTATTTGGTAGAACAAAATTTAATAAGTCAAATATGGCACCGGTAAAGCACACACCGCATAAGAAAACTCCAATCCTAATACCACCATCCGAAGCAAATGTCATTTCACGCAATGCACCACCACCTGTCCCTCCCAAGCCAATAGGTAGGTCAGTGAGCACCGAATCTCTTGCAGCGCCGTCGCTTAGCAACTTAACTGGTTTGACTACTCCGTCCTCGGGAGGTCACTCTAGAGAGTCAGAAACGATGATTCCGGGAGTTAGTGGTAGAGCGAATACCCAAAGTACATGGGAAAATTTGTTAGAGGGTATAGAGAAGGTGACTAATAGAGACCCAATCGATTGGTGAACATCTTTAGGAGCGAGAGGGGACGTTAGGGAAGAAGATGTCATACCTAGGGGATGGCAATTAAACCCGATACAGAGAGCGAGAAGCTTTCAAGGTGAGTTAGGTCAAGGGGACATACAAGCTTCGGGGGAGCGGTCAGTAAATCCTCAGGCCAATCGGAAATATCGGGTCGTGGAGAACTCATCTTAATAAGGATAGAGCGATGTTGGGATCCGAGGCGATTCCGAAGGCCGCGACTGCAAATCCGCCTAGAATGGAATTGGGAGGAAACACAATAGGTAGGCCTACGGAGTTACAAAAAGGGGTGGCTAGAGATATTGTTCCTCACAATCAGGTAACGGATAAACCAATAGCCAACAACACAGGGACCAAGGCGACACCTCAGGAGGTCAATATTTCGGCCGAGCTAAGAACGGTCATCAATTTGGCGGTCATTCAAGCCTACGACTCCTATAACAACTCATTGAAAGGGGAAATTTCAGAGTCTCTGAAGGAGGAGATCAAAAAGAACTTCCTGGAATTGTTGGGTGGCATCAACCAAACCGTGCGAAACGAAGCACCTTTGGAGGACCGATCACCGAAGCCGCCAGTCGTTCGGAATAGGATGCGTCCCAACAATATTAATGCTCTTTCTGTTGCAGGAGGAAGAGAACAGCGGAATCCTTCAGTCAGATTTAAGGCTCCGATTGATAGCGATTTTCCTACTCCAACCGTTCTACCAAATGGGATTTTGAGAGGCCGTATGGGGGATATGGATACTCTGCCACTCAGGACGATTTTCAGCACGTGGGAAACCCTCCCGGTAGGGGAAATAGAACGCCTATAAAAATGGTTAAATGGGGATTAGAGTTGGACGGAACGCCGGAAACACTTATAGCCAAACCACAATCACGCATTCGCTCGCTGCGACTTTGACATATTGAATAGAAACAATGGACTCTTATGTGGCAATCTTAAATGTTACCTCAGGCGTTGCGCAGCTTTAGATCGTAAATATCGTAAGCTGGCACCCAACGCGCGAATAGATCTATTTGCCCTATCTTTCATTAGGCAGTGCGGGAAATTACAAAGACTCTAAATAAAAAGTGTGTAAAAATTTAAATTGATTTAAACCGCCAAGCGTTAAGAGAAAAATTCGAGTGCGAATACCCAGTAATCAAAGTAAAAGGGTGAGTCAATTTAATTGGAGAAAATAATTGTTTAAAGTGAAGATAATATAGATAAAGAAAAAAATTTAAGTATAGGGAAAATACGAAGAGGCAAATTTTTGACCGCAGAATAGAATAGGAAGACATACATAACATAAAGGGTCCGCCAAATAACTTCTTTTTTTTTTGAAAATGGCGCAAAACATCGAGTGTAGCTTCGGCTGTGTGGCACGTAGTGCCGTCCTGTTGAAACCAAATGTTGCCAATATCCTCTTCTTCAATTTTTGTGAACGAAAATTCGTTCAACATGGCCCGATAACGATCGCCATTAACTGTAGCGGCCACTCCTTGCTCATTTTCGAAAAATGGCCCAATTATGCCTCTGGACCAAAATCCGCACCAAACAGTGACTGGTTTTGGGTGTATCAGCTTTTCAATGTATGCGTGCGGGTTTTCTGTGCCCCAAATGCGACAATTTTGCTTGTTTACTACCCGCCAAGATCAAAATGAGCTTCATCTGAAAAGATGATTTTTTTGGCAAAATCGGCATCTTCTCTAAGTCGATCGCAGGCCCACTTAGCGAAGCGTTTACGCAACCATATTTGTTCAGCGGAAGGATAAAACTAATTATCTATCAAATCAGGCATGAGCTAAATGTTACCATTCACGAAATAAGCACTAGTTGAAAAAAAAACGTTAGATGGCGGACTCTTTACATAAGCGAACATAAAAGTTTAAACATAAGGGTGAAATTTTGTTTGCTTTTTCTTTGAAGTGAGGAAGTGAACGTTAAAAAGTTTTTATTTAAGAACGGGATATACGACAAAAGAATAAAATCATTATATCATAATCCGTAACCACAAATTAAAAAAATAACCGTATTTGTAAAAGGGTGGGTGAAAAATCTAAAAGAACAAAGAACTAAAATATGATTTAAAACAACCGGGATTTGATTAGGTGGTCGATCGTGCATGGTGAGGTCGTAGCAAGAGAGTGGATAAGATAAATATATATAATTATGGCTGTATTATGTCGATTGCAATGAGGGGCCGGTGGATGGTTGTATGTGTGGGTGGAAAGGTCCGCAAGGCAGCGGAATGCCGTTGCCGGTAGTCTTATGCAAATCATTTATCCAAAAGTCTTCACAGCGATAAGTGCCGAGGAAAGACCTTTTTAAAGATAATTTTTGTCGGTCATATAAAAAAAAAAGAAGCCCTATCTTTCATTAGGCAGTGCGGGAAATTACAAAGACTCTAAATAAAAAGTGTGTAAAAATTTAAATTGATTTAAACCGCCAAGCGTTAAGAGAAAAATTCGAATGCGAATACCCAGTAATCAAAGTAAAAGGGTGAGTCCATTTAATTGGAGAAAAATAATTGTTTAAAATGAAGATAATATAAATAAAGACAAAAATTTAAATATAGGGGAAATACGAAGAGGCAAATTTTTGAGCGCAGAATAGAATAGGAAGACATACATAACATAAAGGGTCCGCCAAATAACTTCTTTTTTTTTTTGAAAATGGCGCAAAACATCGAGTGTAGCTTCGGCTGTGTGGCACGTAGTGTCGTCCTGTTGAAACCAAATGTTGCCAATATCCTCTTCTTCAATTTTTGTGAACGAAAATTCGTTCAACATGGCCCGATAACGATCGCCATTAACTGTAGCGGCCACTCCTTGCTCATTTTCGAAAAATGGCCCAATTATGCCTCTGGACCAAAATCCGCACCAAACAGTGACTGGTTTTGGGTGTATCAGCTTTTCAATGTATGCGTGCGGGTTTTCTGTGCCCCAAATGCGACAATTTTGCTTGTTTACTACCCGCCAAGATCAAAATGAGCTTCATCTGAAAAGATGATTTTTTTGGCAAAATCGGCATCTTCTCTAAGTCGATCGCAGGCCCACTTAGCGAAGCGTTTACGCAACCATATTTGTTCAGCGGAAGGATAAAACTAATTATCTATCAAATCAGGCATGAGCTAAATGTTACCATTCACGAAATAAGCACTAGTTGAAAAAAAACGTTAGATGGCGGACTCTTTACATAAGCGAACATAAAAGTTTAAACATAAGGGTGATATTTTCTTGGCTTTTTCTTTGAAGTGAGGAAGTGAACGGTAAAAAGTTTTTATTTAAGAACGGGATAAACGACAAAAGAATAAAATCATTATATCATAATCCGTAACCACAAATTAAAAAAATAACCGTATTTGTAAAAGGGTGGGTGAAAAATCTAAAAGAACGAAGAAGTAAAATATGATTTAAGACAACCGGGACTTGATTAGTTGGTTGCCGGTATAAGCGGATTTTGGCGGTTAACGGCCTACGGAACGGGTCGCAGCCGCCAATAGTTTTTGTTGTTTCCCGGTGGCCGTTAGCAGCATACGAAGAAAGAGTAGTTTGCGCCTACAGTGGGGCATTTGACCTTCATGCCCGAGAAAAAAATTTATTTAGATAAACGATTTTAACATTTTGTTTTAGCGAGATATTTTTAAATATTAATTTTAGTATATACCTTTAAAGTTAACAAGGTTCAAAATCCAAAAAAAAAAAAGGAAAACGAAAAAAAACGAAAAAAGATAAGAAGTAATAGAAAGGGAAAAAGTTTAAAAGAATAAAAAAAAAAACCATAGAATCATCACTAACGTTCGGACGGTCGCTCGCGGTCGTTTTGGCTAGTTCAGGCCTTTGGTTTCGGCGCGGGTAGGCCTGAAGAGAGCTCTATATAGTTAGGGTCTCCGAATCACGCGCGGGAAGAGAAAAAAATATATCGCCTCCAATATAAAAAAACGGGGGCCTGTCAAGCTGTGCGACCAGAAGAGGGTCGGTGCGAATTTTCTGGGCCTATATCTCACCTTCCCCCCCCATATAGTTAATTATTCCATAATCTGATTATTCTTTTCCCCTTTAAACATAAATCAAAAAAAAAAAATCAAAAAAAAAAACGAAAACATATATAAAACTTTATAAAAACCGAAAATAAAAAAAACATAAAACCATATAAAACAAAAAAAAAAAACGATCAATAGTATTTTAAGATTTATTATTATTTATTAAATCATATTAGTTTGTTGTTAAATAACTTGTTAGGTTAATTATTTGCTATTTCAAACTTTTATTTCAAATCGTTTTCTTCAGTATGTTTCGTTCTTGTTTCGATTCCAAATAAAGTAACTATGTTTGTGACTCACGCCAACTCCAAAGGGTTTTTACTAAGCCGCGTAAGCAGCTTAATGACTTGAAATATTTTCAGGGGGTGAAAGAGACGATTTAAAGACTTCGTGAGGAGATGGACTGTAGGCAGCGATGAGGGAGCATCCGGGGAGTCCGAAAATTACCTCCTCGGACTCCAGGTCGGGAGGGCGGCCCATAGGCACAATATATCAGCCACTGTCTGAGGTAGGCGTGAGCGAATAAGGTAGTATGGGAAGCTTTTTGTGTCGTCTTTAACCACCTTTTTTTTAAATGTTTGGCACGATTTTCGTTTTTGTTGTTGGGTAAGTTTGATAACAGATCCCCCCCCCTTTTCCGGCGAGCTGAGCCGTGCCGTGCGAGCCAGGTTCCGCTATCGAACACTCTATCCCCGTTCAGAATTTAATTCCCACCGATTTCCATTCCATTCAATTTCCTTTACCCCCATCTGGATTTCTTACCTTATGGTTCACTTCGTAAGGTGCGATTCACCCCTACCTATTCATAGATTACCATGGATGCTTTCCGGATACAAATCATAATCCTTCTCTCCTTATGACCGATCTCCCATTTTTCGCTCTCCCTCACTTCTATTTCCTGTTCCCTCATCTTCGGTCTGAACGTTTCCACTTGGTTCACGCATCCGATTTTTCAAACCTGTTCTTTTCTACTTACGAAAATTCCCTACTCATCTATCCCATCCTATCTAACTAACCAGCAACAATTTGTATGGTAAATCTTCGAGATTTGAAGAAGATTATGGGAAATCTTATCAAATCTCGGTTTCGTGTTCGGTGGAAACATAGTATTAGATAACGAAGATTTAAAGATGATATCGGATTAAATTTTGTTAAGTCAAATACAAACCGGTATTTTTATATTATAAATACCTAAAAAACTTATATTGTATTACATATATTTTATATAGGTATATGATTATTTATATTATGAAAGGTTGCCACAGATTTCCGTTCACACCTACTCACTTCTAAGGTACTTACCTATGTAGATACTCATATATGTGGGATGAGTAGTCAACCAGACAGCGACAACGTGCGACCGACACAGGACTTTAACTAACTTTAACACATAAGCGAAGCGACAAGACAAATACTAACGACAGTACATAACGAACAGCTACGACGAAACACATAAGAAAGACAGAATACGACAAAGGAAAGAAGATCGTCCCCTCCATGAAATCGAGTAGATCTTTTGGGTCATTTCAAGAAATAGAAGTTCAAAGTGTAAATAAAAATTTTTTATTTGAAACGGGAGATTTAAATCTAATCCTACAATAATTGGGAGCTCGTCCGAGAATTGTGCTACAACACGGGAATACGATTAAAACGAGTCAAAATAAAGAAAGAAAGACAATCCAATCAGTGGTTGTAATCATAAAAAAACTAATGCAACCTTTAAGTTCATCTGAGCGATTATAGTGTTTTGTTGTGTGAAAAATTGAATAAAAAACAAGAAACGAAATACATCAGAGAGAGAACCTTCAAGCTCGTCTGAGTGGAGGTATTCGATTTTTTTTTTTTTGCATCGTCATAAGACAAAGTGTCGTTAAACTTTTAGTCAAATAGACAGAATATTCTATTTAACGGGTTCATTCTAAAAATTTTGAACAAAGAAAAAATAAAACATTATGTGTTTTCAATAACGGTGCGCAAAAGATTTTAATTTAACGGGCTTTATCCCTCAAATATAAAAAAAAGAACACTGTGTGTGTGCGTTGTACCTACTTGTGCGCAACAAAAATAATAAATAAAGGGCTTCAACCTAAAGCGGTGCTAGTGTGGTGAATCCAAAAAACCGGTTAGCCACATAAAGACCACCGTGGTTACTTGCTCCAACGAGTCAACTCCTATGTGAAGAGAGCCGTGTCCAGGAGAATTTGTCTGCCGTGTTCAGGCGAATTTGTGTGCCGTGTCCAGGCGAATTGATGTGCCGGATGTAAGCTGCGGAGAAATCTGCTGAGGAGAATCTATATATAAGCGAAACAAGAAGTATATTAAGAAGGTCAGCGATTCGACCGAGCCATTTGTTGTAATTACTTTTAAAGTGTCTGTTAACTGTGGGACAGGGTACAGTTTTATTTAATTTGGTTTTCATTTTGTTTGACATTATATTTGTGAGGGGTAAAGTAAATAGTAAAGTAGAGAGATGGAAAGGGACGAAATCATAAGACTGACTGTGGACGGACTGAAGGACAAGCTAACCGAACTAAATCTAGCTACGACAGGGAAAAAACGAGTGCTACAAACGAGACTTCTTGACCACTTCGAACTATCGCTCGACGAAGATGATGACGATTTTCAAGAAGCCAGGGGCGAATCGGTGTCGGGGCTAGCCGAGTTGTTGAGGTCGCGAAATTTTACCCTTCGAGATATTGTGGATTTTCTAGTTCATTTCGATGGAACTGGGTCAATGGACATTAATCTGTGGATCCAGGAATTCGAAGAGAATGCCATCGCCGTAGACTGGGATGTAATTCAAAGGTATATCTACGCCAAGCAGTTGCTAAGAGGTGCTGCCAAATCTTTTATCAGAAGTCAGACGTTGGTCAAGACTTGGGATGCGCTCAAGGGAGCTCTCATTTAAGAGTTCGGGACAAAGTTGTCTTCTGCAGAAGTACATCGGAGGCTAAGAACGCGAACGAAAAAACCAAGCGAGTCTCTGTTGAAATATCTCTACAGCCTTCAGGAATTGAGTAAGCAAATAATGCTGGATGACGAACGCCTCGTCGAATATTTCGTGAATGGAATACCCGATACTCAGCACAACAAGCTAATGTTGTACCAAGCTTCAACGATAGACGAACTTAAGATAGATAAAGAGGAATCCAAGGTCTTGCTACAGCTGTGGAGCGGCAAACTATCTTGTCAGAGAATGTCGAGTGTCTTCGACCAGCAAGTGCTTAAGGTGCAACCAGCCAGGGCATATGACACGTGATTGCAAAGCAGAGTTACCACCGATCCAACGAAGGCTCGACAATCGACACGTACAACCTGCAGCCACAGGTAACCGAAATTCATGACCGGAAGTGAGGACAAATTTAGCGATAGGATCGAACAGACTCTTCAAAGATATATCAGTCGGAGGTGTTACTATAACTGCACTCGTTGATACGGGAAGTGATTTGTGTTTGCTGCGTTATGACTGCTTAACTTTGATGAAATACGTCGAGCTGGGGATCGAAAAAAGAAATCTCTTGGGCATTGGGCAACATAGGGTGAAGACAATGGGCAACGTTCATGTAGAAGTGGAGATTGACAATATCCTTCTGCCAATAAATTTCCATGTGGTAAAAGAGATGGATATGAGTTATTCGGCGGTGATAGGCAACAATACTTTAGAGCTAGTAAATTTAACGATAAAGGACCGGAGTGTGGAGTTTAGGCTCAAAGGGAGTTCGTTTGAGAAGGAAGAGGAGTCGGAGGTTCAGGGTGGTAAAGAGTTACGGGAATACGCCAGAGGCGTAGATGGTGATAAGTCACGAGAAGTGAGTACCGATATTGAGGTACGGGTTTATGAGGGTACCAGTAATAAAGTACGAGAAATTCAGAGTACCAGTAACGAGGTACCGGAAAATGAAGAAGCACGTGCGGATGACAGAGACGTCGTCGTAAGAAGCAATCCTGGGTGCAGTGGCAGCGAAGGAAACGATCAGGGATCAAAAATACTTCGACAAGTATTTGGTGATATTTGTGTAGCTGCGGAAGAGGGTATGTTTACCACAGAGTTAGAGCTGAGCCACCTAGACGTCAACATACGGAAGGTCCTGCTGTCGATAATTGAAGACTACAAGCCCGTTGGAAAAGAACCGTCACCTGTTACAATGAAACTCATTTTGATAGATGATGTGCCTGTGTTTCAACGTCCGAGGCGGATGCCGATCAGATTTTTGTCAGAGATCAGATCAAGGTGTGGCTGGAAGATGGGATCATAAAACGAAGCAAATCGGAGTATGCATCACCGATCGTATTGGTATCAAAGAAGAACGGAACGAAGAGGTTTTGCTGTGACTATCGAAAATTAAATGAAAAGATCACACGAGATAACTTCCCCATGGCACAAATGGATGAGGTAGTCGAGCGTCTGCAAGGAGCAAAGGTGTTTACGTCGCTGGATTTGGTGAATGGTTTTTTCCATGTTCCAATGGATGAAGAATCAAGGAAATATACAGCGTTTGTGACCCTAGATGAGCAGTATGAGTTCCTATATGTACCGTTTGGAATTTCAAATTCTCCGGCAGTATGCGCCAGATTCATTAATGCAATCTATAGGACGTTAATCCAAGCGAGAGTAGTGGAGGCTTATATGGACGACCTCATCATACCATCCAAAGATGAAGAGGAAGGCATTGAGAAGTTGAAGCTGAACCTAGAAGTTGCTGTGAGTAACGGTTTGCGTCTTAATTGGAAGAAATGCCAATTTCTGAAAAGAAAGATCGATTTTCTCGGATATATAATCGAGGACAGTACTATTAGGCCGTCTGCGGAGAAGACTAAAGCTGTTGCAGAGTATCCGTTACCGAAGGACCAGAAAACAATTCAACGTTTCCTAGGTCTGACGTCCTACTTCAGAAGGTTTACTGATGGATATGCCATAGTCGCCAAACCTTTGTCGGACCTATTGCGGAAGGATGCCAAGTTTGTGTTGGAGGCTGAGCAACGGGTCGCTTTTGAACAACTAAAGGCAGCACTAGTCAAAGGACCCGTGTTAAGATTATTCAACCCCAAGGCAGAAACCGAGATTCATACAGACGCATGCAAGTTTGGATATGGTGTAGTCTTGATGCAGAGAGATGCGGAGGATCAGATGTTGCATCCGGTACAGTACATGAGCCGAAAGACCAGCAAGTCTGAAGAGCAATTCCACTCGTACGAATTGGAGGTGTTGGCAATTATCGAAGCTCTTAAAAAATGGCGAGTGTATGAGCTAGGTATTCAGTTCAAAATCATCACGGACTGGAATGCTTTCGCTCAAACTATGAAGAAGCAAGATGTTCTTCTGAGAGTAGCGCGATGGACGATGTTTCTGCAAGAATTCCATTATGAAATTGAGCACCGTTCGGGTACGAAGATGAAGCACGTGGACACGTTGAGCAGAGTGCTTTGTCTACTGATCGAGGATTCACTGAACTATAGGATCAGAGAAGCCCAGAACAAAGATGACTGGATCAGAGCTGTTCGGAAGATTTTAGAAAACGACGAGTATGAAGACTTTTTCATGAAAGCGTATGTGCTGTGCAAGGATCCTACGAAGGAGCTGTTAGTAGTGCCAACGATCATGGAGAAGGAGATAATTTGAATCGCACACCAACAGGCACACTTTCCCGTCAATAAAACCCAAGATCTACTGGAGAAGACATTTTTCATACCTGAAATGACGAAGAAGGTCACTGCGGTAAGAGGGTGTGTCAAGTGCATTATCGATGACTCCAAAGCCGGAAGAAAAGAAGGGTTGTTGAGACCAATTGATAAAGAGGACAAGCCATTAGGACTTACCACATAGACCATGTCGGGCCGATGGAACAGACGCACAAGCAATATAACCACATCCTGGTAGTGGTCGACGACTTCTCAAAATTCGTCTGGCTTTATCCAACGAAAAGCACGGGAACGGCTGAGGTCTTAGATCGCTTAAGAACTCAGGCGACTGTCTTCGGTAATCCTCGGCGAATAATCTCTGACAGAGGGACGGCTTTCACTTCCACCGCCTTTCAGAATTACTGCAGAGAAGAAGACATTCAACATCTGATGATTGCCAGTTCGAGAGGATCCACAAAATCATTGTGCCAATGTTGGCCAAGGCTTGTTTGGAAAGTCCAGCAAACTGGTATAGGCATGTGGATCGAGTGCAGCAGATAATAAATAATTCACCATCAAGGAGCACAAAGTTTAGTCCATTTCGGATACTTACTGGCCAAGAGATGCGGAGTCCAGAATATCCAGACATGCGCGAGTGGTTGGAGGAGATAGTAAAGGGTTTTCCAATAAGAGGTGTTATTTTGAATAGCCCGCTATTTCGGTAGCTGTCACTTTTGAAGCTGTCATTTTTTGACATTTGACAAGTAGAAACTACGCCATTAATAAAAATGGAACGATACACGCTTCAACAACGCATTGAAATTATTAAAATTCACTATAAAAATGGTGAAAATTTGGCAGAGACGGTTCGTAAAATTAAAACATTTTTGGGTCGTCGTGAAGCACCTTGTCGGACCGCAATACAGAAATTGGTGGACAAATTCGAGCTGTTGGGACAAGTTAGTGATGTGAAGAATAAAACCCGTGCACGTCGCTCAAGAACAACTGAGAATATTGCTGTTGTAGCCCAAAGTGTTGAAGAAAACCCAGGTTTGTCCATTCCTCGTCGTTCTTTGGAATTAGGCATTCCACAAACGTCATTACACCGTATTTTGCATAAAGACTTGGGTCTTAAGGCTTATAAAGTTCAGTTAACACAAGAACTCAAGCCGGCTGATCATCAACAACGTCGTGTCTTTGCTGATTGGGTCCTTGAAATGCATGAAAATGATCCGGAATTTCATCGAAAACTCATCTTGACTGATGAGGCCCATTTCCACCTCGGAGGCTACGTCAACAAGCAAAACTGTCGCATCTGGGGCTCGGAAAACCCAAGAGTTATTGTTGAAAAGCCTCTCTATCCTCAATGCGTGACTGTTTGGTGCGGTTTATGGTCCGGCGGAGTCATTGGACCTTACTTTTTCGAAAATGAGGCTGGAGCAACAGTTACGGTCAATGGATTGCGCTATCGAGAGATGATTAATGATTTTTTATGGCCGGAATTGGATGGTATTGATCTGGACAACGTTTACTTTCAACAAGACGGCGGTACGTTCCACACAAGCAATGAAACCATCGACCTTTTACGGGAAAAGTTTACGGACCGTGTTATCTCTCGAAGATGTGATCACAATTGGCCACCGAGATCTTGTGATTTAACACCTTGCGACTTCTTCCTTTGGGGCCACGTGAAAGATAAGGTCTACGCCAACAGCACAGCGTCGATTCAAGACCTCAAAGATGGAATTCGTGAGGCTATCGAGGACATAGGGCAGCCACATTGCGATTTGGTTATGGAAAATTTCATGAAAAGGATATGGTCCTGTAAGCGTGGTCGTGGCGGCCATTTGGCTGATGTTGTATTCCATTATTAACGGCATACCTTCCTCTTTATAATGAAATAAACATCCGATCATTTATCTCAAAAAATTCCATTTTTCTTTGAATAACAAAATAACACCTCTTATTGGAAAATCCTTTAGTTCAAGAATTGGATCGCGAGAGAAACTTATTGCAAGGTCAGCCAAAATATCGCATCCATTCAACTAGAAAATAAGAAATCATTCGACAGGAATCGAGTTACAGCAAAAGAGCATGAGTTTGACACGCTAGTCGCCATCAAGCGCACGCAGTTCGGGTCGGGCATGAAGCTCAGGCCAAAGTTCATGGGACCCTACAAGGTTGTCAAGAAGCTCAGTCATGGGAGGTACGATGTGGCAAAGGTTGGCGATCACGAAAGGCCGAACAAGACAACGACCGTGGCCGAAAATATGAAATCATGGAATCCTTCATTCGGGACGAATGAGCCGTCAGGATCGCCGATTGTGGGATGAGTAGTCAACCAGACAGCGACAACGTGCGACCGACACAGGACCTTAACTAACTTTAACACATAAGCGAAGCGACAAGACAAATACTGACGACAGTACATAACGAACAGCTACGACGAAACACATAAGAAAGACAGAATACGACAAAGGAAAGAAGATCGTCCCCTCCATGAAATCGAGTAGAGAAAAATAATTATTAGTTAACTGATCTGTAACCTGGCCGGTCGTTCGCTGGTCTTTTGGGTCATTTCAAGAAATAAAAGTTCAAAGTGTAAATCAAAGTTTTTTATTTGAAACGGGAGACTTAAATCTAATCCTACATATTTATTATACGGAAATAATTTTCTGGTAGATCTGTGAGGTTTTACTTGCTCTATAGGACAAGTATTGGTTTCGTGTAAAATTTTGATTTTGATTGAAATGATTTTGATTAAACTTCGTACCTGTAATAACCAAGTCAATTGTAAGAAAATTGCCTTTCATGTTTTTCTCAAAAAAATCACATTACGGAATTAGGAATTCCAGGTTTTTAGAGAAAAAGGTCTTATTTTTGGGTTATTCGCGTATATCTTTGCCATCGTTGTTATAATTTTGCAATCTGATGCTTCTCAACAGTTTAAACAATAATACATTTAAGAATTTTTAAAAACATTTTTTTAAAAACAAAAAAAAATCAAACAAAAAATCAATTTTTTAGTTCTTTTGAGTCTTTCAATATTTTCTCGTTAAATATATAGGTACATCATGCATTTTCAATGTGGGGTTACACACAATATTTAACCACAAGAGCAAGTTCGTGCGATCAAGTCTTGCATACTTTTTTTTATTGTTTAAATTAAGAATTTGATACTTAGGGTAAATTACCGAATTTTGTTAGGCTTATCATTAGTTTTTTTTTTATTAATAAAAGTATTTGTAAAGTTATTTTGAAAATGAAATTGATCCATTAATGCAATTCACGGTGATACCATTTGGCCTTAAAAACGCTATGCGAACTATGTGCCAAGTTATCGACAAAGTCGTTCCCGTATGTCGACGACTTGTTGCTGATATCGAATACCTTCGAGGAACACATCGCATCGAGTTGTTGGAGACTTTAGCTAAAAGACTACGAGAAGCTGGATTTACGATCAACGTGCAGAAGTCGAAGTTTTGCTTCAAAGAACTAAAAATTTTAGGTTTTGTTGTTGGAAATTTGTGTTTAAAAACGGATCCAGCTAAGGTATCAGGAATTGTAGACTTCCCTATTCCAAAAACGGTTAGACAGGTTAGGAGGTTTTTAGGTCTTGAAGGTTGCTACCGACGCTTCGATAAGGATTTTGCGACTCTGGCTAGTTCCTTAACTGAATAATTGAAAAAGGGAAAAAAGTTCGAGTTTGGAGGAGACGCAGTAGCAGCTTTCCTTGAGCTTAAAGAAATGCTGACTTCAGCCCCGATATTAGTCAACCCAGATTTTAAAAAGAATTTATTATATAATGTGACGCTTCAAACACAGGACTAGGATGTGCGTTGTGCCAACTGGACGAGGAAATGAACGGGAGGCCAATCTATTACCACTCGCAGAAACTAAACAAAGTGCAGCGCAATTAGAGCGTAACAAAACGTGAGTGTCTGGCAGCAGTAATAGGAGTGAAAAAGTTCCGTCCTTATGTGGAATTACAACCCTTTAGAATCATCACCGACCACGCGAGTCTAAAGTGGCTGATGGTTCAGAGGGATCTGAGTGGACGTTTAGCTAGATAGAGCCTTAAGCTTCAGGGTTTTGAATTCAATCTGAGGAATACTGCAAGATCATGGCAGCCGTCGAAAATCAAAAGAATCAGCTCGACGACCTCATGTCTCTAAAAATTTCGTGTACAAGAAGGTCAATCATTGCACAGGGAATCCCTTACGGGATGACCTTATCTGGAAGTTATGGGTACCTCAAGCCTTAACCGAACGACTGATTACTCTGGCTCACCAGCCACCTCGGGCTTCGCATGGCGGCATCTCGAAACCTTATACCGCTTACGAAACCAATGTTATTGGCCCGGTATGGCAGCACAAACAAAAGACTTTATTGGAAAAGGTACCAGGTATTTGGGGTACCAGAGACGATCCTGTTCGATAATGGAAAGTAGTACACGGGGAAGGAGTTTGAGAAATTGATGTCCGCATTTGGGATAAACCATGTCAGAACAGCAGAGTACTCACCGCAAGCGAACGCGAACGAGCGGGTGAACAGATCAATCTTGGCAGCAGTACGGTCGTATATTTATCCGGACCAGAGGAACTGGGATGCTAATATCACATCGATAGCATGCGCCCTTCGCACTGCAGTACATTCGGCAACTGGCATGTCACCGTATGAGGCAATGTTGATTATAAGTTGTTGCGAAATCTAGGTTGCCTTAACAATGGTGAGATGAATGTGCTGTCGAAGTCATCTAAAATGAACATCTTGCAAACCCACATAAAAGAAGCTTTAGCACACACGAAACATGAAAATCGGTATAATACTAGAAATCTAGTCGTAGAAATCGGAACGACTGGTTTGATGATGAATGCAAGCTAGCGACTGAACGTAAGAATGTTGCGTACCGAGCAATGCAACAATCTCATAGAACGCGGGCACGCGAAGACGAATATAAAGAGATCAGAAGAATTGAAAAACGGCTTCACAGACAGAAAAAATCAGCCTGGGAGAAGAACATAATCTGTGAAATAGAGAAAAGCCGAGAGCGAGGTCCGCACCAGGCGCGGAAGTTCTACCAATCCGTCCGAAACATGACGCAGTACACACCACGCTACACATACTGCAAGGACGGAGAGGGAAATCTGATCACCGATCCTCAAAGTATACTGGAGCGATGGGAAGTGTACTTCAATGAATTGCTAAATGGTCAGCTCACTGCAGAAGTGGAGGCTCCACTACTTCAAGAAGAGTACCCTATGTTGCCGCCACCAAGCATAGAAGAGGTTGAGAAGGCTATAGGCCGACTAAAGAAAAACAAAGCCCCGGGAGCCGATGGTATACCAGCCGAACTATTTCAACACGTTGGGCCAGCTTTACGTCAAGCAATTCATGAGATTATAGTGCACGTGTGGGAGCATGAAGAAATTCCAGAAGACTGTCGAAAAGGTATAATTTTCCCCATACATAAGAAGGGAAATGTCACAACGTGCAGCAATTATAGAGGTATCACGTTGTTGAGTACCGCCTATAAGATACTCTCCTCTATCATACAAGACCGGATAACCCCATACGCTGAAACCATCATCGGACAATATCAGTGTGGTTTCATTCCAGGCAAATCAACAACTGATCAGATCTTTACCCTTAGACAGGCGATGGAAAAATGTCTAGAATTTAACATCTCAACATACCATCTGTTTATAGACTTTAAGGCCGCCTACGATAGCATAGCAAGGATAGAACTTTACAAAGCCATAAGAGAATTTGGCATCCCAAATAAATTGACACGACTATGTAGGTTGACCATGACCAACGTAACAAGCCAAGTAAAAATAGCCTGATTGCTATCCAAACCAATCAACATCTTTAATGGACTCCGACAAGGGGATGGTTTGGCCTGCCTCTTCTTCAACCTGGCGTTGGAGAAAGCAATCCGTGACTCTGGCACGGCAACAAGAGGGACCATCGTCAACAGGTCCAGCCAGATACTGGCTTACGCAGACGACATCGACATCATCGGAAGAACCGAGCAAGCTGTACATGATTCCTTCATCCAGATCGAGCAGGCGGCACAAAATCACATTAGTGAAGGTAAAACAAAGTATATGGTGGCGTCGAATGCGAGAGGAACAGTTGGTCAAACTATCAAGGTAGCGGAGCACGAATTTGAAGTGGTGCAATCCTTTAAATACCTTGGGTCAATAGTAGCAGCCGATAACAATGTAGAAGAAGAAATACGCTGGCGGCTTCTCAAATCCAACAGAGCCTACTATAGTCTGTCAAAGCTCTTCAAATCCAGAAATCTCACCATAACTTCAAAACTGCTGCTGTACAGGACCATGGTCCTGCCAGTACTCACATATGGATCCGAGACTTGGGTGCTTAGCAAAAGGCACTCCGACCTCTTAGCCGCGTTCGAGAGAAAAGTCTTAAGGAGAATTGTTGGCCCCATATGTGAGGAAGGACGATTCCGGAGACGGTACAATCATGAATTGTACGCAATCTACCTTGAAGCCGATATCGTGACAAAAACTAAGCTCGGTAGACTCCGGTGGGCAGGGCACCTAGCTCGCATGAGCGAAGAGGAACCTGCTCGGAAAGTTCTTTGTGGTACATTCTATGGTAGACCCAACTTGCGCTGGAGAGATGGCGTAGACCAGGACGCCCGGAGCCTTGGGGTGCGCAACTGGATGGCGGCGGCTCGAGACCGGGATGGGTGGAGAGACTAGTTAACTGATGAGTCCAAGTGAGATCGCCGGGACGAAACGCCAATTTTTATGGACTAAAGGCCGTTAAAAGCTATTTTGAATCAATAATTCAACAAGTCCAATTAAATAGTGCTAAGTCTTCTACTTGGCTGATGTATTTCAGTAGTATATAAAATTTGCACCTGGCGATATTGTAGGAACTTTATCTTGAGCAATGCTACAAAAAGGATCAACTACAAACTATGCCCTACATTTTTGAAGATGAGAGTGCGAAAGGCGGTTGGTAACAACCTGTATGAGATAGAAGACCTTTGTTTAGAACACACTATTATTATTATTAATCAATTATTTTAATTGTATTTCTTATAAATATCCTTTTAAATCTAAAATATAAATTATAAACACTATTGTGAATTTACCATTTAAACTAACGAATAGTTTTATTATGTGATACTTCATGTCAAAATATATGTAAATAATGTTTATAAGAAAGTATATAACCTTTATAAGAAAACTAAGGTCACTTTTTCGAGAACCTTCAACACGAGACCATCTTAAAATTAATCTCAAGAATATATTATAACGTATTAAAAAATCTGATCCTTTTTATTTCATTTTTGGAATTGTTAAAAATCTAAATTAACGCGACACAAAAGACTGGTCCTTCGAGACATTAAAAAAAAAATTGTTTGTGTGAGTTTTGCATTTATTCTTTGCTTTACACTCAAAGTGCAAAATATATGTACATACGAAAGTATATAAAGACATATATTTAATATATATTAACTTTTTTTTTGTTAAAAAAAAACACTTAAAAACAACATTAAATTAAAGTAATTTTGATTTAAATATTATTTTAAGAAATCAAGACATTTTGTGATGTGAAAATCGGGATTCCCGCGACGCGAAATCCAACTTAAATTTCATCACCATACCATTGAAGGCACACCACGTAAGTCTCCTTTTTTAAAGTATTTTTTTGCTCTTTTTTTATTACATTTGATAAATATAAGTCCACCATGTCGTTTGGGGAGCTTCAAAATGAAGTTTTGGCGCAGAAAGAGCGCGATTTCACAAATTTTAAAAAGAGAGGCCAAGCTCGTCGCACTGCAAATTATTTAAAAATTCGCTTAGAGCTCTTAGAAGCAAATTTAGTCAATGCTAAGAGATACCATGAGGAAATTGTGTATGGGGGGAAGCTTGAAGAGGCATTAAAAAAAGAAGACCTAGTAGCTGTATTTGACCAAATTTAGGATACTTATCTCGATTATCGGAGTAAATTGATGGATGCTCTGGAGAAATTCATTGCTCCTGCTCCGGCTACGCCCACTTTCGGTTTGATTCCTGCCGTAGTAGCTCCGCAACCAACCCCAGTTTCACAACGAACTAGTTTTATTAAGCTTCCTCCAATAAAACCTCCAACCTTCTCAGGGTCTTATACGACATGGCGTTCCTGCCACGACATTTTTATTTCCCTCGTGCATAACAATCCAGCCTTGAATGAGATTCAAATAATGCACTTTTTAAAGGACAGTTTAACTGGAGATGCCGAACGTCTTTTGCACCATTTAGACCTGAGTACAGGAAATCATAAAAAGGGATGGGATTTATTAAATGAAAGGTATGACCATAAGAGGGTTTTAGTAAATTCATACCTTAAGGTTCTCTTTGGTCAAACTGCTCAAGTTAAAGAGTCAGCAGAAAGCCTTCAAAGCCTTTTAGACACCACAACTGTTGTTTTACATGCCCTGGAGAATTTAGAACTGCCAGTAGAGCACTGGGACACAATATCAATTTATATTATTTTCCAAAAATTACCGGGTAAAACCCAAAAATTATGGAAAGAAAAACTCGGCAATGTTAAGAAACTCCCGACCCTCACCGATCTGACTGGTTTCCTTAAATCCCGTTTCAGCCAGTGACAAACCCACAAGTTTCAGCCAACGCATTTCATGCTAACACTCAGCAAAAAGAACAATTCAACTCACTGCGATACCAGTGTCAAATATGTAAAGAAGGACAACATTCTCTGATGAAATGTTGACTTTTTTGAGCATGGACTCTGCTATAAACAGCAAGCTGTACGACAGGCTCAAGTCTGTCAGAATTGTCTTGCGTACAGCCACACAACACAAAATTGCCTGAGTAACCGCAGCTGTCACTTTTGCAATCAAAAGCACCGCTCACTCTTGCACAATAATTCACACACACAAAATTCAACTTCCAATACAAACAATTCAACAACAGATTTTACACAACAGGGTGCCCCACCTAGGAATGAACAAGTAGATGTAAATCCAAACGTTCCTGCTTTTCGTCCAGTGGGTAACGACACAGCAGGTTGCAGTACCCGACAAAATTCTTATGCGTCACAACTCCATGGCATTAGCCACTGCAATCGTGAAAAGAAAAACTCAAGCACACGCACACATAAGCAAAACCATACAAAGGAAATTAAAATAAAATTTGATATAATTTAATATCTATATAAAGGGAATTAATCAATTTAATAAATCCAAAAAAAAAAATAAAAACCAAAACCCTTATCAAACAAAATCCGCTCCGCGCTTTATGCAGAGTCAACAGCATTTAACAGCAAAGCACCAACAACACAATCACAGCACCCACAATCACTATCCATAATCATTATCTAATAATAAATTATTTATTAATACAAATTAATTAATTTATGGATCCTTATTTACAATCGGTTACCGCACTACCGATTTAATAATTTGCACTTCGTAATAAGTAACACATAACACTTAAACGAGAAAGCGACAGAAAAGGGAATAATTACAAACAAAAAAACAAACAAACACTCTACTACGCCCGAGAGGTCAACCGCGAACCGACATTGATGAAATTCCAAATATGTTTGACAACGATCCTCAACGACAATGGTATAATATTTTTATACAATAACAACACTCATGGATCTCTGCCACCAAATGTCAGAAGTGTCAGTGTGAAATAAAAAAAAAAAAAAAAAAAAACAATCTGACAGCACTCCCTGGTTGGAAAACAAAACCAAATACCGAAGGCACGAAGGCGAGCCAAAAAAGTCGTATGTTTAATAATAGTGATTAATATGTAATAAAATTAGTTTTTTTGTATCAAACACTTGAAAAAATGTTCACTAAAATGTTTAAACACTAATTAATACATAATTCGATCGCAAATTTAAGTTTTCAGTTCCAAATACCAAAAATAATCAAATGACCGGATTTTTAACACAGCCAAGAGCATGTAAATATTTTCCAACCAGGGAATTTTTTTGTTGTTGTTTTTAGATGTCAAATTAGAAAGAGAAAAGACAAAGACAAATCTTGGAAGACCTCTATGGAGCGTAGTTTTTAATGGGTTAACAGTAACGAAAGCTCATACAATAGAAGTATCATGCAGATGTTGATACATATCTTAACATTTATTTGTTTTGCCCTTGAATTTATGTTTCTCTTATCTGTTCTGTTATTAAATTTTGTTTTCTTTACATTTACCAAAGAAAGTAAGTTAAAAACCTACTTGGAAGTGCCGTAGTCAAGCAGATGGCAGCATTGTATATATATTTCTATAGTACTATCATGATGAGGAACTACCAGGGCGCCACCGCAACTTCCCAAAGTGCAACTTCTCTTTGGAGACATTCTAGCACAGATTAGCCATATGAAGATGAGAATGTTTCGTACGTTTCACCCTCCAAAACCCATTTGTTTACATTGTTGTATTTGTAATTTTTTCCCGCGTCGATGAATAGATGTGAATTGCAACAACAATTTAACTAGGTGTGTGAAGATCCCTACTGTCTATGTGTGAGTTTTTTATACCCACATTCTCATTTTTTATCTGATAACTGCCAGTTCAAGCTTGTAGGCAAATTAAAATGGCTGCCGGAGATTCTCATCTTCATGTGGCTAATCTGTGCATTCTAGGTTCAGGAATATGCTAATAGAGAAGGATTGACCGATAATAGTAGAACGAGAATACTGTATACTAAATATATGAGAGTTCGAGGGAGAGAAAAAAAACAGCGATTTTGTATAAATTACAGTAAAATGACAACACAAAGATAATAGAACAACGAGAACTTTGTTTACGAATTTAAGATTTCAAGGGGGACAAGAAATTTTGTGCTTTTATATGTATAGGAACTTTGCATTGATTTTTTTGTTCAAATTGACTTTTGCAGATAGGGAAAATATATTAAAGACTATAACTTGTCACCAGAGTTACCACTCACAAAATAAAGGTTTTTAGTTGTAAATAATGTTTTTATATTTTTTAATGTAGGTATGGAAAATTAGTTATAGAAAATGGTTTATACTACGTTTTCAATAGAGCATTCGATTCATTTCCTATAAAAATTCACATTTCGAAATGAGGTATTTTCAACCGAATTTGCATGAACTTTGCTGGGATATTACGTGCACACTTTAAAAACATATTTAAGTGGAATTCATTCAATGTGAAATTAATTGAAAACAACAAAATCAAGCCCGATCAAAGTCAAAATGAAATGAGCTGTCAAACGAAATTTGAGATAAAAATTTGATTGTGAAAATTTTGATATGCAGCATTATTTAAACTTATTAGAAACTTCCTAATACAAACTTCAATATTAATGGGTAAACCGGTAAAAATGAGATAGTCGGAAAAAAATCCTATATCAGCGGTACTGTTAATTTTTAATGGCATACTAATTTTGACACACAAATATCATTTTTGAGCAAAATATGTTTTTCCTTAAAGGTTTTGAAACATTTTGCTAAAAATCTTTTCGATATTATTAAAAAATTCAAATTTTGGGAAGTTTAATAAAAATCGATTAGTCGTTTTTGAAATGCATATCGATTTTTCTTTCAAACTTTTTTTTTAAATCCCAAACACAATTTTTTTTGAAAAAAACGCAATATTATTTTAAATGTATTCTTCATTCTTCATAAAAAAAATGATTGAAACCAGTTGAATTGTTTTCAAGGAAAGCGAAAATAAAAATTTGGCAAATATATAATTTTCCTTTCTGGCCAAAAAATTTTGTGTGACAGGTACTGTTATTGCGGTCTTCAAAAAAAAATAAAAAAAAAACATAGGGGAATGTACGAAAACCGAATCAAGTTTTAAGAAAATCGACATCGATTTTCTTACTAAGAGATTTTACGGTTACTTGTTGAAATTTAGTTTGTTATTATTGTAGGTAAGTGGATGAGTGTGTGTGACGAAGTTATATAACAATTTTTCCTGCACAAAACCTTTCACGCTTTTTTTTAAATAAGTAAACATTGACATTATTTGTGTTAATTCTTGTGTTCTGTCAATTTATAAGGTTGTGGTTTTAAATTGCTCTTAAAAATTGTGCTAAAATCGGGAATTTAATTAGTTTTTTTTCAAAACTAAAATACATCTTGCAATATTTGTGTCTTTTGTGCTACTATTTGAGTGAGTTTCTGTGGATTTGGATAGGATTTGAAAGTTAATTTTTGAATTTAAATTTTTGCTTGGGTACATATTCGTGTTTCTTTTTGCAGGGAGTTAATTTTTTTTTATTTGTAACATCCATAAGGTGTTTTAACCAAATTTGTGCAGTGGGTTTAGTTTGTTAATTTGAAAAAGTATATACATAAGTGGTTGTTTTTTTAAATAGTAAATTAAATACATAGGGTATCCTTCGCACTTAATTTCACTTTTTTTTACTTTGAAATTCAGTTTTTAAATTTTTATTATTTTCTTAAAGAATTAAATTAGGGAGTTTCCGTTTTTGTTTAAATTATTTTAATATAAAGTATCCACTTATTTTACTATAAAATTCAGGATAAAAAATTCATTTAAAAGCTCTAAACTTTTTAGATAAAATAGGGTGTTTCTGTTTTTTCTTTGAAAAATTATATTTAAATATTCCATTTTCTTTAATAAACTATTTTATTAATTTATTTATTGAATTGATTAAACAGTTATTTTTTTATTTATCTATATAAATAAATAAACATAAACATATATATTATCTCGCTTTTGCTTTTACATTCATTGCTACTTATCGCTTATTTTCTTGCTTAGACACTTATTTTATTTATTTATTTACATACATAAATAAACACAAATATTTATTATCTCCCTTTTGCTCTCATTCTCATTTTTGTTTACTCGTTCATTTTCTTACTTACCTACCAATTTTAATTATTAGTACTACTAGCTTTTTGTATTTATTTATCCGTATAAATAAATAAACATCTTCTATCTCATTTTCATTATCATTTTCGTGAATTACGTTACCCACCCAGTAAGTTTTTATTTCGGTGTTGTTGTGAAAAATAAAAGTTATAAATTTTGATAAGTGTTGTGTTTACTTGATTTAAATTAAAAAGTGAAAATTTAACTTACTTTAAAAAAATAATCATGGTTAAGTGTTGTTATTCAAAGTGTGGTCAGCGTAAACAAATTCTAGGTTCTGTATCTTTTTTCCAACTTCCCACTGATCACAGAAGGGCAATTTGGGTTAAACATGGGAGTGTTTCAGACATTGAGGATGAATCAAAAACATACTACATGTGTGAAAACCACTTTCATGGGAAAGACGTTATATTGAGAGCCACTATGAAACGTCTAACCCAAAATGCACTTCCAAAATCTCCCGATTTTGTTTGCAGTTGTTCTGATGTTGCAGTTGACTCTACATGTCTTCGCATAATGGAGGCAGGGAGGTCCCACAAGCAGCCGACCTCTACGGTCACGTCAGCAACCCTTAGTTCTGCACTTTCACGTCCACTTTTAGCTATAGGTCCACTTCCAGCATTACTTCCATCTCTAGGTTTAGGTTCACGTCCACTTTCACCTCCACCTTCTCTCATGCCTTGCAGCCCAAGTTTATCCCTGGTTAATATAGCTGCAAATTCGAAGAAAACATATGTCAGAGATTTTGCTCTGCCAGATGTGCCCCCTTCTTCACACATTTCACCCTCTCAATTTCCCTCGCCTAGGTACCAATCATATAAAGCGGTGCGAAAAATAAGCCGGCGACGCATGACTCCCCGGCGTATTTTTCTAACACCAAACAGAGTAAAGAAAAACCCAAAATATAAGCTTAAGGAAAATTTAGAATTAGAAATGGAAGGTTTTTCAGAAGAGTTGCGCACATTTATACTTGTGCAACTCTTCCATAAGGCCAAAACACCGTGGGCAGCTAAGGAGAAAGATTTATTTTTAAAATTTTTCTTCAAGTCCCCAGCGTGTTATTCATTTATGATTAGTATAGGATTTAAACTGCCATCGGTAAGTACGATTTACCGATGGCATTCTGAAATCAGATTACCGGCGGGATTTAGCGACAGGATTAAGGACATGCTGACAGAGAGGGCAAAAGACATGACAGACATGGACAAGAAGTGTGTACTTGTTTTCGATGAAATGAGTATACAAAAAGAGTTAGAGTATAATATCAAAGACGATATTATTTACGGATATACAGACTTCGGGGAGTTGGGACGGAAAAACAGTATAGCCTCTAAGGTAATGGTATTTACGGTCAGAGGTTTCAACAGGAATTGGAAGCAAACCGTTGCTTACTACGTGGGAACCCCAGACGCAGACACGTTATCCAAAATGATAGTCACGATTCTATCAGGAGTAATACAATGTGGATTAACCGTTGTTGCAACAAGCTGTGACCAAGGACCCAATAACCTGGGAGCATATAAAAAGCTTGGGCCACCCCTATACCTTGAGACAAAACCCTATCTGGAGATAGAGAACCAACGAGTTTTCCTGCTCCACGACTATGTTCATCTTTTCAAGAGCGTAAGAAACATACTGCTCAGCCATCAAATACACATAGGTGAAGAAATTGTTGATTGGCGGATTTTGGAAAGGTTTTTGAGGAAGATGCAAAAGGGCAAAACTTTAAAGTTTTTTATAAACTGACAAAGTCCCATATCAGGCCGAACGGATTTGAAAAATTATCAGTTAAATTGGCCATGCAAGTTTTCAGTGATACTGTATACACTGGAATAATGTATGCATTAGGTACAAACTGCTTCTAAACTGATGAAGAAAGAAAAATCGCTAAAGAAACAGCGACATTTATTAAAAAAATGAATGACTTATTCGATCATTTTAATACAGGTAAGCTCTATTCCAGAAATCCCAACAAGCAAGTGCTGTCCCAATCAACTGATACCTTAAAAGCATTAATAGACGCAAGGAGCTGGGTATCCAAGTGGAAATCAACCAGTAGAATTAAATTACCACCATGCTTTAAGGGATTGAGGCAAACGCTACTGGCAATTGTGCAGATGTGGGAATACCTTAAAAGCGAAGAGCAAAGTTATTTGCTACTTGCACATTTGAATTCTGATGTAGCCGAAAATTTATTTTCAATGGTGCGGTGCAATAGAGGGTCCTATGAAAGGAACCCTTCAGCTTGGAGATTTATTAGAAATCTGAAGCAAATTGTTTTCCAACATTTAAGTTCTGCTGAGCATTCTGCATACCAGGATGCTGGAGCAGAACAACTTCTGCAGGGAGCTAGCTACAAAGGGGATTTGGAAATAAAATGTACAGAAGAAACAGAATTCCAATTTGATAAGCTCATAGAAGAAAACTTATTGGAACACAAATTGGAATATAAGACAGAAGAAGACATAGAGGTCGATAGTGAGCAACAAATGGACGTAGATCCTCCTGGCACAGCCGTTCCTTTCTCAGAGAAACTGCAAAAAGCAGCTGCAGCTTACTACGCTGGATTTGCAGCTGCCAAACTGAAGAAGAAGCTTAATTGCGAATCCTGCTCTCAGTTTATGATCGCCGAGGACCATATTAACGAAGAAAGAGAACAAGCTTTATTAATTAAACTGAGAGCCTACGAGACCATAACAACACCTTCAGAGTTCGGAAAATTAACAGTGCCTTCAATCCTTTTCGAAAAAGCTATCAGAACTCTCCAAACAACTTTCGAAGCTGATTTTAGAGGAAGACAGCAAGGAGAAAAGCTTGTGGGTATATGGTTGACCGAAATAATGAAGGATAACATTTTAGCAACAAACTGCACAACGGACCACAAGGAAGAAATAATAAAATTTCTGCTGATCGGACTGATAATTTTAACAACGAGAAACACAAATAAAGAAATCAAGCCGCATAAAAAAAATCTTTAAACAAATTTCATATGTACTGAACTTATATTTAAGCAAATAAATTGTACCTAATTACAAATAAAAAAAATGTATTTGAGTTTTTATTATATTATATTTTGTATTATTTATAATTTATTTATATCTTTATAGTTAATTATAATTATAATTTATATTTTTAATGCATGTGCAATATATTAAGTAGAAATAGAATGAGGACTGGGCCCGTTGGAGAAACCTCACAAAAAAAAAATGCATGACCAATACAATAGTAATTTGAATTCGTAGTATAGAACGAGGAATAGGCCTACTGGAGAAACCTCAAAAAAAAAACGCATTTAGTGTTCTACCCCATTGGGTGATGTGGAAAAGAATACAGGCCAAAGTTTAGATTCGGTTGAAGTAAAAGTAAACTGGTAGTAAAACTCAATGGGGCATATTCATAGTCACTTTTAAACTTTTTTTTTCTCAAAAACGACTCCTACGATTTTGATAAAATTTTTTTGAGTAGCGTAATTAGTAAGGTTCAGCATTTAAAATTATCAAATTTCATATTATACAATGAATAACAGCACCTCTCCCATAAAATGTTGTTTTTTGATTTTTTTTGACTACCTCATTATCGGATTTACCGATTAAAACTTAATTTTTTAAATAGAAGCTTGTAATTAGTTTAAATAATATTGCATACCAAAATTTTCAAAAAAGTAATTTTCGGATTTAAAAAAAAAATCCAATTTTTTCGAAAATTTGATATTTCGAAATCAATTTATTTTTAATTTTGTTGATTTAAAACAATTTTCCAGTTTAAATAAATATAATGCATATTGCATATGTGCAACACTGGGCTATACCTATTGATAATTTTTGTATCCTCACATAATACCACCTGCAACTAAACTAAGTTTTGGCAAATTGATAAAATACA
Organism: Leucozona laternaria; assembly: GCA_932273885.2. Classification (NCBI taxonomy): domain Eukaryota; kingdom Metazoa; phylum Arthropoda; class Insecta; order Diptera; family Syrphidae; genus Leucozona; species Leucozona laternaria. The sequence continues at coordinate 112,629,422 of OW026366.1, forward strand.
GACTCCCATAGCTAATTTATTTCAGACTATAGAACCACAATGTGATCGCACATAAGAGCAAGTTCGTGCGACCCAGTTGTGCAAATTCTTTAATAAATACGATTTTGAGAAAAGTTGACAAAATTTGGCGGGTTTCTTTCGAAATACCGTACCTTAGATATTAAATAACATACAAAAAAAACGGTAGGTTAACATTATGCCTTTTTGATAACTTGAAATTTTCACGAAGTTTCGCAAACTTGGGTTTTTTTGTATAGGGTGTGACAATAAATTGTGAAAAATTTCACGTTACCAAACAGACCTATTATACCTATACAATAAAGAAATTTGGTTAAAAATAACAGCAACAACTTGAATATCGTGCAATAATTTTTAATCTCTTGTTATCTACATTCAATAACTAAAAAAATCATTACAAATAATAATAATTTTTTATTTTTGAGAAACAAAAATAAGAAAGATAAGGTAGGTACGTAATTGTGTATACCTATGTACATTATTATTACGAAAAATAATTAGGTACCTAACCCAAAATGTGGCAACCATGTCAGATAACTAGCGCATAGAAAAAGAGAATACCTGCAACGTTGTTTTTATAATTTATTTCAAACAAAAATTCAAAATCAAAAATAAATACCAAGTTTTGCATGAAACTATAGTTGATAATGACAATATAGCTCAATGTATATAAACATATATGCCTTGAAGCAAAAAATCCATTGAAAAAATCATTTGGGAAAAAAAGGAAAAAACCTTGACAAACGCATACACAGAAACATTTTTTTCTATTTTCTCGCCCAAATTATCGTCGTTGCCGTGACGCAAAAGGCTATTTCGGATATCTCCCTTTCCCGCATTATGGTTGTCAGAACCAATATAATACACTCCTCTCGCTCCTACTACCTGTTCTCGATTCCTTTTTGATTCTCTCCATTGTCAAATTTGTGGCGTTTATAACGCCACATAGTAGCTCCCAAGAACGTAAAAAAAAACGACTCGATGATATTACTATAGGTTTTATATACAAAGATGGCAGCTACCAGGCCGGATCCAGCATAAAAGGACCTCATGAAATTTATTGCGAACACAATTATTATTATTAATTAATTATTTAAATTGTATTTATTATAAATATCCACTTAAATCTAAAATATAAATTATAAAGACTATTGTGAATTTACCATTTGAACTAACGAATAATTTTATTGTGTGACACTTCATGTCAAAATATACGTAAATAAAGTATATGAGAAAGTGTATAACCTTTATAAAAACTAAGGTCACTTTTATTGTCCGTCAAAGATCTTCAAATCCAGAAGTCTCACCATAACTTCAAAACTGCTGCTGTACAGGACCATGGTCCTGCCAGTACTCACATATGGATCCGAGACTTGGGTGCTTAGCAAAAGGCACTCCGACCTTTTAGCCGCGTTCGAGAGAAAAGTCTTGAGGAGAATTGTTGGCCCCATATGTTAGGAAGGACGATTCCGGAGACGGTACAATCATGAATTGTACGCAATCTACCTTGAAGCAGATATCTTGACAAAAATTAAGCTCGGTAGACTCCGGTGGGCAGGGCACCTAGCTCGCATGAGCAAAGAGGAACCTGCTCGGAAAGTTCTTTGTGGTACATTCTATGGTAGACGACAGCGTGGTAGACCATGCTTGCGCTGGAGAGGTGGCGTAGACCAAGACGCTCGGAGCCTTGGGGTGCGCAACTGGATGGCGGCGGCTCGAGACCGGGATGGGTGGAGAGACTTGTTGAAGGAGGCCAGGACTGGACCCCGGTTGTCGAGCTGACGATGATGATGATGATGAAGGTCACTTTTTCGAGAACCTTCCACACGACACCACCTAAAAATTAATCTTAAAGAATATATATTATAACGTATTAAAAAATCTGAGTCTTTTTATTTCATTTGTTTAAAATTTAAACTAGCGCGATACAATCACTGATTATAGAAATCAGTAAAAAGAACATACATAAATAATTTTCATACTATGACTTGTAATCAATTGTGCTGATACTCAATGTGAGTAATAAGAATTAGAAAATCAAAGAAAACTTACCAATCTGTGAATTACTCCTCATCATTGAAATTCTCGCAATTGTAGGGGCAGGTAAAGACAAGGCAATTTTATATTCTTTATTTATTCTCTTTCGCGGGAAGAAGTCTGAACAACACAGAGGATACAAGTTACAGAGGATACTTATGAAGCTATGCATAACTAGTCATCAGTTAAATCATTGCATGATTTTGTTTACGGAATTTTTAAGCTGAACTGCAAGCATTGAATTCACTTAAATTTTTGTACGAAGTATAAGAAAGGGTAGTTGGCATGTGGTCAATTCAAATATCAATCAAAATAATTGCTTTACTTGCGTCCGGGAGGAATCGAAAGTCGTGCCACTCAATTGTGTTCTCAACACATTTTTTTATCTTCACGAACACGGCCCATTCGTTTTGATTCCTCCCGGCCCAAATATATTTCATCCACTTCAACAATATTCCCCATTTTTCTTTCTCATTCGAAAGTCAACCACGCCGCCGTCAACAAGTCACCACCGCCACCACTCCCAAGTAAAAAAAAAAGAAAGAAAAAAAAAAAAGAAAACGGAAAAGTAAATTATAAATTAAATAAAGCCAAATTAAAGGAAAATTGAAGGTGTTTATTTTAAACAAAATTAAAAGAAGAAAAAAGGCAAGGAGTGCGGTAAAATCCCGAGTTAAACATTTGGTCCATTCGGTCGGAGTCCATTTTACCACATGTGGGTAGTGTTGCGAATCCAGTGAAAATTCTCGTCGATATTGAGAGACGGCGAGCGGTTGGTGGTTTTTGGACTCATTTTCATGCAAAATTAAATAAAAGGGGCACATTTCGTAGACCACAGTGACCCGTTACATTGCTAACACGCGCAAGGCATTTGTCATTGGTAAATGGTGCAAATTAAAGAGGCACATTTCGAAGACACAGTGACCCTTTGCATTGCTAACACGGGCAAGGCATTGGTCAGTGGTAAATTGTGCTGCTTAACAATTGTTAGGTGGCGAAGGAGCGCTCGGTGGTTTGTCAAATTGCCAGGGGCACAATTTTTGTTTGTGGACCACAGTGACCCGTGAAGACATCCCGTTATATTGCTAACACGGGCATTGGGCAGCATTCAGGGGCCATCACGTTACATCATAGTGACGTCACACAAAAGCAAAGGGGACGTTGGCATACGACGAACCACATCTGGTTTTTCCACATCTGGAAAAGTAGTATACGACGCACCGTATTTCTGCATCTGCGCATCGTATTTCTAACGCATGGGCGTTTTCATCCCTATCAAAAAGTTCATCATCATCGTCGGCATCTTCATCGGTGACGTCATCATCTCCAAGTCAGCAAGTCATCACCTCCAAGTCAAGTCTTCATCAAAGTTATCAGCATCAAAGTCATCATCGTCAGAGTCATCATCGTTGCAGCTGTCGTAAATTTTTGGATTTTTACAGGTACATTTACAATTTTTTACTATTTGCTTGAGTTTTGTGAATAAATTGGCATATATTCAATTACGGGAGTTATTTTTTAACAAAAATTCGGTGCGTTCATATAATTATAACGGGTTGAATGTAAACGGTTAAATTGGTACGTGACATATATATATTCATATATAGCTGAGCGGTAAAATTGGTACGCTTGAGGGTGGTAAGCATTTTGCTTTGTTTAGAAGATATATCACGCAGTGTTTTAACTTTTTTATATTTCATTTGAAATGAGTTTGGAGGTTTTGATTTCGGCATGCGATGCGCTAGTTGATTTTCATGCATCATTTAAAAAGAAACCCGCTAAAGGGCTTAAGAAATCGGCTTATGAAGCATATCGTTTAGAGCTTCAAGAACTCTGGCTAGACGTCAAAAAATCGTATAACGAGTTTTTGTATGCGGCGGCCGAGGATGACGATCTCAAGGCGTTTCTCCTTGAGGTCAAGGCCAAATATAAGAAGTCGTCGGGCACTTATATCGAATTTCTTAGTGAAATTTTAGATGCTACGCGGCCACAAGAGGGCAAATCGAAAAATAGTGGCGAAGGTAGTAAAAGTGATAGTGATGAGAAAAACAATGCATTGAGGCATAACATGCATCTTCTGCCGTGTGAAACGGACATTTTTAGCGGTAATTTTATGAAATGGCCAGCATTTAGAGACATGTTTACGGCACTTTACATCCGACACGCAAAGTTAAGTCCCGTTCAAAAACTTTTCCACTTGCGTGCTCGGACTAAAGATCATGCCTTAAGCATAGTTTCTAAATTTGAAATAACAGATGACAATTTCGAGGCTGCTTGGTCAGCTCTCAAAGAACACTACGAAAATAAAAGAGTTTTAGTGAATAGTCATCTGAATAGTTTGCTCGGACAACAATCCATAGCAGTTGAATCGGCAGCTGCACTTAAGGAATTGCAGAGCAATATTAATGATGCCATTATAGCGCTAGGGTCTTATAATATCGAGGTAAAAAAGTGGGATGTGTTAATAACGTGTGTGCGACTCGTCTTCCTTCACAGACTTTATCACTGTTTGAGGAATCCCTTGAAAATCCAACGGAAATTCAAACATGGGATAAAATGAACAGTTTGCTTACGAATAGGTATCGGGAAAATGTATCGGATATGCACAAGGGAAATAAATTGTCAAAAGTTTCGGTTACTAAACAACAAATTTCAAGCAACATTCCTCGTGTTCGTACACACCACGCTCAAGTTAGTGCGCAATGCAAAGTTTGCCAGGGGCTCATTCATTACGAGTTTGTCCAGAGTTTTTAAAAATGAACGTTTCTAAAAGGAGAAATTTGGTTCGAAAACTCAAATATTGCTACAATTGTCTAGCTTTTGATCATTTAGCACCCACTTGCCAGAGTGACAGTAAGTGCTTTCATTGCAAGGGAAAACATCACTCATTATTACATTTTGATCAAAGTTCTTCGGGGAGCTTAAACCATAACATACAGTCCATTTAAACGTCAGCTCAAAGTACAAGTCGAAATTTCCAACAATCGTTTGTTAGTGAAAATTCCGGTGTTCACTTTGCTGTACCAAGGGACAGTACAAATTTTAAGTTTTCAAGTACGGAAGAAAACCACAATGTTTATGCCAAAGCATTCTTTGGCAAAACTCAACAGACAGCTCTTTTAGCTACAGCTATAATTCGAATTCGTCAAAATCATACTGATTTTGAGTGGCGGGCACTAATTGATGCGGGTTCGGAAATATCATTTATTTCCGAAGAAGTTCAAAGAAAGTTAAATTTGCCCGTTCGATCGGTGAGAGCAACGGTTGCAGGCGTTAATTCTTCGGTGATGGCAACTTCATCTAAAATGTGTTCATTCACCCTGCGATCGAAATTCGATGAAAATTTTAATCTGTTCTCTCAGGCACTTGTACTGAAAACGGTTTAAGACAGTTTGCCTTCCATTTCCATTGAAGTGGGAAATGTTCAAAATTCGTTTGATTTTCCCCTAGCGGACCCATTTTTCAATCAAAGCTCGAAGATAGATTTGCTAATCGGTGCAGATTTATATCCATTTATTATTCGAGATGGATTGAAACCTAATGTGTTTCAGAGCGTTATGGCTCAAAATACCGTTTTTGGATGGGTGTTAATTGGCCCTTTAGAAAACCCTAATTCAAATTTTCAGTTTCCAAAATCATTGTCCTTTTTCAATGAAGTAACGTTGAATGCTGAAATTCAAAAGTTTTGGCAGCTAGAAGATCTTCCACAAATCCCAGTATTAACAGCAGCAGAACAATATTGCGAGGATCTTTTTGAAGAAACGACAAACCGCGATGAAACGGGGCGGTATGTGGTACGGTTACCATTTACAGATGAGTTTGTTAAAGATTCCTGCTTGGGAGCTTCACGTGAAAATGCGCAAAGACAATTTCTGCGAAACTTTTATGCAACCCTAGTTTGAAGCAAGAATATGATTCGGTGTTATCGGAATATGTTGACCTTGGACATATGAAGCCAAGCGATACGTTTCTCGAAATATGTAAATCATATTTTATGCCTCATCATGCAGTGATAAAACCGGAAAGCCTTACTACGAAGGTTCGTGTGGTTTTTAACGCATCGTTTGGTTCTTCAAACGGGAAGAGTTTTATATCCAGAGAGTTCTCATCCGTTAGCATCTTCTATTCTTCTTAGGAAATTATTTGTAGATGATGTCTTATCGGGTGCGCACGACATTTTCACTGCACTGAAAGCTCAATCAGAATTAATTGGCTCTTTAGAATCTGCTGGCTTTAAGTTGAGGAAGTGGACGTCGAACGCTAAGGCGTTACTCAAACCTCTGCCAAAAGACTCACTTCTTAATGAAGATTTTTTAAAGTTTGACGATAAAAGCTCTGTCAAAACGCTTGGTATTAAATGGAAGGCTACTTTGGATACATTTTCTTTTTCGGTGCAATCAGTCCCGCAGTCAAATCCTATTACAAAACGTTCAGTGCTATCAGTTATGGCTAAATTGTATGATCCCGTAGGGTGGTTGGCCCCTATCGTGATCATAGCAAAAATAATGATGCAACAAATTTGGAAGGATAAGACTGATTGGGATGGTTGTCTCCTTCCTATGACTGAACAGAGATGGAAAGTATTTGTGGCAAATTTGCCCGAGGTTGCAACCGTTCGTATTCCACGATGGGTAGAATACACTCCGCATGCTTTTTCACAGATACACGGATTCTGTGATGCCTCAGAGAAGGCTAACGCGGCGTGTATTTATTTGCGGGTGTAACATCAGAACAAATTCACATCTCATTTGTTGTGGGTGAAATCCAAAGTAGCACCAGTAAATACAATTTCGTTACCAAGGTTAGAGTTACAAGGCGCAGTTCTTTTATCCAAAATGATTCGTTTAGTGTCAACTTCTCTTCAAATTCAAAACGTCTCTCGGGTTAATTTGTGGACAGACTCCACTATCGTATTAGCCTGGCTTCAGAAACATCCAAGTTCGTGGAGAACTTTTGTGGCCAAACGAACAGCTGAAATCTTCAAAAATACCAAAGTGGAGAACTGGTCGCACGTTATTCCATGGTTGTTGAAACCTCAGTCATTATGGTCACGATCTAAGCGTGAGCCAGTTGATGAAATGATGAGTCAATGTTAGAATTGAAAACGGTACAGTCTTTTAACAACCAAGTCGTACAGGATTTTGAAGATGATCTATCCAAATATTCAGATTGGCATAAGGCTGTATGTGTATTTGCGTACATGGAAAGATTCTATCATTCTTTTAAGAAGCGTGGAGGTATAAAATACTCGAAGTTGGAACTGTCATATGAAGAAATAGTTTCATCCAAACAGAAGTTCATTTTATTTACGCAGAAAAAGTACTTTCAAAAGGAATATAAAGATGTTGCTCAGGGCAAACAACTAGCGTCAAAAAGTTGGTTGGGGAAGCTTAATCCCATTATTGATAATAAAGGTATCATGCGTTCAAATGGTACATTGACTTTATCCACTTTATCGTACAAGGAAAAATTTCCAGTACTGCTACCTTCCAATTGTCTTTTCATTTGGCTCTATGTAAATTATGCAAATGAGCTTTCATTACATGGTGAAATCCAACTCATGATGCGCATGATTCGATCCGAATATTGGATACGGAATATCAAAAAACTTGTGAAAAAATGTATTTTTCAATGTGCAGTCTGTACTCGGTACAAAAATCATGTTCAAACGCAACTAATGGGTGCGTTACCTCAGGAAAGAACCGTTATAAGTCGTCCTTTTACGAATACGGGAGTGGATTTTGCCGGACCCTTTCTTTTAAAGACGTACTATGGTCGAAAATGTCGTTTAGATAAAGGGTACGTATGTATTTTTATATGCTTTGCAACACGCACCATACATTTAGAACTTGTCAGTGATCTGACAACGCAAGCTTTTCTTGCATCATTTACGCGTTTAGTTTCTCTGCGAGTAACTCCGGATAAAATGTTTTCAGATCACGGAACGAATTTCATGGGTGCCTCCAAAGTTCTGCTATCTGACTTTCACAAATCGCTCGTGCACTGTCCTGCAGCTTCCGCCCATAACTTTTCACAATTGAAGTTTAATTTTGTTCCCCCCGGTTCACCTCACATGGGTGGGTTATGGGAAGCGGGAGTGAAAAGTTTAAAAAGACATATTAGAAAAGTTGCAGGCAATGAAAAGTTCACTTTTGAGGAATTCACCACTTTACTCACTCGAATTGAATGCACTTTAAACTCGCGTCCATTATCACCTATGTCTGAGAATGTATCCGATATTGTCCCGCTGACTCCTGGTCACTTTCTCACAGGTCGGTTATTGGTAGGTTTGCCAGAACCGTCATACGTCGATAATTCGCTAGGTATTATGAATAGATGGAAAAAAGTGCGAATTTTTCATCATCATCTGTGCGCTCGATGGAAAGAGGAATATTTAAAAGAGCTCCATAAGCGGTATAAGTGGAAGCATCCCAAAAGAAATATCCTAACTAACGATTTTGCTATTATTCGCAATGAAAATTTGCCTCCTAACGAGTGGCGCCTTGGGCGAGTCATCAACGTGCACGCCGGACGAGATGGTAGGGTTCGTGTAGCCGAAGTAAGAACGTAAAAGGGAATCATCACTCGCTAAATTGCCAAACTTTGTATCCTCAAACCTCAAAAGGTAGAATGAAATAGTTCTCGTCCGATACAAGGCCACTACAAATTATGAAAATGAAATAAAAATGAAAGTAACAAAGCAACACGCTTATCTATCTGTCAAATTAAATATGTTCAATTCCGATTCTTTCTTCCATACGCAATATTTGAATCAGAGCACAAGGGCTCAATATGAATACTCAAGCAAATGGATAAAACTTTGTATCTTGTGCTTTTAAATTTTGCAAACAAATTTATCTGTATTACTTATGAACTTATTGAATTTAAAAATGTATTACTTGAATTGTGGTAATTAAAATTAACGTAATGTAATTTAATTGTATCGTTGTGTTGGTGGTCATGGTTATGTACAATTTGCAAACAATGTTGCAAGGCGGGCGGTAAGGTTCAATTCAAATATCAATCAAAATAATTGCTTTACTTGCGTCCGGGAGGATTCGAAAGTCCCGGCCCAAATATATTTCATCCACTTTAACAATATTCCCCATTTTTCTTTCTCATTCGAAAGTCAACCACGCCGCCGTCAACGAGTCACCACCGCCACCACTCCCAAGTAAAAAAAAAGAAAGAAAAAAAAAAAGAAAATGGGAAAGTAAATTATAAATTAAATAAAGCCAAATTAAAGGGAAATTGAAGGTGTTTATTTTAAACAAAATTAAAAGAAGAAAAAAGGCAAGGAGTGCGGTAAAATCCCGAGTTAAACAGTATGAAAATACCGAATTGAGGAACATGAAAATGAATTGAGACAATACCTTTTTCTGATGAAATCATAACATGCTGTTCCCCTTTAAAAGTAGTTCATGAATTCATTGTTCTTTTCACCTAAATTTTTCCTTGAGGACGAAATTTCCTACTGGGTAAATATGGATAAGAAACCCGCCAGCGGAAATGCTTCCATGATATCGGAAATTTTGAAAACCTCTGCAATAGAAGAACCGAAGAAGAGAAGTGGATGAAAATTTGTCAGTTGGTTTTTTGGTGCGGTCGGAGTCAGGTCGTGTGCGGTCGGGTACAGACAAATTTTGTATACATATTCAAAAAAAGTGCAGTCAAGTTGCTAAAAGTTGAGCCGGTATAAAGAAAAAAAAATCGATGATACTCGATTTACAATAATATAAATTTTTCTTTGTAAAATGATTAAAACTAAGGAAAAAACATACATTTTCAACTGGAATCTGGGGTCTAATTCCCTAGAACGTGGTGCACGTGATCCTACAATAGGACACGAGGAACTCAACAAGAGTTCACTAGTGTGCCAGTGATTCATATGACAATGAAACTAAACCGGGACATGAAAAGCATATTATGTGCTACACCATCAAATGATCAAAAAACCCCGCCAACTTGTGCACCCTGAAAATTCAAGAACCTGAAAAGCCAGAACCCTACGTACCAAATCCAACGACATCATCTTTGGACGACCCTGGAGAGCCCGAGAACTGAAATCACCACGCCAACAACAGCAAACAGCAAATCCATGCAAATCAGCAGATCCATACGACGACAGCAGCTCTATCATCAGCAGATCCATGCGACAACAGCAGCACCATAATGTACAGTAAATCCATGCGACAACAGCAGCACCTCAACCAACAGTAAACCATACGACAAATTCAGCACCCTAATCGACATCAACGTAGCAACTTATATGAACA